>CM057230.1:51485413-51864594 GCA_029891385.1 Erythroxylum novogranatense
GTATATGACACAACCTGAGGGCTTCACCTCCTATGATGGCAAAAAGGTATGCAAGCTTCAGAAATCCATCTATGGATTGAAACAAGCATCCAGGAGTTGGAATATCCGTTTTTATGAGGTAATCAAAGAGTTTGGTTTCTCACAAAATCCGGATGAATACTGTGTGTATAAGAAGGTTAGTGGGACTGCAATCGTATTCCTTGTGCTATATGTAGATGACATATTATTACTAGGAAACGATGTCTCTATGCTACAATCTGTGAAGATTTGGTTGTCCAAACAATTTGCCATAAAAGACCTTGGTGAAGCAACTTATATCCTTGGGATAAAGATTTATAGAGATAGATCAAAAAGATTGCTTGGTCTTTCACAATCAACGTACATAGACAAGATGTTGAAGAGGTTTAGCATGGAACAATCCAAGAGAGGGTACCTTCCCGTGACTCATGGGATAACACTCTTGAAATCTATGTGTCCAAAGACACAAGATGAGAGGATGTGCATGAACATGATCCCGTATGCATCTGCAGTAGGATATATCATGTAAGCTATGCTATGTACGAGACCCGATGTATCATATGCTCTAAGTGTTACGAGCAGATACCAATCGGATCCTGGTGAGGGTCACTGGGTGGCTGTCAAGAATATCCTCAAGTACTTGCGAAGGACTAAGGATGTTTTCTTGGTGTATGGAGATGGAAATCTCCAGGTGAGCGGGTATACAGATGCTAATTTTCAATCTGATAAGAATTATTCTAAATCCCAATCAGGTTACATATTCACACTGAACGACGGGGCAGTCAGTTGGAAGAGTTCCAAACAAGAGACAACTGTCGATTCAACAACCGAGGTAGAGTACATTGCCGCGTTAGACGCAGCAAAGGAAACAGTTTGGATCAAGAAGTTCATTTCTGAACTTGGTGTGGTTCCTAGCTGTGATGGGCCCATACAGTTGTATTGTGACAACAATGGGGCTATTGCGCAGGCGAAGGAACCAAGGTCTCATCAACGATCCAAACACGTACTCGTGATATATCATCCGATTAGGAGATCATTGGGCGAGGTGATGTCCAGATAGAGAGAATTCCACCGAAAGCGAATATTGTCGATCCATTGACAAAGCCATTGTCACAAAAGAATTTTGATTCTCATGTACTCGCCTATGGTATTAGATATCAAGGCGATTAGCTTTAGGTCAAGTGAGAGATTGTTAGAGTAGTGCCCTAAAGGCAATTGCCTTTAGCGCGCATTGTACAAAGTTGTGTACATACTTTATGAATAAATAAATAAAGGCATATTTCATTGATTTGATGTTCATTATTGATGACTGGATATTGATCTATAACCAAATTAATGAAGTCCATGATATATGACATAGCATGAAGGAGATTGTGATGTGATCATACTACTGAGATTCCTATCATGTGTAATTATGTCAGTATCTAAATTATCCCTAGTCGTAGGATTACTGAAACTGGACATCGGTAATCCGGAGAGACTAGCACATCTTAAGCTCCTTGAGTTGATCAAGCAGTGGATCTCAGAAACTGTAAATATGATATGTTTAGGGTTGAGATGTGAATGCTTCCTAGAGGTAGTAAGTACATTGGATGACCTGCTATGAGATCATCACAGGGATGTCCTATTCTAATGTCAGTGATAATCTCATCATAGCAATGGTGCAAATATCCTTAGACTTGAGGTACTCAAGGGTATCTTGGATACTGATTCTGTGCTTTGACTCCATTCCTTGTTGCCTTACACAGGTCGCTCGTAGGGTGGGGATTGGGTACAGCTTGAGGTATTCAAAGGTAATTGAGTAGCCAATAGAGGATTCACCACTTCTGTGATAGCAGAAGATGATACCCATGGCCTCTTGTCAGGGTCATTACTTGGAAATCTCTGGTCGGAGTTCATATGTCATGAAGAGTGTCTTCAGTGACATATAAAGTAATGAGTCCCAGGACGAGAACTGATATCACTTGGACTAGATTTGACGTAGTCAGTCTAGTAAGAGTTGACACTTTGTCCATACTCATAACCAAGTGGGGTATAGCATGGTGAAAGGATGAATTGCACAGTAATTGTCTATGGAAAGGTTCGTGTATGGTTCATGATGAATATAGGTTCATTCGTCAAACCAATTACTTTCCGGTCAATTGGGGGTCATGATGTGTTGCTAGATACCGCTCATGACTTGCTCAGATTAAGTGTTAATCTAAGTGGTCAACATAACCGGGAACCTAATGGGTCACACGCATAAGAGTGATTCGGAGAATTCGTAAAATAGTTTTGGATAGAGATCCAATAAATAGAGAGCAATAGGATTAAATGGATCCCGATGAGATCGAGATATGTCCCGATGAGATCGCAACATCGATATTGCTGAAACAAGTCTTCGGTGTTTTTTCCATACCGGGACCTGTAGGCCGGTAGGACCGACCCCAATGTGACTGGACCACTTCAGCATTTATATACATATATATATGACTATACGTGGAAGAAGGAGAGGGTAAGCCTTATCTTACTTAACTTTATTTTATATATATATATATATATATATATAATAGCTAATGTGGAAAGGCTTTCACCATTTGCATTTAATGTCTTTAAATAGTTAAAGACAAATGAAAAAGGGAGAGAGGAAGGTGGATGTTCGTTGGTTTTTAAAGAAGAAGATGAAAAAGAAAGATTTTCAAGGCTTTCTTTAGAAGCATACGATCATCTTCTCCAAGCTCTCCATTTTCTCCTCTCCAAGCTTCTCCTTCATCGTCTTCTCTTTAGCTCTCCAAGAATAAGGTAAGAGTTAGCACTCTTTCCCTTGTTCTAGCTATTCCCGGGTCAAAGGGTTTGCCTCGGTTAGGTTCTCCGATCTCTGCGTGGATACCGTTAGAGACAGTCTCTTTTGGTCGTTATGGTTTGGCATTGTTATATAGACACATGGATCCTGGCTTTCGGGAAGGTCCCGGAACAAATTTTTTTTTGTTTTTCCGCACTGTGTACACGTGATGTACACACCGGGATTTTCCTACAATTAATTGTCCCTAGTCAAATTAAATGGAGATGATTAAACAATCTCTCAATCTACAAAGCCAGTCCACCAATTTACCTAGTTGTGAAGTTATCTGTTGGACCAATGGAGGTTAACAAATTAAATCCCTTTATGTTTTGATAATAATAAAATATATAGAATTAGTTAAGAAATTATTTCAGGTATTTTGAGATTATTATTCAATGAAAGAATTATGCAAATCAAGATGAGCAAGTGATTAATCATTGGAGAATCAAGATGGAAGTTTCCTTATAACTGAAAGAGACATTAAAAATGAAGATTATAGAAGATTCAAATGGATATTACCGTTGAATGCATTTTTTGAATGCATGAAACATAAATGAGTTGTGAACAGAGTAGCCACCGATCAGAGCTTAAAGCTCAACGAGTGAAAAAGAACCTCAAGCTCAAAAGTAATTCAGAGCCTCAGGCTCAAAGTTTAATGAGCCCTATATGGGACAGTTTAGGCACTCGGTCACAAGAAAGTAACAAATAAAAAGTGAGTCTCATGTGCACTGCATATGCATTATATGAGTGATTAAATTGTATTGAATATGAAGCGCAAAATTTAAAATGATGTGAATTATATGATATGTGCTTGGGTGAGCCATCGATAATGATCACTCATTGAATTCGCAAAACTCATCCAAAATTTGCAATTATTTTTTAGGATCAAAAGAATACCCCGTTAAGCCATCGGGAGTATACCTACAGCATACAAATGAAGGATAAAGGTCGGGATCAGTTCGCATCTGCATTTATGTGTTTCCTATTTTGTATAAAATTGTATATTCTAAAACTATTGTACAAATGATTTATGTTGTAATGTAAAGGCATTATGACTAAAATGTATTGTCTTTGTGAAAGGGCCTAAATTGGTTATAGATTTCGGAATATTGTGTTTGTGGTTCAAAAGAAAAAGTTTTATACCGATTCCTGAATGATTGAGTGCTTTAACACGCCACTCTCGCAAGACACAAACTCGAGTATCACTCACGATGTTGGGTTCGGGTCATTGCGGGAGTGGGGTGCTACATATCAACTAACGTCCATATACGTTTTCCTTAAAACCAGAACAGGGGACATATATTTCTTCATTAACTTACTTAAATTTTCATGTAACTCAAACCAAAATCTATTTCCTATAGTTTTTGAACAATTCCCAAATCTCAAATCCATCATCTAATTCATATACCACCTTAACCTCACTTTTCAAACCCATGCATGCATGTTTATATTGACACCGTAAAAACCTCACTAGAGCTACTTACCTGGCTATTTGTAGTAATAAAAGTAAATCAAAGGCACAAAGATTCCACAACTGATGTTTCAACAAAATCTTCAGTATAGACAGTAATGAACAGAGCTTCAGTGGTTGAAAGGAAATTATATTAACTCCTTAAAATCAAGTAATAATCAGGTTGGTAAGTTTGACATCAATGTAAGATAAAAAAAAATAAGGGTTTTGAAAGTAGAGGAAATTCAGAGGGAACAATTTGGGAAGCATTTGGTGATCAACCAAATGCTTCTCTCCCTTATCTAGAAACACACGTGGTAACGTGTGTGCCTTGCATGTGAGCCACGTGGTTACATGCAAGGCTTCCTAATGTTACTAGTTCATTGGTCCAAAGCTTAATTAAAAAATATCCCAAATTTTTAGAAAATTTTTAAAATTTACCAAAATTTTTGAAATAATAACTATTATCACCAAATAAATTTTCAGCTCAAATAATTCCCCAAAAATTTCAAAATATCAAAAAATATACCAAAATTACCAAATCACAATTAATACACTCCAAGTTAATCCACAATTTTCACTTATAAATCAAATTTACCTGGAAATGTCAATGAATGTATATACATTCATATGAATGTGCAAAATAAATGTGTATGTCACAATTAATTTATGCATGAAGTGCATTTTCCTAATTTCACAATACTTTCTTATAAATTACTATTCTAGCCTTAACATGAATATCGGGATGTTATACTTACCAATAGATCATTTGAAGCCCCTTATTATAATCTTTTATGGAAAAATACTTTGAATCCCAAATGCTCGTTAATCATTTAGATAGTGCTTAGAAATAAGCTTAGAATCAAAAGTCAATGGTATGGCGATATGGATTCTACTTGTGTACTATGAAAGGTGGTAGTGGAAGACAAAGATCATGTCTTTTTTCTTTACAAATTCTCTAAAGCAGTTTGGGGAAGGATGGATCTTACACTTGATTGTAGGAGACAGCTACTTGTATGAATGGGAGCAAACATTAAGTTGGATAATCAATCACTTTAAATATGGAATGTCTAATGGAATACTGCCTAAAGCAACCTTCACTACTATCATTTATACACTTTAGAAGGAAAGAAACAACACAATGTTTACAAACTAAGAAGAAGGGAAGTACCAACTAGCAAACAAGACTGTCAACTGGATTATATTAGCTATCTTTGCCAAGAATGTAAAGGATGCTCTTTCACCTGACATGAAGCATAAAAAAACTATAATTTGCTTATAATGTTGGTTTAGGACTGCTTATATTGTAATTGTTGGGCCCCAAATTGTTCTCACTTTTGTTATTAAGCATGAATTCTGTTGATTATGTGATTAAGGCTTAGTTTGATTTAATTGGAAGTTTTATGAGAAATTGAGGTTTAATTGAGTTTAATGTGGTTTAAATAGAAATTAAAGGATAAAAGTTTATGAGGGCATTTTGGGGAGATTGCTTAAGTTGGATAGGTTAAGGCTTTGCATAGGATGGTATTTTAGTCTTTGTCCAATCCTTTAGGCTTAAAAGAGAGAATTAGAAAGAAAGAAGGAAATAGAAAAAGAGAAGAAGAAGGAAGTTATCGTGGGTGAGGAAGAAGAGAAGAGAAATAGGGTTTTCGTTCTTAAGGGATTTTCGACAGATTTGGAGCTCATTTCTGGTAAGTTAGCTTCTTTCCTTCTTGTTTTAGTTGGATTAAACCTTAGAATCGTTTTGTATAAGGTTATAACCGATTGTGTAGGGTTTTCGGAAAAACCTAGGTGAAATCCTTGGGTTGATGATCTTATGATTGTTTTTAAGGTTTGAATGAGTTAGAACTGAAGTTTAGGACTTGAATCAAGGTTTAGATGAGTTGCAATTGCAAAAAGGAAGGATTGAGGTTGGAAAAATGCTGAAAAATTGGGTTCAGAGTCGTTCTCCAGGCTCGCACATCGCGACGTGCGAAATTATGTTCGTCGCGACGTGCGAGGAAGGGTTCGCCACTACGTGCGGGGAACGCAACGTCGCGACGTGCGAAAAATGGTGCACGCCGCGACGAGCACAGCCTTTCGCTGCGGCGAGCACAACCATTCGCCGCAACGAGCGGGGTTTCGTCGTGGCGAGTCCCCAGTTTTTCCGAGAAAGATTTTTGGGCATATCTTTTGGTGTAGATGTCCAAATGAGGTGATTTTGGATTCGTTGCGGACTAGAGAGGTAGGGCTACAAGTTGTGCTAGTTGCCGATGGCTATAATTATATTAGCCACTGAGCTGTGTAGCTCAACCCATTACTTTTCCCTCCTCAGGTGCAGAACGAAACGATCGTTGATCTTGTAAGGCATCGAAAACTTCAAGATAATTAGGAGCTTTGTATTAAGTTAGTATTTGGTTGGCCCTCCGAGCATGTCATCATGGAGCATATTCATGTATTTTGAATTCAAACTTTGACATGTATTAAGCTATTCTTAAGAATGCTTGTTTGAATTTCCTTCGGGTTGTTATGGCATGAAGCCCCTTGGTTTATGGGGTGTATAATTCATAGATGGAATGTATGTGTTTGTATTGAAATTGTATGGTTGTTGGGATCGGGTCCGAATGGTTAGGAGCTCGTCGCTGGCGCAGCCCGAGGGACCACCTCAGGAATGGAGATCCGGGACTCGGGCCCAACAGTAATGCTTTAGCACTTGTTGAATTTTTATCTATACCGAATGAACTCCTGAGAGAGTAATCAACTCTACGACTGTCTAGAATTGACACCTCATGAACACATAAATGGTTAGAGTAACATTAATGATAAGTAAAATCCCCTCTCTCATAACTTGATTAACTCTCTTGATGGATTTTCGTTGTGACCTATGTGGCTACTCATTTTAATTATGTTTTGTTGAAATTTCCGTGTTACAATTCTTGAATCAATTTCTCGTATTTATTTTCCGTATTCACTTGTGTAGTTTTTATTTCTTTTTATTCTTTTCTTTGAGTCTTAGACGACTTAGGATTAGGCTGGTACCCTCATCATGGGATCCACCCTTTAATACTACAAAGTACGACCTGTGCGATTGCAGTTATTGACATGAATACTCAAATCGATTATGTAAATGATAACCCAAACAATTTCAAGAGAGAGATATAATATTAAACAAAGATAAGATAAGCTTAACTGTGCATCTTAGGTGTCGATTTCACCTTTGAACTGGTATCGGGAAGTTAACCTTCCATCTTCTCCATCAAGATCCAAAGAGTAGCCTCAGTCACCTCTATCCTTGTTGAAAACCTAAAAGCAATGGTGATGAAAGGCGTATGTCTCCTCTCCCTTTGTCTGTCGTCACAACTTATTCCTTTTTATAGTAAACCTGAGGACAAGTGGCATGGCCATGCACAACTGTGTATGGCCCCTCACGGTTGTGACTGGTGTCACACACCCATAAGACACCCCCTACGTGAGCGTGAGAGTGGTCTCATGCCCATGCAGTTGGTTGCACGACTGTGAGATTGCTCACGACTGTACAACTTCACCAACTGGCCATGAGCTACTTCCTTACTTTGTTCTTCACTTTCACACTCTATTTTGTCTCTTCTTCTTTTAATCCTCTTTTTCTTCTTGCTCCATGAATCAATAGAGTTTGAATATTTAGAAGATGACTCAATGAATATGCTTTCGGGTCACTTTAGCTCCTTCACTTCCGAAATGTACTTAAAATCAAATTTAAGCTACAGTGAGTATCGTAAGCATTTTTAAGGCATTAATCACTAAGTGTAGTAGATTACATGAATCAACATTTAAACAAATATGAAGTTCCCCCACACTTACCGTTTGACCATCTTCAGGCAAATTGTCAAAATCAAAATCACAAACTAAAACTCTTACTCATTTTCCATATTTTCTAAGAATAGATAATCATAAGTAAAGATGAATGACTTTCAAAAACTATAGCAAGGACTCAACATTCAAAGTTTTTAATCATGATCAATCAACATTCATCACCCTTAGACACTAAGCAATCTAGAGGTAGACTTGGACAAAATGTGTTTAAACAAGATATATCTATAGGTACACTCAAACACCATTCATGATCATAACAATCCACAACTTTGCATATCATTTCATTCCTTTAACACTAAAAATCACACGCATAAACATGAATCAAAGGACTTTTCTATGGTTTTAATGTAGGCAAGGGTAAGATGAGATGTATTTTAGGTAATGTAGCCTAAAGGCCATCAAGCTAGTGAAACAAAAGTAAGACTCAATGAGATATCAAGTGCATAAGTTAACATTCATTCAAAACTGGGTACTGTCGTCTATGATGAATGCAACAATTATATTTCACAATTCAATTTAGCTTTCATACCATACCACATTAGCATAACATAAAGAGTGTTCCATCCAAAAAGGCATCTACCTCATATGCAATATATTCAAACCACCTATTCAATACAACTTAAGGAGGAGAAAGTAGTAATTATCTACTTCTGGAAGTTTTATACTTTGATTATTATTTTGAAAAATAAAATCACATCTTCCTTGTTTTGTTTGTGTTTGTGAATTTTGTTATGAATAATAAAACAAGAATAACACATATGCTTTTTTTGCATCTAAAAATTAGTTTGTTTTTTGAATCAATTTTTGCCTCTACCTTTGTTTCCATGCCTATGTTCATGTGATTATGGGAAAATTGTTTTCTTTTCACATCTGATTTTATTTCTGGCTAAGAATCGATGCTTTTATAGAGTGAACTCTCTTTCCTAAGCTAGTTTTATAACTTATTTAAAATATAGATAACTCTCTACACTATCGGCTGAGGCAACCTTTTGATCTAGGCTAAGCTTGACTAAACATTTACGGGAAGCCTTATAAATTGTCATACTAGATTGCTTCGAAAGCGCTTGGCTCTACCTTTTTTAATCTTATTTGTCTTTTAAATAGATTCTTTCCTAAACTGGCTCTGTTGTTTAAATCAAATCCAATTCTAATGCTTTAATAAAATCACTTTATTATACACGAATCTTACTAAAATCAAATTATAGCTATCTTTTGTAGATAGGAGATACCAGATCGTAAACTATCTCTTAGCAAAAAAAAAGCCTTCCTAAAGAAAACTAGCGTCGCTGGCAACACCACTAGATGGCATAGTTTGCGAAGCTAGTGAGTCGTTAGCAACATCAATAGTTGCGTCGCTAAGGGCGATAAACACCCATAGATATGGATTTGACAGTAGGAAGATAGTGAAGATGGAGACCAGTCGACGGTAGGAAGCAATGATGGTGTGAGGCAAAGTGGAGATGGAGAAACTAAAACTATAATTAGAGGAACGTGGAGTTGGAGAGTCGTGTATGTTACCCGACGGTTTGGTGAATGTGGGAGTGTTGGAGAATCAAGGAGCTGCAGACATTTCAGGTGAATGTTGCGAAAACGATGGGCACCGTTCTTTAGAACACGTCTGAACAGACATGCACATACCAGTCAACGTTTCACACGCGTCTTCATAGCAGCCTCACTAGACAGCCTCTCCCAACTTTTTTATTTTTTTTTAAAGCCTTAATTTCAATTAAATTAATTTAATGAAGATTATATTAGTATATGTTCCTAATAGAATTGAAAAGGTGTTTTTTTTTCAATTTTTGAATTATTTTTAAAGGGTATTTTAATAGGAATATTTTGGAATTTAGTTTAATTTTTTCAAGAGTTGAATTATTAAATTAAATTTATTATCAAAAATAAATTAGAACCAACCAAAGGCTTTTGAATAATTTCTTTTATAATTAGATTATGATTGAAATTATAAATATAATGAGATTATATTATTTTGATAAGACTAAAATTTTGAAATTTTAAATCCTCAATTAAATGTTAAGTACACATTAGGAATGTAATTGTTGCCTTCCATTATTTAAGAATAAAACTATAATTATGTTTATTGCTTAGCTTGTTCAGTAAACTCAATACCACCTTAGCCCGGATATGTTTTATCTTAAATTGATGGATCCTACTCGACTAAATTTGTATGATTTGGATGAGCAAACTTATGATCGTATGAATAAAATAGTGGGAGTAATGGTGATAATTTCTCGATTTAATGGTGAGAGCTATTATTTTGAATAAAATAGTGAGAGTAATAAAGAATTTTAAAGTCCTGATTTTGTTTGATTTTGGATATAAACTAATACGTACTCCTTTTATGTATTAGGATTATCGAATTAGAAGATGAGTATCAATCTGACGTTGAGGAGTATCATAGATGCTAACAAGATGATTGGACCTAACTTTTCAGACTGTTTTTGAAACTTGAGAATAGTTCTCAGGTAAGAAAAGAAGTTTTACGTTCTTGACACTCCGACTCCACCAGAACCTAGTTTAGATGTGACTAATGACGTTTGAGAGAAGTATCAACATTATAATGATGACATTGAGCAAGCCACATTTATGACGTTGGCAAGCATGTCTCTTGTGCTGTAGAGGTAGTATGAGAACATGGATGCACCTACTATGATCTTACATCTTAACGAGTTATTTGGTGCACATAGTAGGGCGGAGAGGTATCAATTCTCCATGGCACTATTTCAATACAACATGATAGAAGGATCTTTAGTCAACCTACACGTGCTGAAGATGATTGGATATATTGAAGAGCCCAATTAGGTTTTATCATGGACTGTAAGTTGAGTGTTGATTTGGGGTTACAATCTCTAAGTTTGAGATTTTTACACTTTTTCATGAACTTCCACATGAATCAGAAGGACATGTCATTGCCCGAAATGTTGAACATATTCAAGACTGCAGAAGGGTGTCTTAAAAAGGAACCCAATTTTTTACTCATTATGGGTTCTTTTAAGAGCAAGAAAAAAGGCCCTAAAAAGAATAAGAATAAGAAACAGAAGACTTATAATAATATAGTAAAGCTTAAAGGACATGTCCAAAAGAAAAGTACTGAAAAGGGAACATGCTTTGATTGTAGAGTCAATAGACATTGGAAGAGGAACTATCCATCTTATCTTGCTACCTTGAAATATAAGAAGCTTAAGGAAGTTGTTCTTAAGGAACTACCATCTTATCTGGATCTGGATCTAGAAATTTTGGATTTTTGTAATTTGCCCGATGAGCAAGAGATTAGCAGTGATGGTGAAGTGGAGAAGAGCAGTGATGGTGAATTGGAGAGTGGAGATAGCTATGAACCTGCGACGATGGATAGAGCAAGCTTAGGCAAGTGATCCCAGAGGTGGAGGAAGCTTATTGCAACATGCAGCATTAGGCTCGATTAGTGGAGCATGGCATGATGGCAATAGGGGGCAGGTGGTGGCACAATGGCAGTGGGTCATCGGTGACAATAGTGAAAAAATTTTGTTATTTAAAGAGTGAAGAATGAAGATGCGTGGAGATAAGAAAGAGAGTTGAAGTGACTTTATAAGTGAGTGTCTACGACTCTGCGTTTTGTTGTTTATTTTTAGTTTTTTTAAATTTAGTCCCTAAAGTTTTAAAATTTTACAATACCAGTCAATATTTGACCGACATTTCCAATACCAGCTAATACTAGAAGAAACGTCAATATCAGTCGGTAAGAAACTCACACATTTCATACCATTTTTCAACCGGTAGGATACGGAATTCATACCCCTAGTATTAAATGCTTTCGATAAATTCATTAATGTGAAAGGATGCATCCACAAATTATAAGTGAATAAGTTATTTCTTCAAATATCACAAAGAAAGTGACTTATGAATATGATTCAGGGAATAAAAGATGCCAATCTCGATCTATTGAAACCTTATTCTTTCTTAAAATTATTATTTTCAATTGGAGATAGCAAAGAATCGAGTGGATTTAAACATTTTGTCAGCCTAGCCCTAATTGACCTAATTTTTAAGACGACAACGTAAGTTTAACGTAAAATTTGATCAAGCTTGAATCTGATAACTTTAATCCATTCGAGCTATTTAAAATGATTATTCATTAAACTTAAGATTAAAATATTTTCATTTTCTAGTGAATTATTGGTAGGCCGCGAGTTAACCCTTATACTTGAACTTAGCTCGAAGACCTAACTTATTGACTTAATACCGAAGTGGACTGAATTTTAAGCCAACTGCCATCCCTATTGTTATTATTGTGAATTACTTGCAAAAATATCAAATGACCACACGAAGATTACCAGCAGTAGCCCTCTTAAAACTATTACATAAATTATTATTGCACTCGTGAACATAATCGTATAGTTGTTCCAACTCATTCATGTTATAATTCCAACATTATTTTAAATTATCCATTTTACATTTAAAAAAATTCCTAAAAAGTAATTTGACAAAAAAAATGGTTATAAATTACTATTAGCTAAGACCCATGTTGAGTTCTTATGTAATGTGCTGGGACAGCAGCATACACCATTACCATTACATAGTCTCTCTTAAAATAATATGATAAATATTTAATAATTTTAATGGAAATTTTTTGTAAATAAGTTAAATAATAAAATAATAATAAGTTAAACCGAATAAGGTAGCATCTTACCCATTCTAATAAATAGTTGAAACAAATTTAAGGCATAAGCAAATCCTTAATGAGAGTTCCTACATACAGGTTTCGATCTCACTGTCTAATTATTTCAATTCGGACCTGATATAGAAAACAATATTTCCTTGGTCTGCATACGATTCTAACATCAGATCACAACTTGACTGACCTGTTTTAGGTTTGGACCGTGCCATTGCACTTGACAGAAAGCCATATTAATATAGAGAAACATAATCGCCAGATTGTCTTGCTCTTGCAAACTAGTTTGCACCAGGGAACCTTCCGTCTCCAATGGCACTGTGATGTATCTTCTGACAATAGGTAACTCGTCTACTCCCGTAAAAAATGGCATTCTTAATATGGCTAAATATCTCCGAAGGATCTTGCTGAACTCAAAATCAATATGTGCCTACAGTAGGGTTCCATCTATTTCTTCTTGCATCGTGTATGGATCTTGATCATCAGTATATGTTATTACTAGTCTACCAGATGCATGCCACAGCTCCGACCAAAAAACAGTTATCCTCTCATCGTTTTCAATAATTAGTTCGATCACTCAAAGCAGACAATGTATTGTTGGAAAATTATCCTTTTCATTACAGGTAGACAACTATTAATTGTATTTTTCAAAATTTTTAAATAAATTAACGGTTAAGTTACGTAATTTGATCCAGATAAAGATAATAAAGTGGTCCAATAAATGATATAAATGGATCGAAGTTCGGGTAAAAAATAAATCTCAATTAGTATAGATTGGACCCATATTGACCTTGTGATAGGCAAGCCCGATATAAAAGCTATATAAAGTTTAAGGTCTCTTGCAGTTGCTCATATCAATCGTAAGCATAAGGAATCTCTGACTCATTAAGAGAGCTTACGTATTGAGAAAACTGTAGAAAGATCTAAATCTCGTGTCGAGAAACACTTTCCGTAAAGGTCCTAGAATATTCGTGATCGCTTAGAGCTCGAAATCAGCATCAGAATCAGAGATAGAATCGAAATAAAGTATTTTGCATTACCTTCGTTTTTAATGCTTTCATGTTTAATCCTAAGTACGTAATAAGGTGTTTACTATGTATTACACGTAGTATCAGAGTAGTTACGTGATCGGATTACCGGAAACAAAAGTTTTTTAGTTTTTCATCTCATATGGTTTTCCTCAAGTTTTGATTCATTTTTTAGTCTTTTTACGTATATAATTACGTAAAAGTGGTATACGTAAGGCTAATTATAAAAAAGGGTCAAAAATGGGCCGAACGGAGTGAAAACAACTCCCAAGATGTTAAAAATTTCCTCCGGTGTCGGAGAAGGAGAAAATGTCGGGCGTGTGCACTGCACTCACCGAACACTACTACAGTGCATGCGGGTAGTAGTGTACACCATGTGCCGACACATCGCACCAGCAGGCGATGAATGCGTGTCGTGCTTGTAGCGAATGCATAACCCGTGACCCACGCTCCTACAAGCGTAGGATGGTGAGTGCATTCCATGCACGCGCTATATCCATCCCTACATGTGGCATGTCGGATGGAGGACACGTGACGGCTCATGTACAGCAAGTGTATGTTTGTGCGTGGGGAGCGCGTGATGCCCACGAGCCAAACGCATCTGACATGCGTCGATGTGAGTGTGTGTAGCGAACGCACGACCCCACTTACGCGCACTGAGGTGGTGCGCCACGTCAGTGGATTCTGCTACAGTAATTTGAAAATTATATACAAAAATTTCAGATTTCCTATAAGGGTGCCCTGGGGTATTTTTGGTCAGTTTTCGAGTTCGAGAAATTTATAAAATAAGTTTTTTCTATT
Organism: Erythroxylum novogranatense; assembly: GCA_029891385.1. Lineage (NCBI taxonomy): Eukaryota > Viridiplantae > Streptophyta > Magnoliopsida > Malpighiales > Erythroxylaceae > Erythroxylum > Erythroxylum novogranatense. Next base: position 51,500,026 of record CM057230.1, read on the forward strand.
TTACTGGATTTATTATATTAGTAATAAATTAAAGTTTAACTCTATAAAAAGGAATAAGTTATTCTTAATCCGATTTCGAGTGAATTTTCATGCTATAGACATCACATGAAGGAGATACTTTAAGTTTTTGTGTCTTGGGTCTCATGTTCAATGTTCAAGATTGCATAATAATTGATCAAAAAAGGAATTAAGACATTTTGAAGCCACTTTTGAGTGAATTTTTGTGCAACGAACTTGCCATAATGGAGATACATGAAGTTCTCGTGTCTCGAGTGGTTGGTTCAGTGTCCAGTGATGCACGATAGTTACTCTACTAAGATTTTTCTTTTACTAAAATCTCAAAAGAATTTTGTAGAGAATGTCTTCAGCACGAGTATGTGACAATGAGATTGTGCATTCAATTTTTTTTGCATTTTTGATGTTACATTGTCACATATTATATACTCATAAAGAATGTGAAGATAACATAAAAATGTATCCCTTATGTTTGTGGACTTTTTGAGTGCTGATGAGAATACAGTCATCAAAGTGGCCTTTCAAGTTAGTATTTTGAATTGTTCTGTTTGCATGCTGGGAGATGTCTTTAATTTTATGTTTGGTTATTCTACCCAAAGGTGTTGGCCTTACATAATATTTTGAGATGTGAATAAAGACATTAGATGGAGGAAAGTTGTTGCTCAAGTGATCGACTCGCCCAAAGGTGGTAGTATAATAAGAGTTGATAGTTTGTATTCTGATCGCTTTTATGTGGAGGTCTAGTTGCATATATTATGTATTCAGCCCACAAGTATTTCATAATATGTATGACCAGATTTTCAGTAAAGATACTATTTAATGACATTAAGTATCATTGTTGTCCTACATTTTTGTTGATTTAAAAATTATCATTTTGAAGTCACCTTTTCAGTCAACAAAAGTAGTGTCATCATTAAAAGCTTGTCCGGTTTCAATTTAAAAAAGTAGACAGAGGATGTATTGAATGCTATGGAGATAGCTATGTTTAATATGACCATACAGACCTATAGACCATCTCCACCTATATCCATGAGCTCAAAAACTCATAAAGCAACCTATGAAGCCTAAGATCAGTCTAACAGATTATATCTAATGACCATTAAGAGATCCATTCCTAACCGTCCACTAAGTGGACTTCCAGACATAGATATAGCGAAGGAATTTCTTGATAATGTCTCTTAGAGGTACACCGTCTCACCTGGTGTTGAGACAAGTGCCTTAATGATAAGGTATAGGGGAGAAAAGGGGAGTAATGGAGTACATATCGAGAATGATTCATCTTCACAATAGATTGAAGATGTTAGAACTTTAATGCTTTGATAGCCTATTATGTTGTTGAGAAGGAGAAACTTAAGTTTTCCACTCCTACAGCCCTCAAAACAGCTTAAGGGAAGACAAACATGAAGCTCGCTAAGTTAGACGGTAGAAAGTTTAAATCTTCTCCACATGCTGATGTTGGCCAAACTAGTGCTAATAAAGATCCTAGGGACATAAAGAAACCAATAGTATGAGGTTTACAAGGAAAGAATGAGACCATCAGGTTACTCTTTGGCTTGTCAATTACAAATCTAATTTGTGATAGTCATATTAAGTACTTGGTGACTAGATAGTGAAGTATTTGATCAAGGTGCTTCTGCGATGCAGTAGTTCATATCAAGGATAAAGCCAAATAAAGGGATGGAGAAACTGATGGTTCATAGCAATAAAGAAGTGGAAGTAATAACTATAGGGGATGTATGTACTGGACTTTTTTGTAAGGTTTATTTAGTTTTACAGGACATATTTTGTATGTGATCCTTTGATCAATTGGACAAAGAGGGTTAATGTTTTGTATTTAATGCTTTTGTTGTATAGTGGTTTAATGCAAAACATAATGGTAAAACCTTCTTGTCATATGGTTTGTGTAGAATGTGTCTTACCCCGAATTAGATAAATGCTTCTCTGTATCTTGCTTAAAAAGTTGTGAAATAAAGGACCCTGATGAATGATAAGTCATACATAGTGTGGAATAAAAGTTTAAGCCACATTTCTAGAGCTAGGGTTGAGAGATTGATTAAGGAAAGAATTTCTCCATTATAGATTATGATGATCTATGAATGTTAGACCCCGAATATTTTTTATGATGTCATTAAGTATAAATTGTGATAATTGAGTGATTATGCCTTAGTTTGATTAAATTGGGAACATTAGTGGATAATTGAGGTGTATTTGCATTTTATATGGTTTAATTGTGGTTTAATGAGGATTAAAAAGGGTAAAAGTTTATGAGGGCATTTTAAGAAAATTTCTTAGGTTGGAATAGGTTGAGGCTTGTAAGGAGGGGTAAGTTGGACTTTGTATTTTCTTTAGGTTAGGGTTGAGAAGAAATAAGAGAAAGAAAGAAAAGAAGGAAAATAGAAGGAAAGAAAGAAGAGTGCCGTCGGTGAAGGAAGAGGAGAAAAAGAAAGAGTTTTGCGATTTCAGTGATTTTCGGTAGATTAAAGACGTTTCCTGGTAAGTTTAAGTTCGATCAAACTTGTTATGGTTAGATTTAAACCTAGATATGTTGGATATGTAGCAGAATCGACGAGTTAGGGTTTTTGGGTGAAAAGATGGGTAGATCCTTGGGTTGATGCATTTGTGCTTGATTTTGAGTTGTTAATGGGTTAGAAATGTAGCTTGAGTCTTGATCTAAGGCTTATGTGTGTTGCATTTGAGTTTGGGAAGAAATGGAAGTCGAAAAATGCAGAAATCAGGGGTTCGGAGTCGAAGCTCCGACCCGCACGTCACGACGTGCGCAAGAGCACGCCGCGGCGTGCGGTGAATTGGTGACACACCGCGTGCACGAAGAGACGTGAACGCCGCGACGCACGATTGTGCACGCCGCGGGGTGCGGGTGATGAGCATGCCGCGGCGCACACTTTGGTGCACACACACGAAGCATGGTTTTCGTTAGCGGCGGCGGCCCCGCCGCCATGAGCCCTCCTATTTTCGAAAGTGAGATTTTTACATTTTTTGGGATATCTTTTGGTGTAGATGTCCGATTGAGGTGATTTTGGATTCGTTGTGATCTAGAAATAAAGGACTACGAGTTGTATGAAGAAGGGAAGTTCGAAAATTGCTTTGAAGGGTTCAGGAATGTAGATGGGAGTCGGATGGAGACTTTTAACGCTTTACTTTTTGCTTTTCGAGCTTTATTGAATATTTGCTATGGATATTAATTGTATGGAAACTTGGTTTATTATAGGGAACCAAGCTGATTTGACCCAATCGCAAGAGGAAGGACAACAGTGAGTCTAATACTCAAGCGATACTAGGTGGGTAATATGTTTATGGTTATTGTGTGTATGGACAAATTGCCTGATGTGTGCTTGCTTGCATTATATGACATTACTTGTATTGAATTACATGAGAATTATGGAATATGCTTTTGATTATAATTATGCATGGATTGATAGGCCTTTATGACAATGGACAAGAATGAGAATTAAGAAAATGTGAGAAATGCTTTAAGCATGAATCGAATGGACTATGTGAATTGTTTGGGTAAGAGAGTTACGGATGGAGTCACGTGCACGTTGACAGTAAAGCCTTCTCCCGGCTGCCCGCTTGTGGCAACGAGATCCTTGAGAAATCGGACTCGGATAGTTTACGGATTTACCTTTGGGTTATCCGGATCGTTTACGGAACTCTCGAGCCAATTGATTGTGCATGCACGATGGACTTGTTGAGCATAATACATGTTTGCTATGATTGACTTGTTGCATAAAAATTGTTATGTTGAAAAATAGAAATTGCATGACCTATGTTTATACGAATGTGAATTATTTGATGAATGTGGAATTATGAATATATGTATATTGCTTGATTGTGTGGCTCGTTGCCAATGGCTATAAACGTATATGTCACTGAGCTTCGCTGCTCACCTCATTACTCTCCCCTCCTCAGGTGCAGATTGAGACGATTGTCGACCTTGCAAGGCATCGGAAACTTCAAGCTAGTTAGGATCCTTGTATAAGTTAGTATTTTGGTTAGCCCACCAGCATTTCATCATGGAGCATACTTTTGTATTTTGGGATTTAATTTCATTTTGTATTGTGTTATACTTCGAGATACTTATTGCATTTCTTCGAATGAGAATGACAGATGAATTATGCAATTGGAATGGTGAATGGATGTTTAGAATGCATGTATAGAATGTGTATATGTATGAGTATATGTATTGTTATATGAATCGAATGGTTCTTTGTATGGATGTTGGGATCGGGTCCGAAGGTATATAGAGCGCCCGTCGCAAGCGCGACCCGAGAGGCCGCCTCGGGAATCGAGGATCCGGGGCCCGGGCCTAACATGTTTGGTATCAGAGACTAGGTTTAGGTGTCCTCGACTTAGAATGCATAGTAGGATGAATTGTTTGCTATCTGACTCTTTATTGCATTGATTAAGTGACATGCATATCATGCATACATGTAGATTTCCATATAGCTAATCCTTAGTGTTTACCTTTGAAGGAGTACGATGCCACCTCGTAGAAGGACACGAGGAGTGATGCAAGGATCTGCTACACCTGACTCTCCGACGAGAGAGGAGAGGACTGATGAGTCGAGAGTCCGGTGGAATGTTGAGGCTTCTGTAGGACTAGGTAGTGAGCCCGTTTTGTCGCCGACGCAGGAGTCTCCGATCCCGCAGGAGCCAGTGCCTCCATTGGATCCGAGACTATTTCAGGCGTTTACTCAGGCATTCGTGCAGGCTATTGGCCAGATGCCACAGCCTTCTGTTTCAGCCCCAATTCAGAAGGGCAGACGATTTGATAGATTGAGGAAGTATGGGGCAGTTGATTTCTTTGGGACTTCAGATCCTGAAGAAGTTGAGACTTGGTTGCGAAAGACCGAGAGAGTGCTGGATCAAATGGAGTGCGAGGATGACGAGAGAGTCATCTATGCTGCCAGCTTGCTTCAGGGAGATGCACTTCACTGGTGGGAGACTGTACCAGGGAGCCAAATTAGGCCAGTAGGGTTGGCATGGCAGGATTTCGTGGTTGTTTTCAGGAAGAAGTACTGTCGGGTATATGTTCGTGAGAAATGAGGAGTTCCTCGGTTTGACTCGAGAGGATATGACTGTCGTAGTATGGTATTTGGTGCACACATTATCCGGTATGTTTGGTTGATCTTTGAGTGAGGCTGCCAGATGTCGCAGGTTTGAGTCGGGATTGCACCTGGCTATCAAAGAGAAGGTGATTGTGCAGAATTTTGTGATTTCCAGCAGCTGGTTGAGGCAGCGCTGATGTAACACCCCACTCTCACAAGACACGTACCCGAAATCTATGGTGATATCCGAGTACGCACCTCGCAAGGGTGACATGTTAAAATGATCATTCAGTCAAAATTTATTACAAAACTTTTGTTTCTTTAAAAATAAGGAACATGCAAGCGGAAAATACTAATCAAATTGGGCCCATGTCATTTGAAAACATTTCCATTTCTAAGCTACAATCTTTACAAACATTAGTATTCAATTTTAAAGTTGGGCCCATTTCAGATACAAAACACTTGAAACCATGAAGTCATTTCATTTACCAAATCGTATATATACACTTTGTACAATTCTTACTGAACATAATTCAAAATAAAATCAATGAAGACATGTGCGGTAAACCCATCCCACCCACAGTCCATAATGACCTCGGTGGCTATACTCCATTTAGCTTTAATGAAATAATTCCTCGAACACGAAAAGCCACATTGCAATTTTTGATGAGTTTTGCAACTCAACGAGTGAACCATCATTGATGATTTCACCGGATTACAAACAACATATATCACAGATATTCATTAAGAACATAACTATTTTTCAGACACTCACATAACAAGGCATAACATATGGTCACTCATTACAACTTTGCAAATCATTCAAGAATTTCAATCTTATATGAATGCTACATGCATGAGACTCACATTCGTTCTTATTGTTGTGACTGAGTGCCTATCACAGACTTATACAAATACTGGCCCATAGGGCTCAATCAGAACAGAATCACGGAGCATAGCTCTACGTGCAAACACATATATCACGGAGCAAAGCTCTACGTGGAAGCGCTTCATACTGGCTACTCAAGTCACAACGCCTTTATCTGAACATGCATTTATGAAATGCATCAAATACTGATCATGCCATATCAAACAATCACATATGATATTCAATCAGAAACTCATGATCATCGGACCTAAGTCCGGCATTCAACATACGTTGAGAGTCCGGCATTCAAATAATCTCATAGCTTCATTGACCACTTCAGATTTTTCCTATAGAAAATATTCGGATCAACTTTCCATACTAAATTAGATCAGGTAAATGACCAAATTAGACAAAACTTCCTTCTGTAAAGTTGTTCCCCCATTTCTTAGCTTTCTAAGGACACCAAAATCGTTTAATTTGGATCAGTATACCGAGAGATATCCTCAAAATATTCCAGACGGTTCATAAGTTCCAGAAAAATTTATATCTCAACTTCCAACCAAAATTTTAAACTCTTAGAGACATAATTAAAACTCCATTTCTTCATAAACGTTGTAGCCCTATGTCTCTGGTTTATAGGGAATCAAGAATCACCCAAATTGGATCAGTATAGAGAAAGTTATGGTCAAAATACGAAAGCATGTTCGAATTGTCAAAAGATGGGTGCTCGTCGCGACGTGGGGAAAATATAAGGTCCCGACGAACAGCCCAAAAATTTGATTTTCTCGGGATTTTTACAACGTACGCCGCGAAGAGTTCAAGGGGGGGGTCACCTAAGTCACGGCGAGGAAGAAAATGAATGTCGCGGCGAGGAAAAAATGGACGTCGCGACGAATAAACAAAATAAGCTACACGTTGCGACGAATAAATTAAAAACACGTCGCGACGTCTGGTTCTGCAACTCGTCTTCCCCGATTTCTTTTTCCAGACTTCTATACCCAAAACAATCTCTAAAAATTCACTCCAATAAACTCCTAACCCAGTTCGAAACATTTACATAAGATCAAACTCAAGATTCATTCTTAAACATCAAAATCCGATCCTCACACATGCAGTTCCACTTCTACTGATAAACATCGGACAAGAGTGTTCGCATATTCATTTCGACTATCCCAAAACCCGAACAGAGTGTTTACAAATCTTCCAATCTAGGGTTCATTCAACATCGTACTAACAAGTTTTTACTCTCAATCAATCATCCACTCTATTCAATACCGAAACCAACCTCTCCAACCTCGCATGCATGCATACATTTCCACTGAAAAACATCATTTACAACAATAACTTACTTGATTTGGCTATAATATCCCGCAAGAAGAGCAGATCAAAGCATCAAAAGTTCAGAGATAGCGTTCGGATGGCAATTGTTTCTTCACCGAGAAGAACATTTGCACTAGTTCAATTTTAACACCAAGCATCCGTACACTTTGCATGCCTTGCAAGTGTCCTAACTCTATAAAGCCATATGTAACAATCAAATAACCAATTGACACCATTAGTCTGTCATATGTCAACTGCCTATAAAAGCCACTTGTCCCAATTATATGTTGCCACATGTCACTATATAATTGGCCCATAAATCAATATTTTCACAAAATTCACAAAATTCACTAAAAATTCCAAAATGTCTTAAATAATATCAAAATCACCAAAACACATTTTAATCACAATTAATAATTCAATTGTACCCGGAAATGTCAAGGAATGCATGTACAATCATATAAACGTGCAAAAATGTGCATGTCACAATTAATAATGCATGATGTGCATTTTCCTAATTTCTCATCAAATTCTCGTAATTCACAATTCTAGCCCTAACATGGGTAACGAGATGTTACAACTGTCCCCTCCTAACAAAAAATTTCGTCCTCGAAATTCTTACCTGATTAATCAAACAGGTAGGGGTAAGTGTTTTCATCATACGCTCTACCTTTTCCCTTTTTTTGGTACTATCACTCGAATAATTTCTTTTACTTGACTAGTCAATGGAATCAATCGATTTTCCCGTTACTTATTCAGATATCACGCAATCTTGTTTGTCTCCTCAATATATTTTAGATCATTCAAAATTTTCACTTCTAGTTCCACATTACATCTGGATCAGATCATATCATGATTTATTATCATACTCACACATCATACTTAATGCATATAAGTCCTCTTTGTTAATAGCCTTTTTCTTACAAAACTTTCCTATGGACAATTTCATGTCGGGTTAACTCACCCTTTTTTTTTCCTATCTTAAGTATGCCTTGGCAAGGTGATACTATAAAAAAACAATTCATCTCTTGCTTGATATTTCATATCTCTTTTGTGTTAAAACACTTAAATCATGTGTCTAGCTCACTTTATTCCAATCTTTTATGTTGATCCACCTAATTCATTCGTCTTTCTTGAGTCACTTAATTCTAATACACATCAATTTCACTTATCATAAACGTCTCCTAACACTTCTGGCCTTAAACTATTTTTAGGCCTTATTCACCCAAATATAAAGGTGGTCGACTAATTCTGTCATGTAACCTCTTATATGAGCTTCAAATGATATCACTATGATATTGATTGTTGTGCTCAAGTCAATTAAAACTAAGCATTGACCTTATGTTTCTATGAACTCCAAAATATAACCCTTAAACGTATCTCCAACAGTTAAGATTGTTGGCAACAATTTCCTATGACCACTTGTTTTTACATCGATAGCCATCGACATTATTTCATCGTATACCTACCAGGATGTATAGCATAGGCTGTTATTTATGCTATCTCTGACAATCTTTTACTCAATCATCTTTATTGTGCACACAAACTTCATATTACAATCACATGGTACTCTTTCCCTGTTCAACTCAAAATTCATATTCATTATCGACTTCCAATTTCCTCAATAAAATTCATAATTTCTTAATCCTCAAGTTGGGCTTTGCTTATCTGCTCATGCAAAACTGATTTTACATTCGTTTGCTAATAGTACTTTGATTTGCCCACAAGGCAACTCAATATTCTATGCTCTTCATTGCACTAGATTTAGTAACCACAATATCTGAATTTGTACTATTCCTTTATTAAATTTTATGGTCAAGCAACAAATATGTACACTAGTTTTACCAAATTAGTATTCATTTGAATACCCATAGTCCTTCAATACTTCTGTCTATTATCGCAGTCTCGCACAAAAATTATTTCAAACTCAATAAGTACCTCAAACTTTATTTATCATAATAAAAAAAAATCCAAAATGTTTCACTATACATATAGTGTCTCCAAGCTTAAAAAACAGTGGCTATTTCAACAAATTTCAAATCATGTGTCAAACATTCAACTTATGAGAATTTAATTGCCTCTATGCATACAAGATCAGTTTGGTTTGCTACAACAAGTGCATCTTAATTTCTGATGTGAAACATCTTTGAATACTACATAATCTCCAATTTGATACTATTTGTTGTGATCGAGTGCCTTTCAAATACCGATACATGAACTGGCCATTAGGCTCGATCGAGAAGCAGAATCACAGAGCAAAGCTCTCGTGCGAAATTATGAGCTTAAAGCTCTTTTAGATAGCTACTCGATCACAACATCTTTATCGTAACATGCATTATATAATATGTATCAAATAACAAAATATGCTATGCATAGCTTTCTCTTTAATGCACAAACAGAATTTCATATACATTCAAAACCACAGATTTTCTTAAGTAGGCACAATATTCCTTTCAACTCTTCAAATACATTCAAAAACATCATCTATAATCACAGCCACTAACTGATCCAAACAAAATTGGATCACTTTATTCTTCAATACTATGACACTTTCAGGGGTGAAGTTAACTCTAACAAATATTGTCAAAACTCTATGTACCCATCATTAGTTCTCATAATTCCTTACGCACTTAATTCCCCAATGACGTACAATTATCTCATATTTTGTTAATTTCTCAATTGACTTATTTTCTCTAATGATCCTTCCATTCCTATTATTTCCTCTGATTTCACATTGACATAATGTTGAACCATTCTTACTAGTTTCTCCTCTTGTTTCAATACATTCACAAATTTAACTTCTTGTATTGGAAACATACTCATCAAATCAATTTGTATTCCCAGAGCATATTTTCATATAATGTAATGTGGGCCTAAGTTCTCCTCATATTAGCAATAGCGCCACCTCAAATTTCGAATCTAATCTCATAGTTGGATACTTTGCCTCAAACAAAATACATACACTCTCTCTGTAGCATATTTTACATCTTATGCTTAAGTCTTCATCGGGCATAGAACTCCAATATTCTTCTTTTAATTTATTCCATTTTCATTCATTCTTAAAAGTAAACCATTAGGTCAACTTAACTATATTCGGTGAACTTCTTCTGGCAAAGAAGATTTCTTACTACGATCAACTATATTGTTCATCTAATCCTTATCAATCAACTGTTCCCATCATTGCTTATCAAACATTCTTAGTACCCCAAAAGGTCATTTCAACTATTCATAAACATCACATCTCATCTAGAGATGTATTTGAAACAATTCACTAATTAACAACTTATGCTCAAAATATCTTAATCTCATTTGATTTAGGAAAACACTTATCTCTTCTCTTTTTTTTTCACCTAACCTCGGTCGTGGGAACTATGCCACAATCTTGCCCTTCTTCTTTTTCCTCGATTTCGTCACACACAATATCATCTTTAACACTCTCAATCTATCTTCGATCGATAACCATAAACACTTTCATTCTTTACTCTAATTCATCATAAAAGTTAAATTATGGGAACTATGACTAAATATTTATTCATATCTCATAGATTGCTTCTTATATCCTTTCCACACATATCATTCTTATGTGCTCCATTCTCACACTTGTCATAGAAATCCCATTCTTAAATATGTGCTCACAAAATAACAAATTAACCAAACCATGACAACTTTTACAATTCTCACTATCTGTATCTCATCATCCAATTACCACTATATCGTCATACATACGTATTTTCACCTTCAATTCAGACTTATCAATGCATAATCATCCTAAAATTCTGATCACAATTCCACCAACATATTCTTATAGTGAAACATAAATCATATCATATTTATTTGACAATCATTTCAAGTCCAACTTTGACCTCTCAAAGTCATAGAAAAATTTTACTTCTTTCAACTTGGCTTGTACACTTTAAATCTCGTCATTCATCCTTATATCATTACTTTCCTTAATCAATTCAAGACAGTGTATTCACATTTAAAGCACATTCAGGAATATCTTCCCACAGTACAATCTCGATATCGTATGCCGTCATACATCCACCAATACAAATATATTACATCATTATTCGTCATATCCAACCATATACTATTTTCCCTTTCTAAATATCCACAAACTTTCATTTTTTCATAGTCAGACAGATCATCATTCTTCCAACTAATTCCATCAATTCAAACACTTAACAAATACTTATGTATGTGACTCATATAAATGCAACTTATACGTGGATCGATTCTTTCGCTCTATGACATGATTGAAATGCACGTAACTTAACACATATGTCGGAACCGCCCATGTAAGATACTAAATCTGGCTCGATATTAAATGTAACACCCCACTCACAAGACACGCACTAAATCTATGGTGATATCCGAGTCGCACGCACTTGAGGGTGGCATGTTAAAATGATCATTCATCAAAATTTATTACAAAACTTTTGTTTCTTTAAAATAAGGAACATGCAAGCGAAAATACTAATCAAATTGGGCCCATGTCATTTGAAAACATTTCCATTTCTAAGCTACAATCTTTACAAACATTAGTATTCAATTTTAAAGTTGGGCCCATTTCGGATACAAAACACTTGAAACCATGAAGTCATTTCATTTACCAAATCGTATATATACACTTTGTACAATTCTTACGGAACATAATTCAAAATAAAAATCAATGAAGACATATCGCGGTGCAACCGATCCCACCCCTAGTCCATAATGCACCTCGGTGGCTATACTCCATTTAGCCTAGCTGAAATAATTCCTCGAGAACCCGAAAAGCCACATTGCAATTTTGATGAGTTTTGCAACTCAACGAGTGAACCATCATTGATGATTTCACCGGATTACAAACAACATATATCACGATATTCATTAAGAACATAACTATTTTTCAAAACTCACATAACAAGGCATAACATATGGTCACTCATTACAACTTTGCAAATCATTCAAGAATTTCAATCTTATATGAATGCTACATGCATGAGACTCACATTCGTTCTTATTGTTGTGATCGAGTGCCTATCACGCACTTATACAAATCTTGGCCCATAGGCTCAATCAAAATGAATCACGGGCATAGCTCTACGTGCAAACACATATATCACGGAGCAAAGCTCTCACGTGAAGCGCTTCATACCGCTACTCAAGTCACAACGCTTTATCTCAACATGCATTTATGAAATGCATCAAATCTCGATCATGCCATATCGAAAATCACATATGATATTCAATCAGAAACTCATGATCATCGGACCTAAGTCCGGCATTCAACATACGTTGAGAATTCACATATCATAGGGGTTTCACATCAATTTGGAACACTTCCAATGCATCAAAACTGAATATGGAATATATGGCAATCACATAGGATGCTCAAACAAAACTCATAATCATCGGACCTAAGTCCGGCATTCAACTTCGTTGAGGATTCACATAACATTCATAATAACGTTCATAATTCTATAGCAAACAAAGTCACAATCAAAGCACTTCTAATGCATTCCCGAATATTGATCTCCTCGGATAATTAAAGTCTGGAATTCATAATCAAATCGCAAGCAATATAATAATATTGGAAGCTTAAACAAATCAAATTAAATCAATCCTAGGAAATCATCTCGGTTGACTCACAGTACGCTCCAATAAGCTATTGCCTGGATGGTCCGACAATGTCCGATTGGCGTCCGATATGCTCCTCTAAAATAGGCAAAACACATTCACAAATATCACACTTTGCACAATTGCACAAATGTTCTTACATAAAAATATCAAGTTATAAAATGTATGCACAATGCATGTTCAATGACAATTCTGGGGTGCAATAATGCGATCCTTATCAAAAATCATTTAGGAATCAAATCCCTCATTAATACCATGTATTCTTACAATTGAATTGGACCAACCAATGTCAAATAATCTCATAGCTTCATTGACCACTTCAGATTTTTCCTATAGAACATATTCGGATCAACTTTCCATACTAAATTAGATCAGGTAAATGACCAAATTAGACAAAACGTCCTTCTGTAAAGTTGTTCCCCCATTTCTCAGCTTTCTAAGGACACCAAAATCGTTTAATTTGGATCAGTATACCGAGAGATATCCTCAAACTATTCCAGATGGTTCATAAGTTCCAGAAAAATTTATACCTCAACTTCCAACCAAAATTTTAAACTCTTAGAGACATAATTAAAACTCCATTTCTTCATAAAAGTTGTATCCCTATGTCTCTAGTTTATAGGGAATCAAGAATAACCCAAATTGGATCAGTATAGAGAAAGTTATGGTCAAAATACGAAATCATGTTTGAGCTGTCAAAAGATGGGTGCTCGTCGCGACGTGGGGAAAATAATGAAGTCATGACGAACAGCCCAAAATTTGATTTTCTCGATTTTACAACGACGCCGCTAAGAGTTCAAGGGGTCACCTAAGTCGCGGCGAGGAAGAAAATGAACTTCAAGGCGAGGAAAAATGGACGCTATGATTTAATAAACAAAATAAGCTACACGCTATGCATTTAATAAATTAAAAACACGTCGCGACGCCCTGTTCTCGCAACTCGCCTTCCCGATTTCTTTTTCCAGACTTCTATACCCAAAACAATCTCTAAAACTTCACTCCAATAAACTCCTAACCCATTTTGAAACATTTACATAAGATCAAACTCAAGATTCATTCTTAAACATCAAAATCCGATCCTCACATATGCAGTTCCACTTCTACTGATAAACATCGGACAAGAGTGTTTGCGTGTTCATTTCGACTATCCCAAAACCCGAACAGAGTGTTTACAAATCTTCCAATCTAGAGTTCATTCAACATCGTACTAACAATTTCTTACTCTCAATCAATCATCCACTCTATTCAATACCGAAACCAACCTCTCCAACCTCGCATGCATGCATACATTTCCACTGAAAAACATCATTTACAACAATAACTTACTTGATTTGGCTATAATATCCCGCAAGAAGAGCAGATCAAAGCATCAAAAGTTCAGAGCTAAGCTCGGATGGCAATTGTTTCTTCACCGAGAAGAACATTTGCACTAGTTCAATTTAACACTAAGCATCCGTACACTTTGCATGCCTTGCAAGTGTCCTAACTCTATAAAGCCATATGTAACAATCAAATAACCAATTGACACCATTAGTCCGCCATATGTCAACTGCCTATAAAGTTACTTGTCCCAATTATATGTTGCCACATGTCACTATATAATTGGCCCATAAATCAATATTTTCACAAAATTCACAAAATTCACTAAAAATTCCAAAATGTCTTAAATAATATCAAAATCACCAAAACACATTTTAATCACAATTAATAATTCAATTGTACCCGGAAATGTCAAGGAATGCATGTACAATCATATAAACGTGCAAAAATGTGCATATCACAATTAATAATGCATGATGTGCATTTTCCTAATTTCTCATCAAATTCTCGTAATTCACAATTCTAGCCCTAACATGGGTAACAGGATGTTACAGCTGAGGGTGGAGAACATAGAGAATATCAAGAGTGCGGTGAACAAGAAGAGAAAGGGCAGAGAGCAGTCCAGGAGAGGGGGTAACACTAGTACTCCTATGCCAGACAGGAGTGCTAGGAGCTTCCCTGTTCAGTCAGAGGAGAGGAGCAGTGGTGCGAGCCGACCGAGACCGATGAGGACTTCTACTGTTTCTCACTAAGCCTCAACGGTGGGTGGCGGTAGAAGGGGAGATGGAGATAGATCGTTCGTCCCGAAGTGTGAGCACTGCGGGAGAGCTCATAGAGGAGAGTGCTTCAGATTGACAGGAGCTTGTTTCAACTGTGGGGAGAAGGGACACATTGCCAGAGAGTGTCCTCAGCCTCCACGACAGGAGAGAGAGGTCGATGCAAGCCCGAGGAGGACAGAGACCATGGGATGGAGGATCATGGCATGGTGGGCGCCTGAGATGCAGCAAGAGGGTGAATCTTTCGGGAGACCGAGAGGCGGCGCGCCAAATAGGTGTTCATGATGACTAGGAGGATGCCGAGACGCACTGATGTTGTCACGGTACAGTGCTTTATTTTCCGACATCGTGGTTGTTTTGATTGATCCGGTTCTACTCATTCGTTTGTTTCCTCGAGTAGAACCGTGTGTGACATGATTGTGAGCTCATTGGATACTCCGCTGATGGTGAGTACTCCAATCGGTCAGTATATTGTGATTAGTCAAGTGTATAAAGGTTGTGAGATTCGCATCGGTGGAGAACTTCTAGTGGTAGATTTGATGCCACTGAAGATGAGCGATTTAGATGTGATTTTGGGCATGGATACATTGGAAAAGTACAATGCCCGTTTGGATTGTAAGCAGAAGACAGTGGAATTTGATTTGGGTGATGGCAGAAAAGTAGTGTTTACTGGGGACAGGAAAGCAAGTCCGCCCAGAATTGTTTCATCTATGACAGCAGAGAGGATGATGAGTAAAGGATGTGAGGCATTCTTGGCCTATGTGGTGGACACCAGGGCTGATAGAGGAAAGTTGGAGGATATTCCAGTAGTCAGGGAATTCTCGGATGTCTTTCCCGAGGAATTGCTAGGACTACCGCCAGCTAGGAAAATTGAGTTTCCCATTGAGCTTTTGGCAGGTACAAGGCCGATTTCGATTCCGCCTTACCGGATGGCTCCGGCGGAATTGAAGGAGCTTAAGGAGCAGTTGGAAGAATTATTGGAGAAGGGGTATATCAGGCCGAGTTCTTCGCCTTGGGGAGCTCGCCTTTTTGTCAAGAAGAAAGATGGATCGCTGAGGATGTGTAGACTACGTAAAGTCAATCAAAGTTACGGTGAAGAACAAGTATCCGCTTCTCGCATTGATGATCTGTTTGATCAATTGCAAGGAGCGAGAGTCTTCTCTAAGATTGACTTGAGATCGGGATACCATCAATTGAGGATTAAGGAGTCGGATGTGCCGAAGTCTGCTTTTAGGACTCGGTATAGGCATTTTGAGTTCTTGATGATGCCTTTTGGATTGACAAATGCTCCTGCAACATTTATGGATTTGATGAATCAGGTTTTTAAGCCATTCTTGGACCAATTTTGTAACACCCCAAATTAGGGGTTAGCATATTAAGCAACTTTAGTCAAATTTATGTTATGTCTCTTTGACATTTTGGCATGCATTCATGGCATTTTTCGGGTACATTGATTTAATGACACTTCGGATTGATTCTGATCAGATTAAGATAATTTTAGTAATTTTGGATACTTGATGATTTTAGAAATTATTGGTGACGGATTTAGTATTTTTGAACAATTATTTGGAAGTCATTATTTTATGACGGAATTTTTGGTGAATTTTTGGAAGCTGTCTGGGAATTCTGGGTATTTGTTTGTTCTAAGAATTTATAAGTATGTTTTTGGGTAATTAACTATTCATCCAATAGTACTAATTGAATAAGTGGACTAATATATACGGTTGATTAATTATTTTGAGACGTAACCGATAGCATTCATCGGTGTTGTTCCGCATGACTCTGTCGATCGATTTCGATCGCTTTTCACTGCAGATCACGAGGTTAGTCCTTTGATAATGAATCTATGGTCCGTTCTTGTCCTTTATAAGATAGTCGGATGAGATCCGATATTGGTAAAAGAAATTTTTAGATCTATAAGATTTGACGATTTGGATGATTCTCGATAGGTTAGATTTGTTAAATAGGTTAGTTTTAAGTGATGATGCTAAAAGAATCGAGAAGAATCGAGAAGAAAAGAAAGGAAAGTGAAAAAAAAGAAATTTTCTAAGTCAAGAAGATGATGAACAAAGCAAAGATAGTGATGAATAAAGTATAGTGAATAGTGAATGCAGAATAATATCGATTTGTGAATAGTAATACGATTTTGAACAAGATTCAGACGTATTTGTAAACATAATAATACGTGTTTGTGAATAGTAATACGTATTTTTGAACAGTAGAATCCCAGAAATTTGCATGAACATGCATCATACTCATTTATCATACAAGAATTATGCACAATAATAATTTGTATCCGTGTTCCTATTATGAGGAACGACCATCGCCAGATATTGCCGGACTTCGAGGCAATAAATAGTAAAGGCGATTTAAGGTCAAGAATCGTGACTTCAAGAATGTCAATAATTTCAAGTAATACCAGCATTTCGTAAGTCATTTCAGTAAGTATATCGGTAATAAGTAAGAGACCCGAGACGGTCTCACTTTAATTTTTTCTGTACTGAATTGTGTACTAGTCCGGACAATGAATGTCCGCGTGCTCATATGTGTTGTACTGATTGTGTACTGTTCCGGATAATGAACATCCGAGGCGATTGTTGCATGATTATTTTATTGGAAGTGCTAATTTATTGCACATGAAATGTCTGGAATGATTTGTTCATCCGAAGTTGGGGTAAATAGGCATGCCTAGAAGGGTGCAGAAGGCTTCGTGACACTTCGGTGTCGAGACTTCGGTCTTCTGTGACACTTCGGTGTCTTCTGATATGGACACTTCGGTGTCGAGACTTTGGTCTTCTGATAAGTCCCGTTACCCACTTCTATGTTATGGACTTTTGCTTTGTTTTGTCTGTTAATGATAACATCTGTTATGAAGTGCATTTTGCCTGCCTGAGTATTAATCTCTGATCTCTGAATGCATGTTGATATCGTTATTGTGAAAAGAAATTGGTTAAATTCGATAAATGATTACTCACTAAGCTATACGCTTAGCACGGTGGATTTGCCCCGTGTAGGTACAGAGCAAAGAGATTAAGGACTGGGACAAGTCAACCGCAGTGGTCAAAGGAGTCAGAGTTTTTGTGTCACTCGAATATGTATTTTGTTTGGTTTATTTGGGCCTGCACATATTCTTTGGATTTGTTTCTGGAAAGTCTGAAATGTATTATATGTGTGTTAAACTTAGATTTTTAAACAATGCATATGTGTAATGTTTGATTTTGTTTGTTCTGTCTTGGGTGGCATCCATGTATCCTCCCAGGGGGTGTTTGGGTTACATCTTTATCATCGTCTTCATTGATGATATATTGGTGTATTCCAAGAGTGATGAGCAGCATGAGGAGCATTTGAAGATCGCTTTGGAGACTTTGAGGACGCATGAGTTGTACGCCAAATTTGATAAATGCGAATTTTGGCTTAGGGAAGTTTCATTTCTTGGACATGTGATCTCAGAGCAAGGAGCTCATGTGGATCCAAAGAAGGTAGAAGCTGCGGTGAATTGGGAAGCCCCGAAGAATGTAGCAAAGGTGAGGAGTTTTATGGGTTTAGCAGGCTATTACAGGAGATTCGTGGAGGGATTCTCCATGATAGCCGCTCCGATGACTAAGTTGTTAAGGAAAAATCAGAAGTTTGTTTGGAGTGATGAGTGTCAGAGGAGCTTCGAGGAGCTCAAGCGCAGATTGACGAGTGCTCCGATTTTGGTTTTGCCTTCGGGAGATGAAGGTTATACGGTATATAGTGATGCTTCGAGGAAGGGTCATGGATGTGTTTTGATGCAGGGAGATCGGGTGATTGCTTATGCTTCGAGGCAGTTGAAGCCTTATGAGCTGAATTATCCGACGCATGATTTGGAGTTAGCAGCGGTGATTTTTGCCTTGAAGATTTGGAGGCATTATTTGTGTGAAGTTCAGACTCGGATCTTCATTGATCATAAGAGTCTCAAGTTTTTGCTAAGTCAGAAGGAATTGAATTTGAGGCAGAGAAGGCGGATCGAGCTACTAAAGGATTATGACTTGTTGATTGAGTATCATCCGGGCAAGGCCAATGTTGTGGCAGATACCTTGAGCAGGAAGTCGTCGATTGCTCATGTTCGATCAGTTTATCTTCCTTTATTGGAAGAGATGGCCAAGATTAAGATAAGCTTGAAGCAAGAGGAGTCGGAGTGTCTTCTCGCTAATTTCAGAGTGAGACCGATTCTTAGGGAAAAGGTTAGGGAATTGTAGGCTCAAGATGCAGATTTGAGCAGAGTCAGGGATGAAATTCAGAAGGGTAAGGTTTCTGAGATAAATTTGCAGGATGATGGGCTTATGACAGTGGAGAACAGGTTGTGTATTCCTGATGTGCAGGAGGTTAAGGCTGAGATTATGGATGAGGCACACAATGCGCCTTATGCTATGCATCCGGGTAGCACCAGGATGTATCGGGATTTGAGAGAGCATTTTTGGTGAAAAGGCATGAAGAGGGATGTGGCAGACTTTGTGAGTAAGTGTCTAGTGTGTCAGCAAGTCAAAGCCGAACACCAGGCACCTTCAGGCAAGTTAAGGTCGTTGCCTATTCCGGAGTGGAAGTGGCAAAGGGTAACGATGGACTTTTTGATGGGTTTGCCTAAGACCAACAGGAGGCATGATGCCATTTGGGTTATTGTGGACCGGTTGACCAAGTCAGCCCACTTTTTGGCGATCAAGCAGACTGATTCTTTGCATGTGCTAGCAAAGAAGTATATCGATGAGATAGTGAGATTGCATCGGATTCCGGATGCAATTGTGTTCGATAGAGACCCTCGGTTTACTTCGAGATTTTAGGGCCAGCGAGGAAGCTTTGGGGACGAAGCTGAATTTTAGTACGGCGTTTCACCCTCAGACGGATGGTCAATCTGAGAGGACCATTCGGACTCTTGAGGGGATACTTCGGGCTTGTGTGATGGATTTCAGAGGAGTTTGGGATGAGCATTTGCCGTTGGTCGAATTTGCTTATAACAATTCGTACCATTCGAGCATTCAGATGGCTCCATATGAGGCATTGTATGGGAGGAGATGTAGGACTCCCATATGTTGGGATGAAGAAGGAGAGAGGCAATTGGAAGGACCGGAATTGATTCAGATGACAGTTGAGAAAATCAATCTGGTTAAATAGCGACTTAAGGCAGCACAGGATAGGATGAAGAGTTATGTTGATGCTCATCGAAAGGAGATGGAGTACGAGGTCGGTGAGAAAGTGTTCCTTAAGACATCTCGTTGGAAAGGAGTATTGAGATTCGGAAAGAAAGGGAAGTTGAGTCCGAGGTATGTGGGTCCTTATGAGATCCTGGAGAGGATTGGGCCACTCGCCTACAGGTTGGCGTTACCTTCGGAGTTATCGCAGATTCACGATGTCTTCCATGTGTCTATGTTGAGGAGATATAGATCGGATCCTTCTCACATCATTTAGACTAGTGAGGTTCAGCTAAGGGATGATCTGAGTTATGAGGAGTAACCGGTGGAGATTTTGGATACCAAGGACAAGGTCCTTAGGAACAAGACGGTTCAGTTAGTCAAAGTCCTTTGGAGGAACCATTCGATAAAGGAGGCTACATGGGAGCCATTGGAAGCCATGCGGGAAAAGTATCTGCATCTCTTTGACGATTCAGGTAAATTTCGAGGACGAAATTTCTTTTAAGAGGGGGAGAAATGTTAGACCCCGAATTTTTTTTATGATGTCATTAAGCATAAATTGTGATAATTGAGTGATTATGCCTTAGTTTGATTAAATTGGGAACATTAGTGGATAATTGAGGTGTATTTGCGTTTTATATGGTTTAATTGTAGTTTAATGAGAATTAAAAAGGGTAAAAGTTTATGAGGGCATTTTAAGAAAATTTCTTAGGTTGGAATGGGTTGAGGCTTGTAAGGAGGGGTAAGTTGGACTTTGTATTTTCTTTAGGTTAGGGTTGAGAAGAAATAAGAGAAAGAAAGAAAAGAAGGAAAATAGAAGGAAAGAAAGAAGAGTGCCTTCGGTGAAGGAAGAGGAGAAAAAGAAAGAGTTTTGCGATTTCAGTGATTTTCGATAGATTAAAGACGTTTCCTGGTAAGTTTAAGTTCGATCAAACTTGTTATGGTTAGATTTAAACCTAGATATGTTGGATATGTAGCGTAATCGACGAGTTAGGGTTTTGGGTGAAAAGATGGGTAGATCCTTGGGTTGATGCATTTGTGCTTGATTTTGAGTTGTTAATGGGTTAGAAATGTAGCTTGAGTCTTGATCTAAGGCTTATGTGTGTTGTATTTGAGTTCGGGAAGAAATGGAAGTCTTAAAATGCAGAAATCGGGGTTGAGTCGAAAGTTCGACCGACGCGCGACGCGACGTCTTAAAAGCACGCCACAAGCGCATGATGAATTGGTGATACATCGTGGCACCATGTGCACGTCATGCGTGGCGGCGCGTGGCGCCCCTTCGTCACCGCGAGCCCCTATTTTCGAAAGTGAGATTTTTACATTTTTTTGGATATCTTTTGGTGTAGATGTCCGATTGAGGTGATTTTGGATTCGTTGTGATCTAGAAATAAAGGACTACGAGTTGTATGAAGAAGGGAAGTTCGAAAATTGCTTTGAAGGGTTCAGGAATGTAGATGGGAGTCGGATGGAGACTTTTAACGCTTTACTTTTTTCTTTTCGAGCTTTATTGAATATTTGCTATGGATATTAATTGTATGGAAACTTGGTTTATTATAGGGAACCAAGCTGATTTGACCCAATCGCAAGAGGAATGACAGCAGTGAGTCTGATACTCAAGCGATACTAGGTGGGTAATATGTTTATGGTTATTGTGTGTATGGACAAATTGCCTGATGTGTGCTTGCTTGCATTATATGACATTACTTGTATTGAATTACATGAGAATTATGGAATATGCTTTTGATTATAATTATGCATGGATTGATAGGCCTTTATGGCAATGGACAAGAATGAGAATTGAGAAAATGTGAGAAATGCTTTAAGCATGAATCGAATGGACTATGTGAATTGTTTGGGTAAGAGAGTTACGGATGGAGTCATGCACGCTGACAAGAAAGCCTTCTCCTACGCCCGCCAGGACAACGAGATCCTTGAGAAATTGGACTCGGATAGTTTACGGGATTTACCTTTGGGTTATCCGGATCGTTTACGAACTCTCGAGCCAATTGATTGTGCATACACGATGGACTTGTTGAGCATAATACATGTTTGCTATGATTGACTTGTTGCATAAGAATTGTTATGTTGAAAAATAGAAATTGCATGACCTATGTTTATACGAATGTGAATTATTTGATGAATGTGGAATTATGAATATATGTATATTGCTTGATTGTATGGCTCGTTGCCAATGGCTATAAACGTATATGCCATCGAGCTTATTGCTCACCCCATTACTCTCCTCCTCAAAGCAGATTGAGACGATTGTCGACCTTACAAGGCATCGGAAACTTCAAGCTAGTTAGGAGCCTTGTATAAGTTAGTATTTTGGTTAGCCCACTAGCATTTCATCATGGAGCATACTTTTGTATTTTGGGATTTAATTTCATTTTGTATTGTGTTATACTTCGAGATACTTATTGCATTTCTTCGAATGAGAATGATAGATGAATTATGCAATTGGAATGGTGAATGGATGTTTAGAATGCATGTATAGAATGTGTATATGTATGAGTATATGTATTGTTATATGAATTGAATGGTTCTTTGTATGGATGTTGGGATCGGGTCCGAAGATACATGGAGCGGCCGTCGCAGGCGCGACCCGAGGGGCCGCCTCCTGAATCGGGGATCCGGAGCCCGGGCCCAACAATAAACATGTGCTAACTGTTGTAGGGGTAAGTTGACAAATAAGAATATTGAGATCAACTCATGCTTCTAACGTATTGAGTCTAATACATAAAGATATCGGTAGACCTTATACAGTTGCATTGTGCAATTTTAAATGTATTATGACATTTGTTGATGATTATTCCTATCATAAATTATATGTTCTTACTTAAAGACTGAAGGATGAGAACCAGTTGTAAAAATTTATCAAGATAGTCAGATTTGACCGTAGAGGAGAATATCAGGGCAAACATGGTGTTTCAAGACTTTAAAAGGTCTGTTTGCTAGATATTTAAATTCAGTTAGAATAGTGACTTAATTCATTATGTCGAGTAGTTCTGAGCAAATGGTGTGTTACCGAAAGACATAATAGTACCCTAAAGGACTTGAAGAAGTCAATGCAGAACAAGAATAATTTACCTAATTATCTAAAAGCTTAAAAGCCTTGTACACATTTGTGCATGGGGTTGCCTTACTGAGGTTGTATAATCCTTATAAAGAAAGATTGCATGCTCGTTCCGTTCATTCCTATTTAGTAAGATATTTTAATCACTTTAAGGCTACAGATTTTACTATAGAAAAGGAGGAGCCAAAATAGTGTAATCACAAACAGTTATGTTTTTGGAATATCATGTCTATAATAATGGTGGGCCCATTGACCCTTCAGCTGATAACAAGGCAAATACTACAGTTATCATGTACCCGCTTCTCATACAGTTAGATCCGATAGATCTAGGTCTTTATACCGTGCCTGTACAAGAATAGGAACCCATACTTAAAGACACAGAGGTTCTTGGGGATACAATATCTAATACACTTAAGTGAATCCACTATAGTGAGACGATCTGCTATCCCATCTAATTATATAGTCCATTAGGTGTACAAGACTATGATATTAGACATGTTATGGATCTAGATACTTTTACAGAAGATATTTTTGGACCCAATGCGGATGTGTGGTGGGGTGTAATGAATGAAGACATGCAAGCCATAGAGTATAGTAAGGTCTGGGAGCTAGTTAGTTTATAGTGGAACTACAGACTCGTCAGTTGTAAATGAAGTTTTTGGGCCTAAAAGATTTCACGATAAAGTTCATCAATTTATAGGCTCGCTCAGTTGCCTCACGGTTCACTTAAAGTGAAAGGTTGACTTTAAGCTACCTTTTCTCTCATATCCTCGCAGGATACATTTTGAGTAATTAAGGCAATTGTAGCTCATGATAATATAGAGTTACATCAAATGGCTGTCAAAACCACTTTCCTGAGTAAAGACCTTTATGAAGAGGTCTATATGATACAAATTGAAAGATTTCAGGATTCAGATGGAACTGACATGGTTTGCTAGTTATGTAGATCAATATATGGTTTACATCAAACCTTCTGAAAGTTATACCTTATATTTAATGAGGTTGTAGTCTTTTTTGGCTTCATAGAAAGTAAAATTAAAAAGATGCTTGTATTATGAGGTCAAAGGTAGCAAAGTTATCTTCCTATTACTGCATGTGGATGATATATTGCTCACGTAAAATTACTTGACCATGTTGTAAGAGATTAAGCAACTTTTGGTCAAGACCATGTTGTGAGGTTAAGCAACTTTTGGTCAAGAACTTTGACATAAAGAATCTTGGCGTAGGATCTTTTGTCTTCAGTATTCAGATTCACCAGGACAGTTCTCAACACTCATCAGACCTCTTATAAAATTCAGTCTAGCAAGTGTTGAGATACTCAAGGAATCAAGGATTGTATGTTGACATATAGAAAAGTTAATAGACTAAACCTTGTAGGGAATTCAAATTCAGATTTTAGTTATGTGTCCGGATGATCGAAAGTCCTTTTAAGGTTACAATTTTAAGTTTGTAGATAGTACAATATCGTGGAAGTGTGTCAAGAAGGCATAGTTAACTTCCTTGTCTATGTATATAGAGTGCATGCTATGGGGCTGCTTCACAGACGATTTAACTCAGAAACTTGATTTCTGAGTTATTTATGGTTGATTCAGTGGCTAGACCTATTTGGTTGTACTGTGGTAATCTTCTTGCCATATTGTTTAATGATAACAAAGAATATCACAGGGTCTTAGCATTTAAAGTTCAATTATTTGGTCATAAAGGTGTTGACGCAAAAGGCGACATTAAGGTTTGGAGCATTTAAAAACTAAGGAAGTGTAAGTTGATCCTTTAACTAAAGGACTTTTTCCACTTGTGTTTGTGACACAAGTATACAGTATAGATGTTTTGACGTCTTTAGACACTATTAATTAGGGGATCATTAAGTTTGCTCTATGTACATTTGTACATTTTGATGTATTATGATAGTATGATGGTTCATCGATAAAGATGATCATCATTTATCTTCAGTAATACGTGTTGTCATACATTGTCATAATATGTATAAAAGTCTTAAGATTTGTGTCGATCTTAAATATTTAAAGGTCATTGGGCATACATACAGATTGACCTTGTGGCTATGTCATTTAGATGCATACAGTTCTAATACGGGTATCCATGAATTTGACATGACATAGGGGGATATAAATTTTTAATCCCATAAGGTGTTCTCTAATGCAGTTTAGCATTCAGTTGGAGAATATAAATATTTTCTCTAATGTAGTTTAACATTTGGTGGGAGGAAACAAGTTTTCTCTAATGTTGTTTAGTATTCCGTGAGAGAAAACATGATTTCTCTAATGTAGTTTAGCATATGTGGTTTGGCATAAAGTTGGACTAATCGAAACCTACAAATGAAGATGTTATAATTTAGATAATAAATGTATCATCCTAGTTTACCACACTCCATTTTCCTATTCATGTTAGTGAGGTATTAGGTATAGTGATTGTATTGGATTTGTGTCACACATGATATATGGATTTAATACTTTTTGGTATCGAAAGCCTTGCAGGACAGAATGATGGACTTTTATTGTCTTTGGATCAAATGTTTTATTTTTAAACTTAGTCGACTAATTCAGTAGCATGACTTAACCAAAATTTTAAACTGTTTTTAAACTAGAGTCAAAATTACAATTAGTGTTTGTCTAAAGGGGAGAACGTTGGACAATTTTGTCCTTTCTCATAAAATTGAACGACTATTAATTGCATTTTTCGGATTTTAAATAAATTATTGATTAAGTTCCGTAATTTGATCCAGATAAAGATAATAAAGTAGCCCAATAAATGATCTAAATCAATGGATAGAAGTTCAGGTAAAAAATGGATCCTAACTAGTGTGGGCCGGATTCAAATTAGCTTTATGATGGAGAAGTCCGATATGGAAACTATATAAAGGTTAAGGTCTCCTGCAATTGTTCATATTAATCGTAAGCATAAGGAATCTCTGACCTGTTAAGAGAGCTTACGTATTAAGAAAACTGTAAAAGACCTTAATCTTATGTCGGGAGACACTTTTCGTAAAAGTCCTGAGAGATTCGTGATCATTTGAAGCTCGTAATCGGCATTAGAATTAGAAATAAAACCAAAATAGGTATTCTGTATTATCTTGATGTTTGATCACGAGTACGTGCTCTATATGTTACACATATTTCTCGCAAGTTTCTTGGAAGCTCCTGGATCGGTCAAGTGCTTACGCAAGCTTGAACCTGAACACTGATCTTGGGTTCGGTTTTAGTGATAGCCAAGTTGTGTTGCATCTAAAGCCAACAGCAGATTGGTGCAATTAATTCTCTGTTTTCCTTTTTAGACAGCGTAAGTTTTGTATTCATCCAATAAAACCTACCTAGCTAATAAAAGTGGAAATTTGCTTTCAAATGACCAAAGAAAGGCAAAAGTTAAAGGGCAATGAGAGTGGGTGGCGTGTACAGATCTAGTAAACGTTGTACGCTCCTAGACGCTAACGGTTAGAATTGCGTTACCTGGCTGCAATTGAACGAGCAGGAGGAGGGTACTTGTGCAGGCCAATTGAATCGTTAATCTTAAAGTCAATTCAGAATAGTTTCTTTTATTTATTTTTCTTAGTTTTAGTGTAGTCTTATACAATACAAGTGATGGAATGTGTTGTAAATAATTTGATTTTTTGGATTTCTAAAATTAAGATGACAAGAGGATGCCGGAAATAATCTTTAGTGCGTGTACTTCGACGCTTGAATTAAATGTAAAGATCAGAAGGCTGATAAAAGATTTGAGCCAACGGAATTATACAAGAGTAGAGTTTTTCAAAACAGTTGTTTTTTTTTTCTTGTTTCATACCTAGATATTGAGAAAGTCGTGGTCACATGCATTAATGTTAACTACTTTCAGATATTTATTCATTAATAAATATTAAAATTTTATAATATTTTATTAAAGTGAATAGTTAAATAAATAAAATTTTATTTATAAGCTAATACTTTCTTTTAATATATTTTAAATTATTATTTGATTTTATTTCTTTAAAATTAAAATCTAAACTAACTATAAAATCAAATTAAATTATTTATAATAATTATTAGTAACTAATATCAAGTAATCAAATAATATCTTTAATTAATGATAAATCATATTACAATAGAAAATGATAAACACAAAATAAATTTTGTTTTAAAATTTTCATAAGTTATGTAACTGGAAGAATTTAAATGAAAAATAGACATTTTAAATTAAAATTAAAAATAAAAATCATAGTAAAAATTAAAGGCCATTTGAATTTCTTAATATAGGGTTAATTCATATGTCTTGGTTGATACGTATAGATCAGAAACACTGACCAATAGAAATCATGTGCTACGAGGAACCTAGTCTGTTTTTGTGTCCTTAATAACCAGAATCAAGCATAGAATAGGTAATTCATGTAATAACGCTTTGTCATTTACAGGTAGAGTACAATTGATCAATGTTGTATTAAATTCATTGCACATAGATTGGGCAGCTTATATTAGTCTTGTTACATCTCTAATTAAGACTGTAGAGAAACTGTTTAGGAATTTCTTATGAGTGGGCTCCCCAATTGTCCTTACATGGCTAAAGTCTCGTGGAAAGTTCCATGTCAGCCTAACCCTGTGTTTAGTTCCTGAAGTGAATCACACGTTAATACAGCACTTAAAAACACAATAGAATGCACGAGAAGGGGGTTGAATTGTATTCCCTTTTGAATATCTTTTAAATTACTTGTTAGAATTAAGATTCTTTATGTAATTTTATTAATCCCGATTGATCAAACTTTTCAATGCTAAGTATATGAATAGTGAATAAAGATCAACTTTGAAACTAAAAGTGAGATAGAGAGTAGAGTAGTAGACACGCAGATTTATCCTGCTCACCCCAAACCGGGCTACGCCCAATCCTCGAGTTTCTTCCGAGATTTCACTATCTCTTCAAACGTTATAAGATTCTTTCACGAGCCTCTTCAGTCTCTCTACAACTAGTATTCTTTCACACTTAGCCTCTGCAGCTATCTGCATAACTTTTCTTTTCGAAAATATTTGAACACTCTTATTACGGTATGATAGTGTTCAATAATTCGCACTTAATCGCTTTTAAAGGTAATTTTTCTCAAAACAATGAAGCACTTCATTTTCGACTTTCGACTTGTATTTATAGCCTTCGCCTCTAATCGCTTGATTCTTGAATCTTGAATCTTTAAAGAAACGGTTAATCACCGAGTTCAGAATTAACTCGAACCGACTCTTCGTCTGCTTTTTTTATCGCTGCGTCTGCGTCACGTCTGCTTCTCGCTTGTATCTACATTTGCGTCTGCGTCTTTTATTGTCTTGTGTCATCAAGGCGTCATGTTGACTTTTTACTTTGACAAACTTCGCCGTGTTTTGATTTGTCGTGTAAGTGCTCAGATCCGACTTTTTCAACTTAGTCTATGTCAACTTCGCTCAGATCGCCATCTTCGCTCTGCCTCCTAATTCGCTCAGATATCGCCTCGGATCGTTTTTTTTCTTGTTTTGATCTCACTATGTTTGTTATACATCAAAATCATTTTATGTAAAGTCATTTTGACTTAACAATCTCCCCTTTTGAATATAACAAATTACATACAAGAAAAGAAAACAAAACAAAACAACAAAAACTTATCTTCTTCCCTGTCTTCGTCATTGTGGTCACACCTTCTTCATCCGAACATCCTCTCTCTTCTCGATTATTTTCTTCTTTTCTGCTCTCCCCTATTTGTTATAATCAAAATGATTATCGATTCTCGTTCTTCAGCAGCTCGCTATCATCTTCTTTAGATCATTCACCGCCTCCTTCATGTCATTGAGTTCACCACGTAATTCATCGACTTCATTTGACGAAGAGGCTTGATCCGTCACGATGGAGGAGCGAAAGGAATTGTAATAGTATAGGCATCGAGGATGGAGTGTAGTCTTCATTAATCTCAAAAGTCGGTGGACGAATGAATGTCAGCAGCTTCAGAAGATTTAGATCAAAAGGAACCGCAAGATCAACAATCGCCTTCCTCGCAGGATAGGGCATGTTCTTCGATAGATGATGTATTAGACAAAGGGCTAATACGAAGAACTATCGAACAAGGAACTCAATAATGTTCTGTTTTTATACTTCCCCATCGGACAGCCTTCCGCAGATTTATATGGTCGCAGCCGCTTGATCTGGATCTTGTGCGGGAATGCATGCTTCATCAATTTTTCGCACTTCTTCGCAATCGATCATGCGACGGATCATCATCAACATTATCTTCGTGAAATAATTTTGACTTTCCTTTGTAAAATCTTTTGGACACCTTGGTTGAATATCCGAACAACCTTTATCTCTGTGTTCTCTGTGATTGGGAACATAGTACACGGTGGGCGGTGGACGCCTTGAGGATATGGCAAATGATCAAGAAGCCTCAAGGTATCGTAAAAGACTTCTCTTTTCATTTAGTAACCGCCACGTGATACCATTAATCAACATAGGTTGCACTGAGCTACTATTTTCTTCACCGGTTCAACACCGATTATAATATCATTGCTCGATTGGTAATAACTTCTACCAATTTGATTTCCACCTATATTTCCTCAAGACTTTCGGTAGTTATATACCTTCGACTTGGTTCATCATCACCAAATCTGCATCGCAGCTTGCTTCGTCAGGTTCCTTAGAAGTCTCCCGAACCGCCATTCTTCCGCTGGTTCCTCCTTTATAATGCCAGTGTCTCATGAACCGTGCTTTCATCCATCGGTTCTTCTTGTTGAGCACTAGAATTTCTTGAATTGTACAATGCTCGGTTTACGCTTTTAACTTGAATAAGACGTTAGCTTTTACGTTTGTAGACTAACGCCCTCGCTAGCTGAGATGCTCTTCTTTTGACTAACCTTCTTAGTCTTTTTCTCTGCTTCAGTTAGTTTTGTTGATTTCTTCACAAGAAATTTTCCTTTAACAGATGTTGCTTTTCTCTTCCTCTCAGTCTCTTTAGATCTTCTGGTCGTATCCTCTTCCAGAATAGAGACTAAGGATCTTGTGGCTTTGGCTGCACAAGATTTAGAAGTTTCTTCTCGCCTTTGTTCTCTGGCAATCTTCTCTTCCTGTTGCCTCAGAGTCCTGATTTTTGGAGATCTCTTGGCTTTCTTCACAACTTCACTCAAGAGACTTTCTCCTTGTCTCTTTGGCACACTTTGCTTTGCCCTCTGAGATTGACTTTCTGCGACAAGAGGACTCGCCATTTTCATGAAAGGTCTCCCTAGCACTCTCCTTAATTCGGCAGTAGGCGATTTGATACTTACAGGCGATTGAGAACTTGAGATGAGTCTTCTTCAATATACGCCCCCTCGCCTTGGTTTCTTTGAAGAACCGGCGTGATCTTTGTCTCATCAGATTCGCACCCATTCGCGAATAGTATGAGCATCAATCTTGCTCTTCATCGAAGCAGTTAATCTTATCCCTTGTGCATTTAACATCGATTCCATAAAGATCCTCGTCAAAATCATATCATAAGGATAATGGAAGTTTCCTTTAACGCCTTAACCATATAGGAAAGATTTAGAAGGGTAGATCTATAGGATTTCGATTGAGAAGAAAGAATGTACATTGTTCGCCTAAAGTAGTCACCAAATGCCTTGAACCAACTCTAGGAAGAATGCAATTGAACAGATTGCATGCGTAACCTTAGCCTTTGGAATCGATTTGATGTCTTCCTTTCTCTTGAATCATTTGTGCCATAGAGCCGCCTCTTGACATCTTCTTCTTTCATTCCAATCGAGGACATCCATCCG
Source organism: Erythroxylum novogranatense (assembly GCA_029891385.1). NCBI lineage: Eukaryota > Viridiplantae > Streptophyta > Magnoliopsida > Malpighiales > Erythroxylaceae > Erythroxylum > Erythroxylum novogranatense. Next base: position 51,530,978 of record CM057230.1, read on the forward strand.
GTCTTGGTAGACAGCTTTTCACCAACGGATGGGCAATCGCCATTTTCCTTATCAAACTTTTGTGACAATAATCGATATTCTATCCACAGAGGATACAATAGTGTCTTCTATCGACGAGCGCTCTTTCGTAACTCATATACCTCATTTATATAGACAGTTCTTGTATCTCGAAAGAAGTTCTTCCAGCCGGCTTTTATAATCTCGGGTTCTACATCCATGCCGCCTCCCTTAGTGATTCAAAGTTCACAAGTCTTCCATAAATCATTGCCGCTTTCATTGTATAGAGCGAAAGATTATCTTCTTGGAAAGCTTTTGAGTGAGAAGATTTTGAGAGAATTGGTAAAGTAGAAATGAACCGTCAGGAGATGATGAAAGGACTGCTATAATATCATCTTCAGTCTACTTATAGGGTTATGGACTGATGGATTCTCGAATCATTAAGAACCTCGAGTTTATCAGATATTTCCCTCCAAAAATCTTCCTTGTGAGAAAAGTTACCAGTCAGAACTCACTTTGTATAACGTCGTTAGTTTCTCACGTTATTTTAGCCTAACCGCCATTTAACATCACCATATTGAGATTGCGTCTTATCTTCAAAACGTTCTTCACTCAAGGGTTTAGTGAAGATGTCCGCCCGTCAAGCTCGTTTCAACGAACTTTAGAAGCACCACCTTTACGTGAACGTAGTCTCTCGTGAAATGATGTCGACTTCTATATGCTTTACTCGAATGTCAATTGGATTCTTTGATAGGTTTATTGACTGGTGTTGTCGCAATAAATTGGAATCTCCTCCTCCTTAACTCAATAGTCTTCAAGTCGATACTTAATCCACGGCGCTCGTGAACAAAGAATCTTCGGCGGATATGTATTCTCCTTCAGGTTGATAGAGCAATTGAGCTTTGTCTCTTGCTTGACCAGAGACTAGATTTCCTCAAGAAAGTGACATCCTCCACTTGTGCTCTTTCTTTCGATTCTATCTCCGCATAGTCCGCATCACAAGATCCGATTAACTTTGAAATCTTTACCTTTCTCAAACATTAAGCAAAGATCAGTAGTACCTGCGAGATATCTCAAAATTCTTTTAACAGCAGTAAAATGAGACTCTCTAGGATCGGCTTAAAATCTTGCACACAAGCATACACTGAACATAATATCAGGTCTACTTGTCAGAAGATACAATAAAGAATGATCATCCTCTATATAGGGTTTGATCCACCTTCTTACCAAGTTCGTCTTTCGACAAAAGGTTTGAAGGATGCATCGGAGTTGCCATTGGCTTCACATTATTCATGTCAAACTTATTCAGCAACTCTTTCACATACTTCACATTGATGAATGAAGATCTTCTCTTTAGTCCGCTTAACTTGCAACCCAAGAAAGAACTTTAATTCACCCATCATACTCATTTCAAATTCTCTTTTATTAGTCTCTCAAACTTTAAACACAACTCTTTTGTAGTAGCACCAAAGATAATATCATCAACGAGATCCGTACTAAGATAAAATCATTCGAAAACTCTTTCTAAAGAGCGCCTTATCAACTTGACCTCTCTCAAACCATTTTCTATTAAGAAGGTACTCAGACGATCATACCAAGCTCTAGGGGCTTGCTTTAGGCCGTATAAGGCTTTGTGAAGTCTATAGACATAACTGGATTTTAACATCTTCAAAGCCGGGAGGTTGTTTCACATAGACTTCTTCGCCTATAAAGCCATTCGAAATGCACTCTTAACATCCATCTAAAACAACTTTATATCGTGACAGATTGCATATGCCAACAAAATCCTTATAGCTTCAAGTCTCGCCATCTTGGAGCATATGTTTCGTTGTAGTCTATTCCTTCTTGCGATTGTAACCTTGTGCTACTAATATGGCCTTATTACGACTCACTCTTCCCGATTCGCCTAACTTATTCTTGAAGACCCATCTTGTTCCTATAATGGATTTCTTAGGAGGTTTTGGAACTAAGGACCGACGTTATTCCTTGTGAATTGGTTCACTCTTCTTGCATGGCTAACACCCAAGCTTCGCTTGAAGAGCTTCCTCAACCTTCTTAGGTTCTACTTCGAGATAAAAGCTACATTAGCTTCGTCGTGCGAATCTGGACCTTGTCCTAACTCCTTCGAGGTCTCACCGATAATTAACTCTTCCGGATGAGAACTTTATACTTCCAATCTCGCCTTAGTTCTATAGTTTCGGAATATCTTCAATCTTATTCTCATGGGTGTCTGACGAGGGAGTTTCTGAGGCATCATCTAGGTTCTTTGAAGGACCTTCAATCTCCATGTCATCTTCCTTATGGGTTTGAGAACTATCATCAATTTTGATATGGATCATCTCTTCAACAATCTTTGAAGTTAGGTTGTAAACTCGAAATGCCTTAGACGATAATGAGTAACCTATAAATATTCCTGGATAGGTCTTTGAATCGAATTTATCCAACAGCTCTCTCGTATTCAGAATGGAACATTTGCACCCGAATGGATGAAAGTAGGATATGCTTGGTCTTATTCCATTCCATAACTCGTAAGGAGTTTTCTTCAACATAGGTCGCAACAAGATCCTATTCTGAATATAGCATCAGTATTCACGACTTCGCCTGAAATACTTAGGAAGATTCGTCTCACATAGCATAGTCCTTGCCATCTCTTGAATCGTCTTATTCTTTCTCTCAACAACTCCATTCTGTTGTGGAGTTCTAGGGGCCGAGAAGTTGTGGAAAATTCCATTCTCCTCACAGAAAACTCTAAACTTCTCATTCTCAAATTCTCCGCCATGATCACTCCTGATACTAGCTATAGACATTCCTTTTTCATTCTGTAACTTTCTGGATAGAGTTCTAAAGTACTTAAAAGACTCATCTTTGTGTGATAAAAACAATATCCAACAAAATCGAGTAAAATCATCAACAATGACAAGTCCATATTTCTTTCTGCCAAGACTTAATGTCCTTGTAGGACCAAACAAATCCATATGTAATAGTTCTAAAGGTCTTGAAGAAGTTACAAAATTTTTAGAAGAGAAAGTGGTTTTAACCTGTTTTCCTTTCAAACAATTTTCACAGAAAAATTCTTTGTCAAAACTTATTTTTGGTAAACCTCTTACCAAATCATGTTTTACCAATTTTGAAATATGTTTCAAAGAGACATGACCTAGCTTTTTATGCCAGATTAGTCTTTCTTCTTCAGAAGATAGAAAACATGAGATATTTTGACTTTGAAAATCTTCTAAGTTGATTTTGTAAAGGTTGTTTCTTCTCTTGGCAGAGAAAAGTATAGACCCATCTTTGTTTCTGACTTCACAAAGATTTTGATTGAATGTAACTATAAAACCAGAATCACACAACTGACTCACTAATCAAGTTATGCTTTAGACCATCAACAAGCAGTATTTATGCATGCAAAGGAATCTTTACCTATTTTCCCGATTCCAATGATTTTGCCCTGCTGGTTGTCTCCGAAAGTTACTGATCCTCCCTTCTTATACTGAAGGTCTAGGAACATAGACCTTCTTCCCATCATGTGTCGCGAGCATCCACCGCCTAAATACTAATGGTGCTTGCCATCTTCCAAGGAAGGATATCTGCAGGAGAAACTATTTTATTTCTTGGTACCTAAATTTTCTTGGGTCCTTTATGGTTAGTAGTATGCACGTGATATGATCTTTGATGCATATTACTCGGACGTTGATTAAAATATGTTATCCTATTTCTTCCTTTTGAGAGACAAATTTATTACGAGACCGAGTATTGTTTCGATAAACCCTAATCCAGTCTTATCATTAGGATGTCTACATTTTCCTAGCATATCATTCATTTTCTTTGTACTCTCTGTGAAAGTAACTAGATCAACTGATAGATTCTTGATCCTCAGTTTGAGTTGATTAATCTCATCGATCCGCTCTACAAGTTTCCTTTTAACTTCTAACTCCTTTTTAAGCAAATATTTTCTCTCTATTTTCTCAAGATTTCTAATATTCTCTGATACTTTTTCTTCAACGACTTGTCTGTTTGTAATAGCATGATAATCTTCTAACAGATTACAATATGCATCATGCAAATTTTAGTGAGTCGGATTTTACCTCCTCATCACTATCTTCCTCGGCCATTAGGCAAATGTTTGCATGTTCGATGACTCTGAGCTCATGATCGATTCAAATGAATCTAGGTCCTCCCATGTTGCCATCATGCTTTTCTTGCCTTCTCTACTCTTCTTGGGTTTCTTCTTGAGAGTAGGGCATTGGACTTGTAGTGTCCAGTGATTGCACTCGTAACAAATGATAGAAGACTTTTACGCTTAGCTTCATCTTTTCCATTCTTTCCAATGTCCGTTACTACGGGCTTCTTCTTCCATATCGCCTTATCTTTACGAAATGAAAGATAATTCGTCATCTTCATCACTCGATTACGAATCGATTGGCTAGAGTTGTCATCCTTTGATTCTTCAATTTTCAATGCTTTTGATGACTTCCTCCTTCTCTCGAGTCTTATGATTCTTTTGTCCGACCTTGATCTTATTGACTTCTCTCGCTTGGGCTTATCTTCACGTTGAGTTCAACTTCATGAATCTTTAAGGATCCCAAAGAACTCATCTAGCTTTAATATGCTCAAGTCTTTGACTTCTTACCTTCTTAGTAACTTTTGGTCTCCATCTCTTAGGAAGACTTTTTAGAATCTTGCGAACGTGATCTTGATTATTGTATGTCCTTCCAAGAGCTTTCAATCCATTGATAATTGTTTGAAATCTTCCAAACATTTGATCAATAGATTCTTCATCTTCCATCCTGAAAAGTTCATATTGATGTACAAGAATACTTATCTTGGATTCCTTAACTTGACTTGTGCCTTCATGAGCAATGGACAATGTGTCCCACATTTCTTTTGCTGTGTCGCAACCATGCACTTTTTCGTACTCGCTTCTACTTAGGGCACACGTTAAGAAAAATTTCGCCTTTGAATTCAGTTGTATTCTTGCTTTCTGATCAACCGTCCATCTGCTTCGTGGAATAGAACTACCTTCGTCATCTACAGGTGTATAGGGTCCGTTCTCTATTACGTCCCAAAGGTTTACATGTGTAGATTCGATGAATAACCGCATCCTATCTTTCCAGTAATGATAGTCTTCTCCATTGAATGCTGGAGGTCTAGTGATTGAGGCTCCTTCAGCGATGTATACATGTGACTCCGCCATTATCTTTAATCCACACTTTGCCAAAGTGATTCTTGGATACCAAGCTCTGATACCAATTGAAGTGAATCACACGTTAATACAGCACTTAAAAATATAATAGAATGCACGAGAAGGGGGGGTTGAATTGTGTATTCCCCTTTTTGAATATCTTTTAGAATTACTTGTTAGAATTAAGATTCCTTACAGAATTCTTATTAATCCTGATTGATCAAACTTTTCAATGCTAAGTATATGAATAGTGAATAAAGATCAACTTTGAAACTAAAAGTGAGATAGAGAGTGAGAGTAGTAGACACGCAGATTTATCCCGGTTCACCCTAAACCGTGGACTACGTCCGATCCTCGAGTTTCTTCCGAGATTTCTCTTCAAACGTTACAAGATTCTTTCACGAGCCTCTTGTGTCTCTACAACCAAGATTCTTTCACACTTAGCCTCTGCAGTTATTTGTACAACTTTTCTTTCGAAAAATATTTGAGCACTCTATGTATGGATAGCGTTCAACTAATTCGCACTTAATCGCTTTTAAGCTTTGTGTAATTTTTCTCAAAACAATGAAGCACTTCAGTTTTCGACTTCGACTTGTATTTATAGCCTTCGTCTCTAACTGCTTCTTGATTCTTGAATCTTGAATCTTTAAAGAAACGATTAATCAGTTGAGTTCTGTAACTAACTCGAACTGACTCTTGCGTCTGTTTCTTTTCTGCGTCTGCGTCTGCGTCTGCTTTTGTTTCTGCGTCTGTATCTACATTTGCGTCTGCGTCTTTTATTGTCTTGTGTCATCTGCGTCTGTGTTGACTTTTTACTTTGACAAACTTCGTCTGTGTTTTGATTTGTCTGCAATGCGCTCAGATCGACTTTTTCAACTTAGTGCAGGTCAACTTCGTCTCAGATACGCCATCTTCGCCTGCATCTCGAATTAAATCAGATACGCCATCTTCGTCTGCCTCCGAATTAAATCAGATACGTCTGTATCGTTTTGTTTTTCTTGTTTTTGATCTCACTATGTTTGTTATACATCAAAATCATTTTTATGTAAAGTCATTTTGACTTAACAGTTCCTGTCCCTGTTAGTGGAGACAGGAACGGGGATAGAAAAAACCTGTCTCTAGAAACGTTTGGTTCCTGTCTTCAAAGTTTTGTCCACTATCTTCGGTGGACGGGGACAAGGACTTTTGTCCCTTCCAAAAAGAGAGGATAGGGACACGTTGTCCCTGTCTCCGACACATACCACAACCCATTTTTACATTTCTGTCCAACTCCTTCAGCCTATTCTTCCTCGACTCCTCCTCGTCATTGCCACGGATCGCGACCACCACAACCTCCTTCGTTCTCACGATTACAGTCTTCAGCTTTCCCTCTCGCACGCTGCCCTTCTTCCCCAAGACGTTCGTCTCTCCAGTGTGAAGTAAGTATTTGATTGTATGGTGGAAAAATGTCGGTCTTCCTTGCTTGGCCGACACCCTGATTGCCCAAACGTGCCGTACATTGTCGTCTTCTTCTACTCTCTCCCTCTTTATGATTCATTTTTTGTGGTTGACCCGATGACCCACTTTTTTGCCGGATCAAGCTACCCATGCCCACTGGGTTTTTTAATTGACTTCATGTGTTGGATTTGCTTTCTGGAAGAAAGGGTTTGGTTGGGAGGTTGATTCAGTTCGCAGTGTTTTGATGATGCAAGATTGAATGTGGGGATTTGGTTGGGGATTTGTATATGGATCTGTGTTGGGATTTTGTTGTATGCAAAATTGGTAAGAATAATGTGTATGTATTGTGTCATTGTGGTTGGATAGCTGTTGAAAGTCCCTAACCAGTAACATTGGAAGTGTCGAAGAGGGTTAAATTGATATGGAAAATTTTGGATGAATGAATAAAAATGTCTGAGAAAATGTTGCATGAATTTTAGTCGACTACTTGAACATGTTATCTACCAGACTTTTGAGTGATATATGGTTCTGATTTATATACATGTTATTCATTCATTACTTCAACAGAAATGGTGTTTGAGTAATATCAGTCATTGAACAAGGTGTTTCTTACATATGGCTATTTGATTCTTAAAATTTTAATAAGTGCATTGGTCACTTATCTGAAACTGTTGTATTGGTTGATGCTTGCAAATGCAAAACACTTAACCTGTTTCTTTTGTTTCTGTGTAGGAATTATTGGTTGTTGTTGATCGGTTAGAGGTTGCAATTATCTCCAAAGAGTTGCTGAAGTTTCTGTTGAAAGGTATTTCCTATATTCTGAATTTAATCATCTGCTTGAATTGTAAATCAGAAAAACCCTTGTATTGTTGCCTCAACTAATGTGGTCCATCATGCTATAGGAGTAACAACATGAACAATAGCTCAGCAACCTATTTAAGCCTTTTAGTTGAGTAATATTGAAGGGGACATTTGAACATGAATGCATATAAATGGCTGAGAAATTGTGTCATGTTATCATTCGAGTACCAAAACATGTAATAAATCAAACTTCTAAGTTGTAATCGGTTCTGTTTTTCATTCATTACTTGAGCAGAAATTGTGTTTGACCAATATCAGTTTAGTTTGGGCAATTGAATTGTATCTATTCATTGAATAAGGTGTTTATGCCATATGCCAATTGGAGGTGTTTAGGACAATATCTGGCCAGAAAATTTTTACCAAATTTTCTTAATTAGACAAAACTAGAACAAAATTCCCAAAAGTGAAATATTATGAAGATGCCAAAAGGAATTATATTATCTCCAAAGCCTTTTTAGTTTGCTGGCTAGTAAATCCAAAGTGACTTTGGATAAGAGATAGATACAACTCTAATCAAAGCTTGATATATGTCCTATGCAATTTGGAAAATGAATCTGCCTCTTATCAATTTTTCACATGTTCCTATTTCTAACTATCTAGGCCCAACATTCAGCATGATCTCAAATGCTCTTGTAGAGAGCAGGATTGGGTGTAGATAATGGAATGGATTTCCAATTTATCTAGGAAAAACAAATGATAATCCATGTTAGTAAAACTAGCTTTCTCATGTTATGCCTACATGATTCGGAGAGCAAGAAATTACAGGATACACAAGGGATTAAAAACACACAACACCAATTAGCTAATAAACTAACTCGTTGGATTAGGGAAGCATTACTGGCTAATTGAAGCTAGATAATGCTTATTGATAGCTTAAGGTAACAAGGAGTCTTGGGATTTTATTCCATTGAAGCTTAGCAACTTAACACTTCTTATGAAGAGAATACGGAGACTATTAAGTGATAAAAAATTCTTATGGATCCCGTGGATTTACTATTATCACTTGAGCCAACAGGAATTTTAGACATGTGAACCTATATATATGATGTCTCTATTGGTTTATACCCCAATTAGTTTGGTTATAGTTTAGTGACAAAATATTGTAAAAATATTCTTTTTCTTGTACATGCTTTGATGTATACGATAAAATTTATACAATAATTATAAATTACAAATAAAATTATAATGACATTATAATTATAAAATTCATATTGTATTTATGTATTAATCGTTCCTAGTCATTATTATATTAAGAATGGACATTAATAGAACGTAAAAGATTATCACAAATTATGGTTTTCTTTATAAAGGAGGTAGTCAATCTCATAAATTAAAGTATAGAGATACTTAAATAAACGTATGGTTGTTTGTTAGAGAATAAGTTCAATGAATTGACTCGATATGAGAAATCTATTTTGGAACATTACTTATATATCTGTGAAAATTCTTATTTTGATGATTATATAAGTGATTTATTTGATTTGAGGTCTCCAAAATTATGTTGTATAGTTATTGTTATGTTTTGATACTATTCATAGGTCGTTCAGTTAGTATGCATTAGATATAGCATGAATTATATAGAGGTAGTTGTGTGATCAATATGTAAGTCATCACCGTAAAGTAATTAGGGATAATGTTTCATTGTCCTCAATTAGCATTAATTCGGAAAATTATCGACTAAGGTAGAATGACTTTTTCTAAATAGTTTACAAATTTCATTAATTGAATCAATAGCTAATGACAAAGAACTAATATGATTGAATTCAAAATAGAGTAGACGTTAATTTCATATTCTATGTCTAATTAGAACATTATATGATGAAATGATTAAACTATCTGAAAAAATCATACATGGAAAGTTAATCAAAATCACTTTGACATTCTTAAATATTTGGGTAGTTATGACATGTTACTAGATATCAATCTTGACTACCCAGATATTTAAGAAGATCAAAGTAGTTTTGATTAACTTTCTGCATGATTTTTTATAATTTAATCATTTCATCATGTAATGTTCAATTAGACGACTAATTCTAATTATGAATTTTAATTATAATTTATAATAATTGCCAACATATTTGAAAACTTAAAATATCTCACATAAAAATAAATAGAAGAGAGCAAAGATATTTTAATCAAGTTGGACTTGATTTTAAAGTTTGATAAATTTTATGATTAAATATAAGATATTTAATGAATAAGGATCAATATGAGATATTGGATCTTATTTGGACATAATTGATATTTAATTATAATTATTTGTAATTCTATTTAAAGTTTAATTGACATTAGAAGTTAATTTCAATTAAATTATAAAATGTCCAAAACTTATTATAAATATGCTTAAAATTTAATGAATCTAGTACTTCTTGTTTAACTCTCTCAGATAAGAGTTTTAGAAATCTCTAAACTTGTTACGTTGATATTGTTAGAGACCAGATACTTTTATGGTTACAGTGGTTGAGATAAATCAATTTTGAAAATAGTTCAAGAGATACGACAAGAATATGATTAAGATTCGAAATAAGACATGAATTAAGATTCAGATTTTATTATGATTTATGCGTTAATCCTTTTACATAATTAAAGTGATTTTGACTCCTTAGAACTCAAAATACAAAAAAGTTGCTTAATTATTCTGCTGCGATTGGAATATAATCTCATCCCAATTTTATAAATAGGTCATGTAAGGAATCACTAAGTAGTTAAGAACCCAAAAATCCTATAGTTGAAACGAGTTTGGTTCCCTCATTTTGTCCTAAAAACAAGCTTAATTCTATGGCTAGCTTCTTCTTTTTTTTGTGTAAACCATCCGATATCCGACGCCACATAGACAATCGACTAATCCAGATTCGAGCCGGGTTGGACTCTTGCGAGCTGCAAAGCTCTCCCTCACGAGTGCAGCTCTATTCTCAAGACTCGAAACCGAGACCTTGGTTAAGGGAGGAGGAGCCCCAGCCACTCCACCACAGCACTAGCTATTCTTTGCCGGCTATCTATTAAGTACTGAATTACAAGACTTGCAATGTCTACTATATGTATTCTATGCAACGCTGTACCTACAACACATGATCATCTATTCGTTAGTAGTGAGTATATAGACTACTTAACCTATTTCTTGTAACCTGTACACCAACAAATTGGCAAGGGATCATAAATTGGATTTTAAAGAAGAGGCGGAATGACAGCAAGGGCTTACTATTCAAGCTTCTATTTTCTAGACCGGTGCACGAAATAAGGAGGGAAAGAAATTTGCGTCAATTCAAGTATCAAAGTAGAAAATAATGGAGCCTTTTAGAGGAGCTCATTTACTCGAGGAAAATGCACTATGATTCTTAACCGATACAGACGATAGATTAGTTGATTTCATAGAAAAGTCTAAGCTTGGAGACTTCAATGATTATGCATGTGCTAGCGAGAAACGTGGCGGGTCTTTTTCCTTGCCACGGGCTACAAAATTTCAGAAAAATTGGGATAGGTGTAATCTTTTGGACCTTGGTTATAAGGGCCCTCACTTCATGTATTGCCAAAAGTATAATGGCTATTTTTCTACCTATGTTCGTCTTGATCGAGCGCTTTGTAATTCTGCTTGGCGCTTGTTGTTCCCGGAGGCCTCTGTTCATCACCTACCTCGCACTCATTCTAATCATAACCCTATCTTGTTGAAACTATGTGGATATATCCCTCCTGCTTCAGCTAGGCCGTTTCATTTCCAGGATGCTTGGACCTTACATCGTGGCTTCCACCACGTTGTAGAGACGGCATGGTCCCAAGCTCATTCTTCCCTTGCTATGGCCTTACAACATGTTCAGGAGGCAGCTCTTATGTTCAACAAAGATGTCTTTGGAAATATTTTTCAGAAGAAGCGGAGAATTTTGGCTCGGTTAGTTGGTGTCCACAAAGCTTTAGGCTATAAACACACTGACTCCCTTGTTCATTTGGAGCAGGAATTGATCACTGAGTATAATGATATTCTTCGGCAAGAAGAGACTTTCTGGTATCAAAAATCTCGTGTGCAGTGGTTGCATAATGGGGATAGAAATACACAGTTTTTCCATGCTGCCACTATTTCTCGACGTAAACGCAACAGGATTGAACGCCTGCGCACTACAACTGGCTCTTGGATCACGGAGGCAGCTGACCTCCAATATGAGGTATTAACTTACTTCCAGGACTTATTCTGTTCTACTAATGATATTTCTATGCCTTTTCCTCAGTGTCCTGACCACCCTAGAGTCTCTCATGATGCAATTCGTTCTCTTTTGGCTCCTATTTCCAAAGAGGAGGTTTTTGCTGCTGTATGCTCTATGAAGTCTTATAAAGCCCCCGGTCCTGACGGGTTTCAACCTATTTTTTATAAAAAATTCTGGCACATAATTGGCGATAGCGTCTTTGGCATGGTTACTGAGGCCTTTAATGCAGGTATTTGCCCAACCAACATCACTACAACTAGGGTGGTTCTTATTCCAAAGGATGAGCAGCCTGTCTCTATGTCTCAATTTCGTCCTATCAGCTTATGTAACGTGAGTTATAAGATCCTCACCAAGGTGATTGTCCAACGTATTAGACCTCTTCTGGATTCTCTTATCCATCCTATGCAAGGGGCTTTTATTACAGGGAGAACTGCTGCTGAACATATCATCTTGGCCAAAGAGGTGGTTCATACCATATGGAAATCAAAAAAGAAGGAAGGATACTTGGCTATGAAGGTTGATCTGGCTAAAGCTTATGACCGAGTTGATTGGCGATTCCTGCGGCAAACCTTGCTTGATTTCAACTTTCCATTGCGCCTCATTTCTCTTATTATGTCATGTGTTTCTAGTTCATGCCTATCCATTTTATGGAATGGTGCATGCCTCCCAGAATTTGAACCTAAGCGTGGGTTGCGACAAGGGGACCCCTTATCTCCATACCTTTTTGTTCTCTGTATGGAGAAACTCTCTATGCTCATTTCGCACAGAGTTATGTCTCATCAATGGAAACTCGCAAGTTATCTGGGACACAGATCCGGTATCTCCCATCTCCTCTTTTGCGGATGACGTGCTCTTATTTTCCCATGCCCTTTGTCTCGGGGTGTCGGGTGGTATTAAATACCATTCAACAATTTTGTGCTTGCTCTGGGATGCAGATTAATGAGCAGAAGTCTAAAACTTTTATTTCCCCCCATGTTAATAGGCGCCACCGAGAGACGTTAAGACATCAACTACACTTAACCTTTACTTTGGACCTAGGGACCTATCTTGGAGTGCCCCTGAGTGGGACAAACAAAAAGCATGCTTCTCAGCTTCTTTTGACTAAAATTCAAAATCGTTTGCAAGAATGGAAAGCCAAATTGCTAAACAAGGCTGGTCGTCTCACTTTAGTTAAATCTACGCTATCTACAATACCTCTCTACACTATGCAAACTTGTTGGTTGCCAACTGGCACTTGTGATATGATTGATAAGCATTGTCGTGACTTCCTTTGGCGGTCTTCTAGTACAGGTCATGGTTTCCATTGTTTAAAGTGGGAGGCAGTTTGTAGCCCTAAAGAAGTAGGTGGATTGGGTATTCGAATGGCCAGAGAAAACAATATTGCCATGTTAGGAAAATTGGTGTGGTCTATTGTCCAAAATGTTTCAAAGCCTTGGGTTGATGCCTTGCGGGGTAAGTATCTGCGTACTGCCACTCTTCTGCATAGTACAATACCTCCTACTGCTTCTCCAAGTTGGAAAGCCATAAAGAAAGCTCTTCCCTACCTAAAGGATGGTTTTACTTGGCGAATTGGTAATGGAGAACTTATTTCTCTATGGAATGACAAATGGGTTGGTGAGTTCCCTCTCCGTAAGCAAGTCCCTTATATTGATAGTCGTGATCTCCATCTTTCACTTAATGACCTCCTTAATGGAAATGGAGACTGGCAACTTTCCTGCTTTCATACACCTTTGGGAAGGGATTTAAAGAGAAGCATCCTTGCTGTTCCGGTGCCGCGTGATACAATGATCAACGATACGTTGATTTGGGGAGAGACCATGTCTGGTAGCTATACTGTGCAATCGGGGTATGAATACCTCTCTCGGGTCCCTTATCCTGCTGACCCTCGCAAGCAGTGGCCCAGAATTTGGAAACTAAATATCCCTCAGAAATTTCGCTTTTTCTTGTGGCAGATTCGGTGGCACTGACTTCTTACTAACATGATACGTTTTGAGCGTGGTATGACCACTTCACCTCTATGTTTCCGATGTGGTAAACACATGGAAACTATTATTCATGCCCTTCGTAATTGTCCTTGGGCGCGACAGGTGTGGTTCCACATCCTTGGTAATCCACCTGTCTCATTTTTTGCTACTAACCTTGATGAGTGGGTTTCTTCTTATATCTTGGATATTTCTTGTCCTTATGACCATCTACATAATATCATTACTGGCGCATGGATTATCTGGTGCGCCAGAAACAAAGAGCTTATCCAACATCAGGTTATGTCTACTATTGCACAATACCGATGGCATGTCAGGCTCGTTAGTGAGTGCCAACTGGCCTTTCCTGTGAAGGCTCATGCTAATCTACCTAAACCTCGATGGGTCTCGTGGCGAGCTCCTACTAATGGCTATGTCAAATTTAACGTGGATGGGAGCTCAATTGGAAACCCAGGAGATGCAGGGTTTGGTGGCTTGATCAGGGACGAAGATGGGCTGTGGTTGTTTGGTTTCTCAGGTTTCATTAGGCATGCAACCAACATGCTAACTGAACTTCGTGCTATATATCATGGTTTATCTATTGCTTGGGATCGTGATCACCGCAAGTTGATTGTGGAGTCTGACTCACTTGAAGCGATTAATCTTATCAAGGGCGCATGCCCTTTATCTCATCCCTATTTGGCCATTGTTGCAGACATTCGACGACTCCTTGGGAGAGCGTGATGTTGCTCTCTTCAACATACACTCCGAGAGGGAAATCAGAGTGCGGATTTTCTTGCTAAACAAGGGTCCTCTAGCTTTTTACGTTGGACTCTTTGGGACTTCCCTAAGCCACATCTTGGTTTGCTTCTCCAGTATGATGCTAGATCAGTTGCGTTCTTGAGGTCTTAGTCTCTTTCCAAAGTACCAAAAAAAAATAGAAAAGTCTAATTAGCTTTACTATGAGAATGGACTAAAGCGATTTTGATTTCAAGGCACTCTTGTACCCCTTGAATGTTTTGCAAATCATGTACTCTTTTTGAGTTCTTAATACATTTAATTAAAAACAGAAATCACGATGCCGATTCTGTTTTTACGGGCCCGCTTGAAAGGGCACGCAGGACCTCAGATGGCCTCATGCCCAAAAGCATACACGGTCGCGGAACCTCCTTTCCAAGGGAATCCTGCTTTTTCTACTTTTTCGTGTCCACAGATGCCGTTTCACCAAGTATAATTCTTTTGTGTGGACGATTCAAATGACAAAAGAATCCATCAGCTATTCCCCTTTCCAAGGACCCATTACTCATCAGTGATTAGCCTGCGAAGATCTATACAGCATCACACGATTTGTTTTCAACTTTTACAAGGTTCCAACTCACTTAAGCATAATATTATAGAGGAAAGGCTGGATACATGAAAAAAGTGATACAAGAAGCACAACTCCAAAGATATATTTACATCGTAAATTACAACTTTCAGACTCAAATTTAAACTAGAATTTGTACAAATTTCCGTTGATAAGCCTCTCCAATGGAATTCAAGGACCCAAAAATACACTAGAGAAAGGAAAACTTTCATCTCTATGACCTCCAACTTTCATCTCGATGACCTCAAAACACTTCTTTGCTTGCAACAATACAGATGCTGGTCCTACGAGTGGGTGACTCTTTTCTATTAATCAATCCAAGCCCACTTCAGAACCATCATAAACCATCAAATCCAACGACCTTTCCATTATTCTTAGTCAACGACTCAATTTTATTTACAGTGACATTCTTTTGATTAATCCTGAGAACCCTTTGGACATATTTACACTAGATTACTCTCACCAGAACTTCAAAATTCATCTCCAACTAGTTAAAAACGTGATTGTTTTTGGATTTTGGCTCCCTCCTCACTATACACTTGGTGCTGTTTGTTTCAAAATGGGGTTCTACGCCAGAGCAGGGATGCTGCAATTCCTGCGATCCCTGTCAAGGCAATCGAACCCCTCAATTCTCACAGATGGTTTGTTCCCAAAATTTGACCTGACACAGCTTCCTTTCCTTGTAGACGATGTTGGGGATGACGATAAACCCGATGAACACTGATTCTGTGTGACCGGCGAGAATGGGGAGAGTTTCTCATCCCCAAATCTAGCATCATGAATTAATGGGTTAGCTACTCTGCTGGGCGGCGATCCGCAAAAAAAAGGGGGTGGCGACGAGGCTACTGGTGTATTCAATTGCCCCCTACCACAACCACCCTGCACGTAATAAACCAACAAGAAGTCATCTACCATAAATCAAGTAAGTTTAATGAGGTTCAAGTTTAAGAAAGAGTATGGCACCAACAAAGCTTTTTCTCGCACACAAACAAGGAACCACAAATTAATCCATGTTCCACAACTTTGATGTACGCAATGTTTCTTTAGCTGTTAACATATCACTTTTCATACAGGGACCACTTCCAGATTTAAAAGAAAACTTCCCACAAACGTTTACTGCTTTAAAAGCTGAATTAATTTCCCAGTCACTAAGCAATTACCAAAAACTGTATCCAAAAGCACCCAAGTGTTGAGTACAAAAATTAGAGAAATGACCCCAGAGAGAGAGAGAGAGATTACCTCTGTTTGGATAACGTCCAAAAGATCATTTCCTGCTTTAAAATCGCAAAGCTCTGCCTGGTGGCTGAAAATCAAAGTCATTTTAATCAGCCGAAATTAAAAAATATCCAATTTTCCAGTAGGTATAAAAAACCGCAGAGATAATATAAAGAGGATTTAGAAAAGAAGGAAAAAAAATACCTAAGATGAAATCTGAAAAACCGAACAGGGTGGCTGTTATCAGCCGTGTGGAGGACACCGAAGCGCCGTGGTTTAGGACAAACAATCGGGTCCATCCGCTCCGACAAGGGAATAGAAACAGATCCATGCATCTCTTCATGGATCGAGACTGGGAACACACAGTGTTGCATTTTTTTCCTTAAAAGCTCAATATATCAACAAAATCCCTGCTCAGCACCACCTGAAACGGTTAAGCTTCGTTGCTGAATTAACAGATCTAACCCTTACAGTGAACAGTTCGTAGGATAAACAATTTTTTGGTCTAACCATAGAAATGAAAGAGAAAGTAGAAGAAAAAGATTATATTAAGGAGAGGCTTCGTTTATTTCCCTTGTGTAGCCAGACAAAAAACGAGATCTGTTCCATAATTTTCACAGATCTAATTACAATTACAACAAAAAAGAACGAAACCTTAAATAGACATAGAAATAATTTATTCTTCTTAACAAAAACAGAAAATTTGAGAAGAAGGAAGGGAAGAAAATGAAAAAAAAAAAGGAAAAGGAAGTTACACATAAAATTAAAAAAAAATGGAACAAGAAAAGCAGGAAAAAGAGGGCATACCTGAGGTGCAAAACTGTACAGAGTTGCTCTGAGTATTTGAGAAAATTTGTAAAAACAACCCAAGTACTGTGAAAAATAAAGAAGGAAAAAGAAGTGAAAAAGGAGATAAGGAGCCGTGAGATTTGGAGGTACAAGCGCAAATTGCGAAAGAAAGACAGAAGGGATGGGCCTCTTGATATATAGACACACTCAAATAAAAAGCAAAAGAAAATACTAGTGAGAGAGAGAAAAAGGAAATAATTATATTAAAAAAGGTTTGCCTAGAGAGAAAAGAGCGAGGTCGTTTGGGGATTGGGCAACGGCACAGCTCATTCAAAGTCACACAGAGAGAGCATTGGACGAAAACAAATTCTTGCTGCTGCAACCACGATAATGCAACGTTCCCACTTCTTCCCTCTATTTTGTTTGTTTAATAATTCCTCTTCACGCAGCCGGTGCCTCCCGCGGAAAATATCATCGCTTTGCCAATTCCCCGACTCCTTTTATTTTAGAGGAAAAAAAAAAAATCTAACCAAATGTGAACGTGTAACTTACCAAACCAAAGCTTCTGACGGACGTGATCGGCATTACATTGCATAATATCACCTCTATGGTTTGGCTACACACACTACTTTCCAATTCAACCATACTTACAACTGTTCTTGTACTATTCTTTTATCCAAAATCTCACGCCGCAACAATTGTTTTTTCAGGAAATTTAACTTTCTGTCTTAATATAAAATATATTATAACGATTCATCAAATCCTGGAAAGCTTTCATAAACTAATAACACAGAACTCCCAAAAGAATAATGCCTTGATGGATTGAAGGACAACGTTTTTAATTAGTAATTTAACAATTTGTTAATATCATTATTAATATTTAAACTTAAAATTGTATTATTTATGTGGAATGGAATCAATTGAATTTTTAATTTGTTGATGGATATGCATACACGTGTTCGTGGCATCTTATCGTAAATAAAAACAATTTGTCGAGTCCACCCGACTCACAATGCCCTTAAAATTTGACACGACATTTTATTCGTTGACTAATATGTTCTTTTTCCTCAGATATTTTTTCATGTGGGAGACACGGGAATTGATCCACCATACACGTAACAGGACGCATTTACTAACATATAGGTTTAAAAAGGGAAATATAATAAGTAAATCACATAATTGTGGGAGGGCGGATGGTAATTGGCAACAGGCTATGGTATTGATGCCCCTCGCTCCCTCTCTGGCTAGGAATAGGAGGATCATTGCCATCCTTGCATTTTTTCAGACTTGGACTAATTTTTGAAAAAAAAAGTAGAAAGTGTATTTTTAATTTAATATTGTAATTAAAAAATAATTCAAATCATAATATTTTATAACGTTTAAAAAATAAATTCTAATGTTTACAAATAATTTAATTTTAACTTTATTAAATTTATTATTTATAAGAGGCCTTAATATTTTTTATTTAATAAAATAATCCAACCCAACTTTGTATAATAATTATATGCAAAAAGTCCTAACATTAAATAATCAAATCAACCCATACATAAGGTCGCAAAAGTGTAAGGTCACTCCTCCTTGGTCGGGCTATAAAAACTGCCTCATTCACCATTGGATTTGAGTATAGTATTAACCCCACCTTCATGCTTACGTTCTCGCCTTGGTTGATTACATCTTTAATCTCCGAATATCCATCTGTCTCTTATGTAAAGCCAGTAATCTAATCGCATTGACTTAGATGTGCCTTCTGGATCTTTGAAATAACCTAACATATAATTGCTTGTTTAGGTTCATTGGTCTATTGTTAAGAAATCACAGCAAAATCTAATCCTGTATATAAATTAATAATAACAAAACTTTTCATTAAATTTCTTAAAAGTTAAGATCACCTTAAATTTTGTAATTTGATTAACATATGAAAATAATATAAAATAAATGTAAATTGTACCTTTTGTGTTGTTTGATCCTTTTTCTTCAATTTTATGAAAATGAATAATTGCATGAACTATAGGTAAAACTAGTATAACTTTACAAAAAGTAATAGAATCCTAAATTGTAAACCCTAATCGAATATAGAACTTGCAATCTCTCAAATCACAAATTACCCACAATTTTAATTAGTTCTAAAACTTTTTAATAAATAATTGAGTCTCGCACGGGATCTCTCTTCATGAAATTATCGCCTAAGTTAAGTGGTCAATTAGATTATTTAACTCTCATTAATCTGATCTAATCATTTTATCTGACTCACCCTCTCAGTTTTGTTATCGAAATATGCAAATACATTAATCAAGCACAACACCCAAACCAATAAATACAAAATGCCTAAATTAACATTAACTCAAAGTAAAATCCTGAAGGAGAGTTTAGAACATTATCAACAACCCAAAATCCATTTCCATACAATCCATCTCAACTTTATACATTTCAATGAAAAAGGAAATAAAGGGGAAATGGAACTTAGGTTAGACAAATCAAGAAGGCAACAATGTCAGGATACCACCTGATCTGGGAAGCAGGGGTGTCAGGATCCACTTCTTCTTTCTCTTTCTTCCTCTTCTTCTTCTCTCTCTCTCTCTCTCTTCTTTTTCTATCCCTTTAAGGTTTCCAAGAGTGGCTCAATGTAAAGCCCTTTTCTCCTCTCTTGTTGTTCTTTAAATAGACTTTTATAGTTTGGATAACCCATGGGCTTTTTGAGATCCGAAAGATCCAAAAAATCTCTCAAAACTTGTTGTTCTTAAGTGTCTGTGCATCTACCAACAAGGCCACAATCGAGGCCTATATCTAAGCCTTCTGTCACGATCGCAAGTCATTATTTTGGCCCTAATGTCTTCCGTAACTCCTCCGTTCTTCGATCTTGACCCTGAAACACTAGCAAACACATTAAGGTACTTTAAAAACATAATATTTAAGCTCAAAAGCTTGTACTAACCTATAAAATACTTAAAACAAAAATAATTAACAAACTAACACAATTCTAATCTAAACACATACTAAATGATCGGATTAATGGACAAACACTATCAAACTATGCCCTAAAACATAATGCAATTTACACTTATCAGTACTCTTGTTATTGTTATATTGCTTATATAACGAACCCATTACTAGAATCGTTAATTCAAATGTATTTGGATTCATTGCTAGAATACTCAATAAAATTCGTAATTTTTATATTGAGATTCATTTGTGGCAATTAATGGTTTCGAATCATTAGGGATAACTTAACCTATGTTAAATGACCCAAACTTATGCGGTTGTTGCTTAGATTGGTCTATTTTTCATATCGTAATGCACCTGCCTAATTAAATCTAGAGAGTGTATTCTAGGTTATTCGATAGTTAAGTTTAATTAATGATCCTATTTTAATTAAACATAACCTAGGAAAAATCAGGATTAACAAAGCTTGTTGTTAGTCTATGACCAATGGTTAGAAAAGAGACGTGAAAGCATTATAAAAATGAAAGATGTTTAATCGTGTGTAGGCTAAGATTGATCCAAGAACTGAGTTTCACACATATTCACCATTTTTGATTTTTTTCTATAATTTGTTTTTGTTAGTTTAAGTTTACTTTATTTTTCTCAATTGCATTAAACCCAAAACCCCCATTTTTATTTCCTTTGCATCAATTATTTTCATTACGATAATTAACTAAATAATCCCTATAGATATGATCTCGACTCACCACATCTACAAGTTTTTAGTTTGCAAAGTTAGGTAAATTTTGTAGTGCACTTGACATGCGTTGTCGACTATAGTCCCAGCTTTCACGGTTACACATTATACTAGACTTACCCACTCGCTGTCTGATATTGGGTATATAATTCCTACATCCAAAATCTTGATAATCTCCTTTTTGACAACTTCTTACATGTTCAGATTCAATCGTCATTGCTTATCCCTTACTGTCTTACATCCATCCCGAGATTTATTCCATACAAAACAATGCTAGGACTTATCCCTCGAATGTTTGATATTTGCCACTCCATAGCTCTCATTCTTCTCCTTATCATCTCAACCACATTCTTTTCCTGTTCCTCATGTAACTGATTTGAAATAACTAGTTGGTGGTTTCTCATAAGAAGGTAAGGTTGGGCACTTTGTTCTCTCTAAGGGTTCCTGCTTTTGATTCTTATCCAACTCTCCTTCTTCTACACTCACTCATTGTCATCTACTCAACTTTTTTTCTCAATGGTTTCTCTTTGTTGTTCCTCCACATAATCATCCACCACATCAACTTTCATATAAATGTTTCACTCAGCCTTGCTTTTTAATGTCCTAGTCATGTTGAATTTGGCCTTTTCATCACCAAAATGCATAATTAAGATCCCATCATTAACATTAATGAGTGCCTACCCAGTGTTCATGAATAGACGTCCTAGAATGAATGGACATTGCTTGTCTTCTGCAATATCATGAATTATAAAGGCAACAGGAATAACAAATTTGTCAACCTTTATTAGAACATCTTCTACAACCCCAAATGGTTTCTTTATCAATTGATTTGCTAACTGAATTGTTATTAAGGTTGTCTTTATATTGTCTAGCTTTAATTTCCTAAAAATAGACAACATCATAAGATTAATACTTGCACCAAGATCATACAAACATTTAGAAAATTCCACACCATTAACAATGCAAAGAATAATGAAACTCCCTGGATCTTGTAATTTTGATGGCATGTTTTTAGTGATTATCAAACTACAGTTGACTATTAATGCTACTGTCTACTTTGAATCCCAATTTCGCTTATGAAAAAGTAGATCCTTTAAAAATTTCGCATACTTGGGGATATGTTTAAGAACTTTTGCAAATGAAAAACTCAAATGTAGCTTCTTAAACTTTCCCAAAAAATTTTCAAATTGTCTCTCTTTAAGATTTTGCTTTAG
This sequence comes from Erythroxylum novogranatense, assembly GCA_029891385.1. Taxonomy (NCBI): domain Eukaryota; kingdom Viridiplantae; phylum Streptophyta; class Magnoliopsida; order Malpighiales; family Erythroxylaceae; genus Erythroxylum; species Erythroxylum novogranatense. The sequence goes on from CM057230.1 coordinate 51,552,866, forward strand.
TCTTTGTAGAAATGGTAACTTGGGTACTTATGATGGAGGTGAAATGTAAGAGGGGTTCCTCCTTTTTTGTTACCTTATGTTTGACTTTCTCTTGACTTGTCTCAAACTGATCTTTGGCTTCCTTTTGAACTGGTTCTGCCAACTCCTTCCTATTTCTCAAATACATTACTTTCACTTACTCCTTCAGGTTGGATTCAGTAGTACTGGGAAGGTTACCTAAATTTCTCACTATCAATATGATTACAAGCAGGTCCACTGATCGCGGCTCTGTCGATGCGATCTTACGATCGATCCTTGGAAACCGGTCAAATAAAATAAATTCCAAGATTGTTGTATAGAATGCAACCTCGGGTCGTCTCACTTAATTGGAACCCAATGAAATGGACCTAAGCTAGCCTATATGTCATAAAAAGCAAGTGAAATCAGTAAGGAAAAAGGGGGTTTTGTTTGAAAACATTAACTACACTAAAAAGCATGTAAAAAGTATTTTTGAATTTTTGAAAATAGAAAAAAAAAATACTAAAACAAGTGATAAAAATACTCTTGAAAACAAGCTTTGGCTATCACAGTTCAAAACTAAGTGTGAATGGTAAAGCTTAAAGAATTATCTTTAAGTCCAGGGTCTTGATTAATAGACTCCTGTCACTCTTGACTCCATTTCTCAAGACCCCATTGAGTGCTCTTGAGCCTCAGAACCTTAAAGGATTCTTTAAGTCCAGGATCTTGATCAATGAACTCCATTGCTCAAGATCCCGTTAAGCGCATCTTAGTGTGTGCAGTGGATTGAAAATCACTAAGTTTGAAATGATAAACCTTAAAGAATTATCTTTAAGTCCAGGGTCTTGATTAATGGACTCCTGTCACTCTCGACTCCATTTCTCAAGACCCCATTGAGTGCTCTTGAGCCTCAGTGTAACACCCAAATACCCCCTGGGAGGATACATGGATGCCACCCAAGACAGAACAAACAAAATCAAACATTACACATATGCATTGTTTTAAAATCTAAGTTTAACACACATATAATACATCTCAGACTTTCCAGAAACAAATCCAAAGAATATGTACAGGCCCAAATAAACCAAACAAAATATATATTCGAGTGACACAAAAACTCTGACTCCTTTGACCACTGCGGTTGACTCGTCCCAGTCTTTAAACTCTTCGCTCTGAACTTACGCGGGGCAAATCCACCGTGCTAAGCTTATAGCTTAGTGAGTAATCATTTATCTAATTTAACCAATTTCTTTTCACAATAACGATAGCAACATGCATTCAGAGATCAGAGATTAATACTCAGCGGTAAAAATGCACTTCATAAGATGTTATCATTAATGACAAAACAAAGCAAAAGTCCATAAAATAGAAGTGGGTAACGGACTTATCGGAAGATCAAGTCTCGACAAAAGTGTCCATATCGAAGACACCGGTGTCACGAAGATCAAGTCTCGACACAAGTGTCCATATCGAAGACACCGAAGTGTGTCACGAAGATCAAAGTCTCGACATCGAAGTGTCACGGAAGATCAAGTCTCGACATCAAGTGTCACGAAGCCTTCTGAGACCCTTCAGGCATGCCTATTTACCCACAACTCGGACTAACGGTTTTAAACGAACAAAGTCATTTCGATAATTCATGTGCAAAGCAAGTAGCACTTCGATGATATAAACATCGTGAAGAACGCCTCGGACAATCATTGTCCAAATTCGAACACAACACTTCAATATCACAATCATCAATCAATACCTCGGACCTTCATGTCCGAACCAATTAACAATTCAAGACACATCACAATCAAGTTACTTGATGAAACAAATCAAAGCGAGACCATCCCGGTCTATTACAAATTCTTGTCTAAATTACTTACCGATATTCTTGCATGTAATGTATTTACCAGACTATGTTACTACTAACACACTTTCTTGTCGAATTACTTACCTCAAGTACTTACATTGAAATTTTCTACCTATATTTCAGATCAAATTATTCGACTGTATTATTTATCAAATTATTGACATTCTTGAAAGTCACGATTCTTGACCTTAAATCGCCTTTACTATTTATTGCCTCGAAGTCCGGCAATATCTGGCGATAGTCGTTCCTCTATAATAGGAACATGATACAAATTATTATTGTGCATAATTCTTGATGATACATGATGCATGTTCATGCAAATTTCCGAAATTCTCTTGTTCAAAATATGTATTACTATTCACAAATCGTATTATTATTTGTTCACAAATCGTCGGATCTTGTTCAAAATACGTATTACTATTCACAAATACGTATTATTACTGTTCACTATTCACTATACACTGTTCATCACTATGCTGCACTGTTCATCATCTTCTTCGACTTTCGAAATTTTCTTTTTTTTCACTTTCCTTTCTTTTATTCTCAATTCTTCTCAATTCTTTTAGCATCATCACTTAAAAACTAACCTATTTAACAAATCTAACCTATCAGAATCATCCAAATCGTCAAATCTTATAGATCTAAAAATTTCTTTTACCAATATCGGATCTCATCCGACTATCTTATAAGACTAACCTCGTGATCTGCAGCAGAAAAGCAGATCGAAATTAGACTGACAGAGCTGCGGAACAACACCGATGAACGATATCGGTTCTATCTCAAAATAATTAATCAACCCGTATATATTCATCCACTTATTCAATTAGTACTATTGGATGAATAGTTAATTACCCAAAAACACACTTATGAATTCTTAGAACAAACAAATACCCAGAATTCCCAGACAGCTTTCAAAAATTCACCAAAAATTCCGTCATAAAATAATGACTTCCAAATAATTGTTCAAAAATACTAAATACGTCACCAACAATTTCTAAAAATCATTGAAGTATCCAAAAATTACTAAAATTATCTTAATACAGTCCGAATTAATCCGAAGTGTCATTAAACCAATGTACCCGGAAAATATCATGAATGCATGCCAAAATGTCAAAGAGACATAACATAAATCGGACTAAAGTTGCTTAATATGCTAACCCCTAATTTGGGGTGTTACACTCAGAACCTTAAAGGATTCTTTAAGTCCAAGACTTTAATCAATGAACTCCATTGCTTAAAACCTTGTTAAAAGCATCTTAGTGTGTGCGGTGGATTTGCCAATGCAATGGGCCAAATGAAATCTAGCATCAACTCAATATCAAACACAACTAGGCAGATAAAAGAGAATTAACAAGATCACAAGTTGACATATATGAGACTTCATATATTTAAGCACATAATTCTACATAAACAAACCCATAACACATTACATTGTTCAACGCTTAATTAAACTCTAATTAAGCTAATCTAACTACACAGCAATAAACCCCAACTCGGCTGTTCATAACAATGTAGTTAAATGTGACAATGTAAACTACCAATCCAAACAACACATTAAATGTCAAACATTTAGCTATAATCAAGTAGCTTCACTACAAATTACAAACCCCTAAACCTAGGCAATTATAAATCATAGCTAAACTACAGATTAAGCTACTCCCCTTCGGTGAACTCCAGCCATCACTACATCTTCAGGAGAAACAAATGCCTAACCACGCATTTTAACCGGAACCTTCACAACTCGTGACAAATCCAAGCTATCCATGATGGCGTCGGCGGTGAAAATAGAAGATGAAAGCTATACAGAAGTTTCACCCAGGGAACCCCGAAGGGAACCCTGGATGGTAAGGCCGAGAATCTCTCCTCTTCCTTCTTTGTTCTCTCTTCACTCGTCTCTCCTCTTTTCTCCCCGTCTCTCGATCCCTCTCCAGATGATGATGATAACCTAATTCGGCAGGATTTAAAGGATGGGTCATGGGTCGGGTCGGTACAGTGAGAGAAATCTCTACTTGGAGTCCGGGTATCCGTCTGCACGTCGCGACATATAAATTAATATTCGTCGCGACGTGTGTTCTGTCTTGCTCGCCACGACGAGATGTCTGGGACGTCGCGACGTACGATCTGGTTTGCTCGCCGCGACATGCTGAATTGTTGACGTCGCGACGTACGATCTGTGTTGATGCGCCGCGATGTGGGAATTACATTTCGCCGCGGCATTAGTTCACACCGCGACGTGCCTTAAGGACTTCATGCCGTGTTGACTCTTCTGATCCTTCTTGACTCTTTTTCTCCTACAATATAAAATAACAATTTGTGGTATCAATTGTTCTTAGAAAAATTATAATGGAATTAATGTCAATTTGTACAATTTTACTAGCAAATTGCATAAAACATAAGCTCACCGTAAGAGACTCATTTAAACACAAAAATCATGAATTAAGAGTCAAAAAGTGCATTAACAACCATGAAAGTGTATCCAATTATATATTAAACTTGGGTTCAATCAAATTCCCCCACACTTAAACCTTTGTACTCCTGGACAAAGTTTATAAGAGTCAAAAAGATACAAGTGTAAAAGAAAAATCCACCCATGCTCAAAACAATAATAGGAAATTGACACAAAATACTTTCTCAGAATTCAATCAAAACAGATTGAAAGAATGCTAATAAAACAACCACTAAAAGAATTTAATCCAAGAGATTGGACAAAAGAGATGTCACTCAAGATAAAGTGTTTGCTCTCACCTCCCTTGTGTTAGGGATATTGTAACTCTCAATCTGCTTAATCCATACTCTACCATAAGCTTGTATCATCTCTATTTCTCCACTACAAGGACTATGATTTTAAAGATTAAGAGGACTTTTCAGGGTTGTAATGTGCGGAGGGCTAGATGAATGGATGGAATGAACGAAAGAAAAGATATGAACACATGCACTAAAATTATGAATGGATGTCAATAGTTGAACTAATAATGACCTTTTTTTTTAATTCTTCCTCCTTCTCTTTTGTTTTTTTGTTTGTTTGTTCCTTTTTGGAACACACTTTTTCTGTTGCTTTTCTTTTTCTTTTTTTTTTTCTTTTTTTCTTTTTTTTTTCTTTTTTTTTGTTTTGAAAAAGGAAATGCAAATTAAACTATTGAAATCATATGAAATGTTTGCAAGTGCTCATACATAATAAGGCTCAATGGGCTAGCAAGGGATAATTGTTTAAGGGATTGTTTGGGAAAAGGGGTTGAAGAAGGAACGCCTCTATCACATTAACAAAAATCTAGTCCATTAAGCTTCGAGTAAGAATTGAAACAAGTTCTAGAGAAGTATGAAATAAGCAGATGCACACCAAGATTGAAGAAAAGAAATTAGGCCCAAATATCCTTCCAACAAGGGTATTATCTCAATGAACAATCTCAGGTCTCAAAAACTTAAAGTGCTACTTTGTTAGCATACCTTAATTCACTTTGAATTGAAAACATCAAAAGTAAAATGAGTCAAGACCAATTATCATTAAAAGAATGGAAGGGATTTTCATAAACTCAGTTACCACTTTGAACTTATAAGGTCTTTGAAACACAAAAGGTACAAAAGTTTCATGCGAAAGAAGTTGAATTGAGAAAAAATTTCATTCTGCAAAAATGGGTGGACGTCGTGACGTGTAGCATGCACGCCGCAACGTACAGGTGATGAATGTGAGTCACGCCGCGGCGTGTGACCTGTCGTCGCGACGAGGAACAGCAGAATGACAACAAATTTTTAAATTTACCAAGTTTTTACCAACAGAATGCAAGATTGGCTAACACATTCATAAATAAGATGTCAAACAGGCATGCAACAAGAAAGATAGATGGGGGAACAGCTCCCCCACACTTAAGCAATACATTGTCCTCAATGTTGAACAAGCAAAGGATAAGCATAAGAGAAGGAAGCAAAAAGGGCAATTCCACACAACAACAGGAGGGCAAGAGATAGAACTCAAAAGGGGGAAATTATTGAATGGAAAGACTATTTACTAAACTAAAAGCTAAACTATTTTCCTACAAGGGTTGTTTATCCCTTACACTTACTTAACAAACTAATGCACCAACATATATCACAAGTAATCACGAGGCTTAAGTAAGTAAATAAGTGAAAGAAAGAGACAACCTGGGAGTTATGGAGGTTCTTGATACTTCCGATAATCCTTCGACAGATGGCCATGTTGTGGTGAAACAACTTCATCCATTTCCATGTCCGTGTCGGCCTCCACTAAGCCAGATTCACCTGAAATGTTTGTCGCAAAAATAGTAAGAGTTAGGCTCAGCGAACTTTCACAGAAGGTGTAATCTGTAAAATGCTAACTATTAAAAACAAAGGAAAGCTATAAATGAAAATGAAACCTAAAAGAAAAGACTCCTAACTTCACTCAGCAACAAAATGACAAAAGCTAACTTAGAGAACCAATTCGCGGTTCCCCGGCAACGGCGCCAATTTGATCGCGACTCTGTCGATGCGATCTTGCGATCGATCCTTGAAAACCGGTCAAATAAAATAAATTCTAAGATTGCTGTATAGAATGCAACCTCGGGTCGTCTCACTTAATTGGAACCAAATAAAAATGGTCTAAACTAGCCTAAATGTCAAAAATTGCAATTGAAGTTGATAAACGGGGGTTTGGCATATTGGTCAACACCGATAAAGTAATCAAAATCGAACAAAAAGTATAAAGGAATATTTTTGGGATTTTCGAAATAATGCAATAAACAAAGAATCGATAAAATCAAATTGATAAAATCCTCTTGAAAATGAGGCTCGAGCTATCACAGTTCAAAATGATTTTAAGGATAAAATCTACTAAGTTTGAAAGATCAACCTAAAGGACTCTTTAGGTCCAAAGATTTAATTGATGAACTCCATCATTTAAATCTTTGTTAAAAACCTTAGTGTGAAAATTGGACAAGCAAATGCAATCGTCAATGGGATCAAAACACAACAATCTAATCAAGCACAACTAGGCGATAAAGAAAGTAAATGCAATACCCAATGACATATATGAAACTTCATATATTAAGCATCAAAAGTTCTACAAATTACTTAGTCCAAATCTCAACAAAGCATTCAAAGACACAGTTAAACTATAACTATGCTAATCTAGCTATATCAATGCACCCTCTAACTCAGAGTTTACATAAATATAACTAAACTACAGAACACTATGCGATTACTCCCCTTTGAAGCTTCTGTGAACTCAAACCGTTGCTAAATCTTCAAGAGGAAAGGTGACTTAGCCACGCATTGCTGTAATCGATCCCTCAGCTACGGAAGGTTGGATAATACTCATTTTAGCAGAAGATACGAACGGTGGCGATGGTGATGGGTGGAATCGAAGGAGATGAAAACGTGATGACGATGGTGAGGAATGGTGTCGTCTCTTCTGCCCGAATGATCAGGGTCTACGCCTCAAGTGTCTGCGTGTGTCTCTGCGCGTGTCCGTCTCCCAGTCTCAGCCTCCGCGTACGTTTTTATATGTTGTACACGGGTTGGGTCAGAGCAGTGAGACAGACTTTCCATATTAGGTCAGATATCCGCTCGTACGTCGCGACGAATAAAATAAATAAATCAAATTCGTCGCTACGTGTGCAATGGCTTGTTCGTCGCGACGTGTACATCGTCATGCGTCGCGATTACACGTCGCGACGTGCGGAAGTGATGTGCTTGCCGCGACGTGTGGGCTGTCATGCGTCGCGACGTGCGGAAGGACTGAGTGACTGTTGACTTCTTGATCCGTTGACTCCTTTTGCTCCTACAAGAAAATAACAATTTGCAGTATCAATTGTCCTCATGAAAATAATAGAGAAATTAATACCAGATCATGACAATTTACCAACAAATTGTGAATTAAAAGAGCTCATTGTGAGGAACCAATTTAAGCACAAAAAATCATCAATTAGGAGTCAACAAATGCATAAATAAATATAAAATTGCAGCCAATGTATAATATAAACTTGGCTCAATCAAATTCCCCCACACTTAGACCTTTGTACTCCTGGACAAAGTTTACCAGAGTCAAAAAGAATACAAGAGGAAAAGAAAATATCCGCCATGCTCAAAATGATAAAATGAAATTAACGCAAGTCACTTCCTCAGAATTCAAACACAGCAAACAAGAAGGATGTTAACATAACAAACATTGAAAGAATTTAAGCACAAGAGATTGAACAGAAGAGATAGCACTCAAGATATAGTGTTTTCGCTCAACTCACTTGTGTCTAAGGATATTTTTCTCTCAGTCTACTTAATCAATCTCCTACTATAAGCTTGTGTCAATTCTATTTCTCCACCACAAGAACTATCATTCTGAAGATCAAGAGGACTTTAAGGGTTGTAATGTATGGAAGGTTAAATGAAATGGATGAATGGAAAGAAAGAAAATATGAGCATATGCACTAAACAAAGAATTGATGCCATAAACAGGATGTTTCTTTATTTCTTTGTTCATGCAACATATCTTTGCATAAATTGTTATTGAACTTGTTTTCTTCTTTGCTTCTTTTATTTTTTATATATATATATATATATATATATATATATATTGAATTTTGAACATTTTAGAGACATTGTCTCTTCTCGGACACTTTTTTTGACATATATGAAAAATAACGATGACACCACAAAGATATGAATGCAAATGCTCATAATAGGAGGGCTCGAAAGGGTGGCAAGGGATAAATGTGTAGTGGGCGGTGTTTAGGAAAATGGGTTGAGAAAGGAACGCCTCTATCATATCAACAAAAATTCAGTCCATTAAACTTCAAGTAAGAATTGAAACAAGTTCTAGAAAAGAATGAAATAAGTAGATGCACACAAAGATAGAAGAAAAATTATGGCTAAAATATCCTTCCACAAGGGTATAATCTCTATGAACAACTCAAGTCCCATAAACTTCAAATGTCATTTATTAACATGCTTCCATTCACTTTGTATTGAAAACGTTGAAAGCAAGATTTTGTCAAGGTCAATTATCATTAAAAGGATGGAAGGTGTTTTCAAAAACTCAAGCATCGTTTTGAAACTAGTAAATGCTTTGAAAACAAAAACCACAAAAGTCCAGTGAAAGATAAATTCGAAATGAGTGGAAAAATTAAGCACAGAATCATTCATGCATGAGAATAGCGTCGCGACGTACAGAAACGGAAGTCGAGACGTGTGGACGTCGCGACGTATATGCAATCAAAAGAACGCTACGTATGGACACTCGTCGCGGCGAAGGAATGCAGAATGACAGAAACAATGTAAAATCCACCAAGTTATCCACGAAATGCATCAATTGGCCAACAATTCATACTATCCTCAATGAAACATATGATCAACAGTCATACAATGTGAAAATTAAATGAGGAAACAACTCCTCCACACTTGAAGCACACATTGTCCTCAATGAAAAGTAGAGGAAGGAAAAGAGAAAGAGAAGAAGGCACAAAAATCATAGATTGATCATGAAGTGGATTAAGTCAAATACAAAAGAAATAAAAGAACTGAGTAACTAAATACATGAAGAAAAGACAACAAAAGGAAAGAAATACAAAAAAAGAAACGGAATACAATAAAAGAAAAGAACTAAAAGACAAAGCATATAATTTCCACGTCCTTTATGTCTATTTGACCAAAATGTATTGCAAATTTCCAAAAAATTACCACGGTGAGGATTTGAATCCTGATGTGGTAAATCATATAATTAAACACTAGTTTGCAAAATATTAAATAAATTAGGCTTGATTTCAAAATTATTCCAATTAATAGTCGGTCTAGCAATCCCTTTATTAGTTCGGATTGAACCTGAGCCACATAAAATCAATTAATGTTCTTTGGTCACTGCCTTGATCTCTTTGATTTGCCATTAACTTTTTGATTTCATCTTGACGTCTTGCTTTTCTTAATTCCCTTTCAAGTTTGGTGATGCCAAGTTTGCTTAATCTGTTTGCACTTTCAGAACTTCTCATGTGCATACACCTGTTACATATAAGAAAAGAGTATCAAATAAAAATAAAAAGAAAGCTCAAATCAAAATAATTCAAATCACACTTGTTGCTAGGTGTAATCCCCGGTAATGGTGCTAAAACCTAATAGTTACTTCATATTTAGCTCAAAGTTTTAAAACTAATTAAAGTTGTTATACCGTAAGTATAGGACTCGTATAAAATAATATAGCAAGGTATCATTTCTTTGAGGATTGGTTTTTCACCTTGTAATTCAGATGGACTTTTATTTAACTAAACCAAATAATGAGAGATTGAAATTGAAAAAATTCTCAATTTAAAGACTTGCAAGTACACATCAAAATGTCACAAAAATGAGAACACAATGTTGGCTTAAAGAATCAAACTATAAAGGTGAGGTTCATACTCTCCATATCATGTAATCCCTCACTTTGGTAATGAAATCATACTTAGTCCTAGGCATTATAATGTATTGGCCCTCCATCTCTTAATAATCTAACTAATTAGTCCCAAAATAATGATTATGTTCGGTATGTAATCTCTCAACCTACATACTTCACTTAACCTTTAAATGGATATGAAGTAACCTATTGAAAAACTATCAAAACATCCAAGATCTTTCTCTAGATGTCATGTTAGCTTGATCTGTAAAGTGTTCTCAAGGCTACCCACTCTTTTCCTAACTTCATTTCTCAATGTAGGCAAGGTATATAAAGTCTACACATCATAAGCAATAAAGCAAACCATATATTAAATCGAAGTGAGCTCTTACATAGTTATGGTAAGAACAACCCTCAAATCTACTTAGAAATCCATTAAAATAATCAAAAGCATCCTCATAACAAGTCCATACATCTTCTCCATACCATAACTAAACAAAAACCAATGAGAGAAGAGAGAATATAAGGCTTATGAGTTGAAGAACAATGCTGGAACCTGGAGTGGTAGCTTTCAGATCTCTTGAAATCATTTGATACTCCTTGAAAATCCCCTAAAAATATTTATGTATTCCTCCTTTTGTTGTGCTACATGACCCTCCTCTTTTTTTAGGTATAAAATATGGTTTGTATACCCCTTTGGGTGCTTAAACCGATTTAGGATACAAGTGGAGCAAAGCTGGAAAATTCCAGCTTCTATCTAGATCACGATCATGAATTTTTCAGCCTTATTTTCTTCTTTTGTTTATCCTTTGATACCTTCGACAAGTCCATATGCAAGTAAGTTGATAATCAATACAAATAAGATGCAAATCCTACTTAAACATTGACATACTGCCATGCAAAATGTATGTACATCAAAACACTTAAAAACCATGGAAAACCTAAGCTTAAAAATTTTCATTTATAACCTAACATGCAATTTATCATATACAAGCACATACACATGCAAGTTATATGCAAATTAGCCTTTTTTTGTAGTGTCGAATCTTGTATGTGTTTCTAAGAAAAAGAATTTGTTCATTTTTCGGGGTCAAGACATAACCTAGGCTAAACATCTTAGTATGTATACTAAGTATTCAGATTATCCCATAAAATGACTTGGACAATCCTCTAACAAATATCACTTATCACTCTCTAGCTTACTATTAAAAGAAAGCTTAGAGTAAGAATAAAAATTGTTATTTATAGCTTATCTAAATTGATTGTGTGATGTATAATTCCTAATTGTAAAGTCATAATCACATCTTCCATATATTTCCTTATGCTCAAATAATTTGCATCACCCTTTTACATCTTTGTAATTTAGATTGGAATATTGTGGACTGACTTGATAACATGAGGTAATTGATCTTCACAACCTTAATAAGGCCTCTATCATGCAAAGAAATCAAGCTAACCTTATTAGACTTATATTAGACCACCATTGAAAGGTAAGGCCTTACTAATTAAATCTCGCCATTGGTCTAAGACTTAAAACCTACGATTTTGACTCACATAATTCAATGGAATTAACTTAATGAATATGGTCCGCTTTCTTTAAAGAAAACGTTTTTATTCCATCTCAATGAATCCATCCACAAAAAATGTCTAGGTCCCAATGCTTCCACTATACACTTTGATTCTTGAAAAAACAGAGTTTAGATAGTACATACTAATTAGATACAAAATTTATAATAAAATATATAAAATACACCCATTATATTCTATATCCCACAAATATGTATAATTATGCCTATATGACACTAGCAATCTCTCCATAATACTTATCAAGGAAATTCATGATGTAAGTACCTTATAAGATTTAAAAAATCATATTAAATATGTTACATAATAGTGTCAAAGAAACATACACAATGTCATGTATTTGATCAGGATAGGTCCTAACTAATTCACTCTATCAATAGACTCATACACATTTGAATTTGTCCATGAATGACACACCTTATTCCAAGCGTGGATTATCGATAAACATTTAATTGAGTATGTTTTCATTCCCATATATAGTATGTTTTGTTTGATTATATGAGATTTTTATTGCTTTTGGTATTATTTTATTTCTAGAGTATTTTTAGGTCTCAATTTCCTTCATGAATCAAAAGTAGAAGGATTTGGGTGAAATTGGGATAAAAGATCGAAGAATTAAAGTTATTTTAGAGATATACGCCTGAGTGATAAAGAACATGTTTATGAAATATAAGTCACTATGAACGTGTAAAGTTCTGAAAATGTTGCTTTATCTGTATGAAGATACATGCCCATTTAAGTAATGTACATAATTGTGTCCCATACTTGTGTAAGCTCTTGTGAACATGTAAATCCATGATTTTGAAGTGTTTTTAAGGCACACAGTCACTCACACGATCGTATAACTGAGAATGTATGTTTAGAAACCCTAGTTTCACACTATACAAGGCAATTACAAAGATGAGACAAGGGGAAGGAGGTTAGAGTCAAAGATAGAGGCAAATTTAGAGTTTGAGACACAATTTTTTATTTAGGACGATAGAAAACATAAAGATTACTTAAGAGATGTAATGGAGAATAGCTTTCTACCAAAGTTTCAAGGGTATTATATATATATAGATTCTTTGTTTAATTATCTAATGGAGAATAAATTTTTGTTTTATTTTCTATATTTGTGAACTAAACTTATTTAGTGCTTAGGCTAGATAAGAGGAAATGGGTATTATGATTTGATCTTTCTTTTAATGCAATTTGATTTATTGATTCCTTATGATTCAGTTATACATTTTATTTTTGAATTATTTCAATTTATGATTTCACATGATTAAGATTGATAACTCCTTTTGTATGAATACATCTACCATAAGTGATAGGTGTTGAATGCAAAGCTAAAGATAGCTCGACAAAAATCCTTTGGATTAGGGTCAAAACAAATAGTAAAATTCAAGAATCGAGTAATGCAATTTTAGGAGTTTTAATTAAAAAGAGGTTTCGTTACATAGGTATTAGTTTTTTTTTTATATTGATTGATCTTAGTGTTATTTCCATTATGGTTTATTATTTATGTGGAATATTAGTTTAGTTTAATTTCAATTAAATGATCATTATAATTGTTGGTTAGATAATAGAAAAGAGGTTACTATGAGTACCTATACTCCTTGTGGGATTGATACTCCATATTCAATGACATTATACTATAGAGAACAACACTCATAATAAGTTTCTGGCATCGTTGTTTGGGATTAGAATATTAGGAACACCCAATTTTTTATTAATATAGCCATTATTTCTCGTTTTACTTCTTTTTACTTTTTATTTTTAATTTATTGAATCTTTAGTTTTGTCATTTCTACTGGTCTTTGGGTTAGTTTATGATCCAAGGAAATCTATCACATTTAGTTAACAAAGATTTAAAAATTGGGAGGACAACTTGTAGAACCTTGTAAAGACCTTACTTAGATAGTTTTAATTAGATCGATAGATAGAACACTTGGAAGGTCAAATTTATATTGAAGGATTAGTTACTCTAGTAGACTAAACAAGGAACATATTTGATTGTGCTAGGTTGGACTTGATTGGGACAAAGTTCAACATTGCTTAGACCTATTGTAATCGTCAACAATTTTGAGATTAAAACCAAGTTTCATTCAAATGGTGCAACAGTCTGTCCAATTTGACAAGCTATGAGATGAGGACGCTAATGCATTTATAGTAAATTTTCTAGAAATTTATGATTCCTTTAAGGTTAATGGAGCCAATGAGGATGTGATAAGATTAAGATTATTTCCATTCTCATTGAGGAGCAGGGTAAACAATGGTTGAATTCTCTACCAAAGTCATTTCGTACCATTTAGGACCGAGTGGTACATAAATTTATTTTAAAGTACTTTCCATCAACTAAGACTGCCAAGCTAAGGAATGGCATCTTCTCTTATGCTCGTATTGACTCAGAGACATTATATGATATATAGGAGAGATTCAAGGAGATGTTAAGGAAGTGTCCACATAGTTTACCATTATAGATGCAAATTTAGCCATTCTATAATAAACTAAAGCAAATGAGAAGGTAGAGATAGATATAGTAGATGAGGGTATTTAACAAAACACCAAAAGAAGCTTAGGACCTTATTGAAGACAAAGCAATGAATAACTAATAGTGGTGCTCTTCTCAAGCAAAACTTAGCAAGCCACAGGAGTTTATAAAGTAGAAGCACCTACAACATTAGCAGGCTAGGTGGTGAGAGTACTAGATCCATGTTATTCTACATTGGTGATCCACCTATCACTGTGCCATTTAAGTAAGGGTTGCTTAGTAGTGTGGCTAACTTAATAGCTTGCATATCGGGGCCATATAGCCTTATAAGCTAATTAATTTTTAGCATATGTGTCGAAGTAATGTAATTTCTCTATAAGTTGATTAAGGCTTTTTATGGAACTTTGGAAGGGCTTGTGGTGATCTGTGTGTTTTATGCTCTAACCCAATTAAGGAAAAGGCTCTAAGTAAGAAGATAGATAGATTGACAATGAATGCTTAGATATTCCAAGTAATACAATGTGAGGTATACAGGCTAGAACATCTAGGATAACAATGTCAAGCACCAAAACCTGAGTATGTGGATTATATGAGGAATGCTACCATACCCCAGTCCCTACAATAATACCTATAATATAGGATTTCTCTTAAGGAAATCAAGGGCAATCAAGGAACTACCCTTTACTAGGATTTCGACAACACGCACCTTAATAATATAAGCCAAGCTTATAAGAACTTATGGCTATATTTCTTCTAACTTTAGAGACAAGATTTGAAGCCACAAAAACTTCATTAAGAAATCAAGAGGCTTTTTATACACAACTTGGAAAATCAGATCGGTCAGCTTGTAAAGCTAGTGTTTGAAAGAAAATAAGGGAGTTTGCCTAGGACCAACAAGACAAATCCTAAAGAACGTATGATAAAAACCACCTTTAGGATTGGAAAAGTGTTCTAAGAGGAGAATAAGACCCAAAATGAGAAAAAGAGTGACATCAGGAGTCAAAAAAAGACGAAGATGAAGAGCACCTTCCAAAAGTCAAGAAATTTTAACCTGACATCATTTATCCTACTAAAGTGAAGAAAGATCTTATGGATGAGCATTTTGGTAAGTTTCTTAAACTATTTAAACAACTTCATATTAACTTACATTTCATTTAGGCTTTTATGTAGATGCCAAAATATTCAAAATTCTTGAAGGAGTTATAAAAAATAAGAGTAGTTAAAGGAGTTGGTGACTGTTATGTTAAGTGGAAGATATCGCGATTCTTCAAAGAAAGCTACTATAATAGCTTAAAGTTCCAATGAGTTTTACTATCCCTTGTCAAATTGGTAGCTTAAAAATAGAAAAAGCTTTAATCGATCTAAAGGTTGGTATTAATATAATGCCTTATTCATTGTTTAAGAAACTAGGAATAGGTGAACCAAAATCTGCTAGGATAAGTTTACAATTAGCGGGTAAATCAATAAAGTATCTTAGAGGTATTATTAAGGATATACTTGAAAGGTTGATAGGTTTGTTTTCTTGATATAGTGGAGGATATAAAAGTACCTCTAGTTTTAGGTTGACCTTTTTTAGCCACTATTAAGTATATTATTGATGTTAGTAAGGGCAACTAATGCTTAGGGTTGGAGACAATGACTCACATTTAAAATATATGATGTTACGAATCATTTCCTTAAACATATTAATGCTAGTTATTCTAGTGATATATTTGATGATTCAATTTTGAATGTTTATACAATAATAAAAAATTCTTAGAAGAATAAAAAGAGCTTGTAAATTAATGCTCAATTCTCTTCATATATATTGATCCTCCCACGTTTCCTTTTAAATAGCTTAACCAAATCACTGGAAAGAGTAATGAGAAGATTTCTATGGAAAGAAGATATAATGGGAGATTCCAAGGTGTGTTGAAATGAAATATGTAAACATATAGAAGAAGGAGGTTTATGAATAATACTAATTAACTTAAGAAACAAAGTGTTTACGGTAAAGCGATTATGGAGATTAATAGAGAACAAAACTCCCTATGAATGAAATGAAAGAACACATACTTTTAAGGGGAAAAATCTTATGGGAGATATCAACAAAGACTTCCTTTTCTTGGTTCCTCTCTCAATTACCAAAGTTAAAAGGAACTTTTGCAAGAAATATCAAATGTAAGGTAGGAAATAGAGAAAGGGCTTCGTTGTTATTTGATAACTGAAGTAATATAGGACCTCTAATCCATATATAACCAGTGCAGAAAATGTTGAATACTATACCAAAGAATAAATACGTGCATAAATCGGTAGGAATCAATGATCTAACTTTTTGATAGAATTAGCTTAAGTAATAGAAAGTTACAACCCTAACTCTAAAAGGGAAGACTCATGCCAATAGTTAGGACACTCAACTAGTCTATTCACAAGAAAAACTTGTAAAGATTGGATAAAACCAAAAGGAGAAAAGATGTATTGGTACATAGTTGTATGAAGTAAATATCTGATGTCTAAAGTATCCTTTTCTAGCATGGTTAGCTATTAAGAGAATAATGGAAGTAATGGGTAGATTGACTTACTTCAATCTATCTACCATATGCCCTCTATGCAATGTGGCTCTAAAGACTCAAATGCACCTCATCTTCGAATATAAACTTCTAAACTAGAATATAGAATAACATTTAGGAGCTATGTCACCTATAGAGATCAAACCTCAGTTATGTAGTGTTCATTCAATGGCTGCAAGTTGACATGAATATATCAAAAAGAAACTTTGTTGTTTATGTAATTAGCCTTAGGATGAGCATGTATAAAATATGGAATAAGAGAAACTCAAGGTATTTTAAAGGCATTGAATGCTCTGAGAAGACTGTTAAAAATGGATCCATCCAAGTGATTAGAGAACAGTTGCTGCTAAATGAAAAGGTATGAAGATGTCAAGTCGAGATTGCAATTTCTTAGATAATTAGTTTATGATAAAGAATATGATGTCAAGTGAAATATTTTGTAGTTGTAACTTTATATTGAGTAAAATATAACAAGTTAACTAATTTTTCTAAAGGAGCAATTAAGTGAGCTTGGATGCTATGACTTAATACTCTTTCCATAGGTAAGAATGTCGGTGGTTTTCTAATTACTTAAAAGACCATTGACTAATGTTGTATCAAACTTTTTTATTGTTTTATATAATTTAATTTATTAAAAAACAATAAAATGAAGAGGAGTAATAATGTTTTTCAAGGGGCCATTTTAGTTTTATTATAATATTTTTTTTGTTTATTCTTAAAAAATAATTAAAATAAATTTAAATAATAAACTTGATTTTTTTAGTTTTGTCTTTTCTCCACCTTCAGAAGAAAAAAACAAAATTAGGCAATCTACTAGACATGGCAACTAGAGTGGCTTATCTAATAGAAAAAGGAAACTCAATGCATAAGAATCATTATGCATATTCAGAGTTTCCTGTTGAAGCTAATTTGAGAGCTACATCTACATTTGGATGTTACTATTAATATAGTTACACCTATATTAGTAAAAATAATAAATATTAATTAAATGTTGGAGATTAATTAATTTTATAAGTTAGTTAAATAATTTGTTTATGTATTTTAATCTCTTGTATAATATTTATTAATGATACTAGCATCATATTTAGATATTAATTTTAAATCAATTTTATCATATAAAAGGTAATATTTATTTAGTTGAAAATAAATCTCATAATAAAATGAAAATTAAAAGGTAAAATTTATTTTACAATTTTCATAAATTATGAAATAGAAATAACATTAAAATAAGAACAGAGGACAGAGAATCAATTAAGTAATTGTTTGCTGAATTTAAAATAAAAATCTAAATAGAAACCAAATAAATACTTAAATAAAACGTTAGTAATGGGAATAATTATTGATTGTAATAATCGACCGCGACGGTGCAAAATAAGTTAGAGCATTATGTGCTGAAGGGACGCGGTCTAATGAGAAAGGGTGGAACAATATAACATGCCCTTTGTCTTAAGTTAATCTTGTTAATGACTAATTGAGCTATTCGTGTGGTAAATATAACATGCCCTTTGTTTTGTTTATTTGAATGTGCAGTGAAAGAAAGCACATAAATAAACAATCAACCTTAGAAAAACAAAATCAAACTCTTTTTCTTTTTGGCATTTCATCCCCGATATTAAATTAATATCCAAAGCAACGCACGCATGGTGCATTTGTTTTTCCCTACCTTTGTTTACATTACATTCAAGATAGTCATAAGCGCGTTCTTGCGTCCAAAGTTCATTGGAAGTATAAAATCAAGACCTTCAAATGTTGGACGGTGGAGCCCTTGCTCTCACATGAACTCTTAACCTTTTGTCCCTATCTCTCTCTCACTTTTTTTATCTTCCAAAGTAGCTTTTCACTCTTTTCAAGTCAGCTGCGTAGAAAGCAAGTTCCATGCTTCACACTTAGCTAGCAGCAGAACTCACACACAATTTAAGCCAATGGGTGAGAGCAAAGGGTCATCTCTGGTTCACCTACTGGTGATTCTTCTCAGCCTCGTGGCTTTTGGTTTTGCCATAGCTGCTGAGAGACGCAGAAGCACTGTAATTTCTTCTTTTCCTTTTATTTATATCCCTTTTTGTTTCTTAGTTTTTTTTTCAGACCTGGATTGGTAGTTTCGAGCATTGGCTATTTATCATTTTTTGGTTGTCGTTAAATCTTTATGTTTTGGTCTTTGGAACTTTAAAGTTGTTTGCTTGATTATGGGATTCCTCTTGTTTTAGATGCTTGCGCTGGTTTCTGGAGCTGGTAAAATTGGAGATCTGAATGATGTTTAGTAGTTAGTGAACAGATTTGCATTTGTTTCTGATTGTTGGTAGTTAACAGATTTGCATTTGTTTCTGATTGTTTGTTTCCCCAAGTGTGTGGCTTTTTTTGTAGTTTACTTGTGCTTCAGTACAGCTTCATCGGTGTTAATGAGATGAGATGAGGATTTGGGTAGCATAGGATAATTTTAGACCTTTCAATTCTTTTTATAGACGATCCGTGACTTTGAGCTGAGTTAGATGCCTTAAGCATGTAGAAAGGAAAGAACCTCGATTAAGAGAAATGCTTTGAATTTTTGTATGTCTAAATTATTACATGGAGGAGTATTTATAGATGATTTTGGTTATACATATATGTTATTGTTCTATAAGACATATCCCTAATAATACGCTTTTGTTATACAAGAATATGCTGCTGTTATATACATTAATAATCTCCTTTAAACTCATGGTGGTAAGAGTTTGACATCTTCAGTTTGAAAACAAGTTTTTAAAAATGTCGAGATGGATGAGTAAGAGAAATGCTTTGTATTTCTATGTGTCTATGTGTCTAAACTATTACATAAAAAAGTATTTATATGTGATTTTGGTATACACATGCCTAAGCATACGTTATTATTACACAAGACATATCCTTAATAATATGCTACTGTTATACAAGAATATGCTACTGCTATATATTTTAACATTCTTAATTAAACTCAAGGTGTAAGGAGTTCGATATGTTGAGTTTGAAAACAAGTTTTTAAAAATGTTGAGGTGGATAAGCAAGAGAAATGCTATGTATTTCTATGTGTCTAAAGTGCTACATAAATGAGTATTTATACATGATTTTGATTATACATATGCCTAAGCATATGTAATTGTTACACAAGACATATCCCTAGTAATATGCTACTGTTGTACAAGAATATGCTACTGTTATATGCATTAACATTGTCCTTTAAACTCAAGGTGGTAAGGAATTTAACGTATCGAATTTGAAAACAAGTTTTTAAAAACGATGAGGTGGATTAGATTTATCGAAAATGTCTATAATTTGAGATTGTGACAAAATAAGAACAAGTTGAATAATACTGTCAGAGACCACTTTCTTCAACACTGATTCAACCCAAACAACACTATCCTGCACTACAAATCAACACGCAACAGCCACCGAACAACACACACAGCAGTAGTAAAATAGAACAGATATAGACAAGAGATGATCGGATGAATATAGATGAATGTAGATGAATGGAAAGTCTGTGAATATTATGCTCTAGCTAGACTTCGAGGGCTAGCAACCTCCACAATAGCTAGCTTCGAGGGCTAGCAACCTCCACAATAGCTAATCACAATATCATAATCGAATCCCCATCCTCCTCCCCCTAAACCCCTTTTATTCTCTTCTTGTAACTAACTCTCATATGACTCACCTAATTTCCCACTTTACCCTCACCTATAGCTTTGTATTGCCTTATTTCAGATTCCCTTTATTGCTATATTGTCGCTAGACTCAACAATACCCCCCAAAATAGCCACCTTGTCCTCAAGGTGGAAAGAAGGGTTGAGTGATCGCTTGGTGCATAGGTGAAGGCACATCAATTGATTGACTAGCTCATCTTCTTCGTCCCTGTAATTCCACCTTTGTTCTTTGTCACTAGGAGGATGTGAAACTGCTTCTCTCGCATACATGCCCTAAAGTATACGTCTGGTCACAACAGTAGCGAGTCCTCGCCTCTTACGTTGTAGCTCGTCGGTGGTCATTCGCGAAGGGATAGGTCGCTCCCTTGAAACTCCGTCGTCCCTCATCACTTGAACTAGCTCCCAACTTGTCCGGTGATTTGCCCGACAAGGGACATTTCTCGAGTTGGCACTCACGGTGGAGTCGGCGCTTCCCTCTTCGATCGGTCTGCGATTGAAGTTCCCGAGTAGAAGGCGGAGTAGGGCTAACCGAGGAGCTCCTTTCACTCCCCATATATTCAACCCGACGACCCCAATCCCCAATGCTTTGGTGTTTACGAGTTGCGATGAGGCCGACCCATCATGGCCCAGTTTCTACTTTCGGTCAGTTGGGCTAGCTCCATTAATTGAACCAACGAGTCGGGTTGCACCATCTGTATTTCAGCCCTTATGTCATCCTTCAACCCGTTGATATATGCTGTCGTTACCACCTCCACCGCTACATCCCTCAACATCGACGACACCACCTCGAACCTCTGGTTATAATCCGCCACTGTCCCTGACTGCTGGATTTTCAACAGCTCCGCTAATGGGTTCCCCACCGATGAACTCCCAAACCTTCGTATCACCGCCTTCTTAAACGATCCCCATCCTGCTATCGGCGACCAGTTTTTCCTCCATTGATACCAACTTAGAGCTTCACCTTCCATGCATACCGCAACTGCTGGTAACCACCGGTCATATGGTACACCGTTCAGCTCAAAATAGCGCTCCACCCGAAACACCCAGCCAAAAGGGTCCTCCCCATAGAACAGAGGAAGTTCCAGCTTCCGAAAACTCTTCTCTCCTCGTATCTGATCAGTACGTGCGGAGGTCTCCCCTTCGAATTTTTGCTCTAATATCTCTTCAACTTCTCCGACGTCTCCTTTATCCTTTCCCTTATTTTCCGTCCTCCTCAAGATCTCAAAAATGGATGCAATATCCCCCGCCACCTTATCAAACTTCGCTTCAACTCCCGCAATGTCATCAACTATCCTTAGCAACTCTTTCTCTACGTTATCAACCCTTGCTTCCATTCTCGTAAATACCATTACTAATCACTACCTCGCTCGATACCAATTTGTTAGAGACCACTTTCTAACACCGATTCAACCAAACAACAACATCTGCACTACAAATCAACACATAATGACCCATAGAACAACACACACAAAGATAGTAAAATAGAATGAGATATAGACAAGAGATGATCGGATGAATATAGATGAATGTAGATGAATGGAAAGTCATGAATATTATGCTCTAGCTAGACTTGAGGGCTAGCAACCTCCACAATAGCTAGCTTCGAGGGCTAGCAACCTCCACAATAGCTAATCACAATATCATAATCGAATCCCCATCCTCCTCCCCCTAAACCCCCTTTTATTCTCTTCTTGTAACTAACTCTCATATGACTCACCTAATTTCCCACTTTACCCTCACCTATAGCCTGTATTGCCTTATTTCGTATTCCCCCTTTATTGCTATATTGCTGCTAGACTCAACAAATACCTTGAATAACATAGCATCACTTAAGGTGACAGTCAAACTCAATATGTTGGTTTGCTCATGGAAGACATTATTATGAGCAATTTGTACGACACTATGATTATCAAAAAAGAGAGGAGCTATAAAAGAGGAGGAAACATTAATATTTTGAAGCAACCAACAGAGTTAGAAAAGCTCAAAGGTTAAGTCTACAAGAGCTTAGGATTTTGTTTTCGTATTAGATCGAGAGATAACTATTTGTTTCTTGTTGCACCATGAAATGAGAGATATTTCAAGGAAGAAACAATAGTTATTAATGGAGCGTTGATCAGTTAAATCTCCAACCTAATTAGCATTAGAGTATGCTTATAACTCTAATAAAGATGAATGATAGAAGTGGAGATTATGAAAGATTGTATATGATATTTGAAGGATACAAAGAACAACAGAGAAGTGAGGGGTGTAATGTGCTGACATGAATTGACTAACAATGTAAATAACATAGGTGATATTAGGATAGGAGATAGTGCGGTATATAAGATTACTAACTAATTGGTGATAAAGAGTGCCATCATTGAGGAGTCTTAAAGAAAGAATATAAATTAATTCTTCATAATTTTTCTGTGAATAGTACAAGGAATATATAGGACAATACAGCGCTAATCACCTCCTTAAATTATGAAGAATGTATTTATTTTCTAAGTAATAAAATCTCAACTAACTATTAGAATATCAACTAATTATCTATAGAAAATCAGCTAAGTATCTCTACAGATATTTAGTTGATTATTTCTATAATATCGACATTCCCTCTCAAGTTGGTGCATAGATATTGATCATGCCCAACTTGCTTACAAAGAACTCAAAATTCTAATGGTATGTCAATGAGTCTACTATCAAGTTTTTCTTTGATAAAATGTTTGTCAATCTTCACATGCTTCGTGCGATCATGTTGAATTGGATTGTTGGCAATATTGATAACTTGTTTGTTATTACAAAAAAACTTCATTAGGTGCTCCACTAGTTTCTTAAGTTTTTCCATTACTCTTTTAAGCGAAATTATTTCACAAATTCCTTTAGACATTGCCCGATATTTTGCCTCGGCACCACTTTTGGCTACCACACTTTGTTTTTTACTCTTCCATGTGACTAGATTTCGCCACAAATATGTGCAATACCCAGAAGTTGATCTTCTGTTAATAAGAAACCCTGTCTAGTCTGCATAAGTGTTGACTTCAACTCTCCTTTGATCATTTTTATTGAAAAATAATCCTCTCCCTGGAGTTCCCTTTAAGTTTATTAAAATTTTGTATACTACTTCCAAGTGTTCTTTATAGGGAGTATGCATAAACTGGCTTATGACACTGACAACAAAGGAAATATTTGGTATGGTGTGAGATAAATGGATTAGCTTTTCTACCAGTCACTGATATGAACCTATATCTATTGGAACTCCTTCATTAACTTCATGTAACTTTGAGTTGGATTCAATAGGAGTATCTAGTGGTTTATATCCACTCATCCCAGTTTCTTCTAGAAGGTTTAGGATATATTTCTGTTGGGTGACTACTATGCCCTTCTTAGATCTAGCAATTTTCATCACTATGAAGTATCTAAGATACCCCAGGTCTTTAATTTCAAACTCCTTTAAGAGATTTTTTCAAAAATTTCAATTTCCTCAAAATCATCTCTAGTGAGGATAATGTCGCCTGCATACACAATTAGAATCACAGTCCTTTCTACAAAAAATTTTTATGAATACAGTATGATTAGACTACCCCTGTAAGAAACCTTGAGACTTCACAAATCTTGCGAATCTTTCAAACCAGATCCTCAATGATTGTTTTAGACCATATAAAGATTTTTTGTTAATTTGCATGTCCTTTTTTCAAAGCTTGCACTAAATCCTAGGGGAGGCTCCATGTACACTTCTTCTAAATCTTTATTTAGGAAGGCATTTTCACATCCAACTGATGTAAAGGCTAATCTAGATTAACTATGATAGAAAGCAACACTCTCGTAGTATTTAACTTAGCAATAGATGAAAAAGTTTCTGAATAATTCATACCATAGGTCTGAGTAAAGTGAAGATCAACTTCCTCTCACATTCTTTTTTTCTCCAAAGCTCTCATCTCCTCCAAGACTGCATCCCTCCACTTAGGAATATTTAGATCCTCTTGTATATTCTTAGGAGTGGAAACATTGGATATTTGGAAGTAAATACTAGAAATGATGGAGATAGACTTACATATGATATGAAGTTATACAAGGTATATTTGGTACAAGTTCTAGAACCTTTCCTAAGAGCAATGGGTAAATCTAAGATTTCATCCAACTCTGGAATAGGTATTGGTTCAGGTGACACTGACTTAGTAGAAATATACTCAAATTGAGATTTACATGGTTGCTCTTCAACTTTTGGATTTGCTTTCAAGTTAGACTCTTGACCATGCTATAAGTTGTTTGTGCTTTTTTGTTATTCTAGATATTTTCTCAAATAGATTTTCCCTTTGAAATGAATTCCATCTTGTCTTGGACACATTTAATTCTTTTTTGCGATTGAATTAATAAAGACATTGAAGCTTAATCCTTATTTTCATTATTTGAGACACCATTAGTGTTTGAATCAGGATTATAGAAAATATCAATGTCATTGTCATAAATATCAAAAAATGACTTCTTCTTCTTCCAAAAAATTTCTAGGCAAGAGTAAGGGAAAAGCAGAGCTTGACTAGTATTGAGATTGTGTCTATGTTTTGGTTCAACTCTACCATTTTGCTGAGAAGTACCTAAACAAGATTTTTGAATAATAGTTACTTGCTAATCAATAAAATATGTGAAAGATTTGTCTTTATATTCTATAGTATTATTAATGTACAATATTTTGATTTTACAAGAAACCTGAGTCTAAATCTTAGTCATAAAGCGAGAGTAGATAAACAATATTTAGACATGATTTAAGATATAAATACATGTATATTTAACAAAGTCATCGACGAAGATCATTTTTTTTCCCAAAAGGTAAAGGATTTCATTACTAAAATATTATATACAAACTAAAGTACGCAAAAGATCTAGTATAATACAAATGGTTAGGTATAGAAAAATAATGTTCCTGGTTTCCTTTCTCGTTCCATTCAATCTAGTCTAATGCCCATCTTCTCTTCATAGTTGTTGTAAGGTTATCATCGACACCCTTAGCTTGCAATGTTAGTCAGATTTGAAGAGTTATCTCCTGAAAAACCAGTGCTTCACTTTTGCTTTGTTGTCTAAAACCTTTTAGATGTTGTAAGTCATAGAAACCAAACTAACCTTGAGGGCTTTGTAATCCGCGTGACTTTCCATCTTAATTTTCATCAACCAATTGATCGTTTCCTCCGATGTATTTGTTGGTCTATTGATATTCAATAGTGCCTGCAACCAATTCCATATCTTGCTTGTAAACTTGCATTTAATCCAAATGTGTTCCAGATTTTCCAACTCAACATTACAAAGCTCTCACGACAATGGGTTTATGGGAAACTTGATTTTATCCTTTGTGTGAGAATTCGTAATAATAGATACTGTTTTAGATAAATAGTGGGAATAGGATATGCATTTTAGGATCCCAAAAGTTAAGGGATTTTTAGATAAAGTTAGCTTCCTAGTTTAGTGGGATTAGGAGATTAGTTTCCTAATCTATGTTGTACTCTTTGTATATATATCCTATTAAGTGTCAATAAAGAATATAAAGAAACCCTAATTTCTGATAGTAAGTAATCCATCTTTTATTCCCATCCATAGTACAGAGGAGAATGTTGGTCTTATGTCCATATCCCATACCAGTTTCATGCACTTTACTCTTGGTTGTTGTTCCTTTTGCAGAAGGAGTTTACAATCTTTTGTGTTAAACTTTCTAGATTTGATGGCTATCCACTTAACTTCATCTTGTTCGACCTTGTTGCATCTTGGTACCTGATTCAGTATAGTTTCAACACCCCTACAATTGTGGTATGGCCAAGTCCACTGATTGTTGTTGACCAAATTGCTTACTCGGGTATCGGAGGAGACCACAACGTTCAGGTGTTGGAGTTCCATCACTTTATATAGAGGTCCCTTGCAGTGCCAATTGTCATACCAAATTTGTGTTCTGTTGCCATCTCCAATTTTGTGGAATATTAGGCTCTGCATCCACTCCCTTGTGCCTAGAATTTCCCTTAAAATCCTTGACGTGTCCTGCTTATGCTTCAGAGTCCATAAATTATCATTTATAATGAATACATTATGTATCCATTTCACCCAAAGGTCCTCTTTTTTGCTACAACCACCATAGGTTCTTTGCTAGGCAAGCTCTATTGATCGCCCTTGTAGAATGTAATCCTAAGACCCCTACTCCCTTGATCTGCATATTTTGCTCCAACTTATTTTTGCTTTGCTTCTACCTTGATTTGATTCATTCCAAAGGAACTCTCGAAGTTTCCTGCCTATTTCCTTGGGTATTGATAAATGACTCAGCCAATAGTTGGTAATATTACTAAGTATTGAATGTATAAGTTGAAGCCTACCTCCATAGTTTAGGAACCTATTATTCCATTGGTTGATTTTCCTATGAATGGACTCCAATAAAGGTTTGCAATCAAGTGCACTTAATCTTCTTTTTGATATTGGGACCCCCAGATACTTGAAAGGTAATGTTCCTTGTCTCAACCCCATTTATCTTGCTTTGTACACTTCCTCATTGCTGGAATTACTTGAAAGATAGTAGCTACTATTCTTAGGGTTACTCCTTAATCCTGACATATCTTGAAACTCCTCAATGGATTTCAATAATAAGTTTATGGAGTTTCTCTCAATCCTGTAAAACATTAAAAGGTCATTTGCAAAAGCTAGGTGGGTTCGTACCTTTGCATCTGTAGTGGAATTGGAATTTAGGGTGTTTTCTTACCATCCTTGCAAGGTGAATGGTCAAGGCCTCCATACAAATAACAGACAGGTAAAGGGAGAGATGATCCCCTTGCTTGAGCCCTCTTTTAGCTTTTATCAGTTTGGTTAGTTCCCCATTAACTAAAATAGTCATAGAGGCAGTAGTGATGCATTCCTCCACCCACTCTCTAAACAAGTATGGGAAATCTACAGCTTTCATGATATTAAAGAGAAATTCCTAGCTGACTGAATTATAAGCCTTAGCTATATCCATTTTAATGGTACAATTTTTCGTCTTCCTCTTTGAATGATAAGCCTTCTAGCAATCCTTGGCATAGGAGTATATTAGTACCCAAAGACCTCCCCTTCAAGAAGGCATTTTGCTCAGGACTGATTATTTTTTCCAAGCTGGTTCTAAATCTATTTGCTAGAATCTTTGTAATAATTTTGTATAGGAAATTGAAACAAGCAATAGGTCTAAACTGCTCTAGTCTTGTCGCATTACTTTGTTTAGGAATGAGACCTACATATATCTTGCTCCACTCCTTTAAAATGATTTTTGTTTGGGAAAACTCTAGCACTGCTCCAACTTCTTCTCCCACTATATTCCATTGTACCCGTCTGTTCTTGGGCATTTATCAAGGTTCGTTGTAAAAACTACTTACTCTATTTCATGCGTTATAACTTCCCTAACAAGTAGACTCTTGTTCTCTTCATCCATCTTCTTAATATCTATAATTATCTCTCCTAGTAACTCCTTTACTTGTGTTTCAGCTCCATATTGCTTGCTAAAGTAGTCAAAAACAATTCTTTTTTCACTCTCTTGATCCTTATATTTCATACCAGTATCATCCACCAGCTTCTTGATAGTATTTTTATTTCTTCTTGCTAAAATAGAACTCATATAATACTTCGTGCATCTTTCCCCCTCCTTTAACCATGTCATTCTTGATGTCTTTGTAGCATGTTAATGTTGATCAGGACTTGATTGTATCTGGAGACCAAAGCAACTCCCTCCTTCTTAAGTTGCTTGTCCTCTAGATTTGCTAGGATTCTTTTTTGGCACTCTTTAAGCTCGACCATAGCCTTGTCTTTCCCTTTTTGTTCTAGTTTTAGGGATTTCCTACTAAGTTTTTTCAATTTCTCCATCAGCAGCTTCAACCTAGTACTTAGAATGTATCCCTTCGAACCAATAATCTCCATCTTCATTCCCTCTCTTCGTATTCTCCTAAATTCTGTGTTCTATCAGATGATTGTAGATTTTGTATAGAGCATTTCTCCTCCATTCACCTGTAGTTAAGTCCACAACTATAAGTCTGTGGTCTAAAACATTTGGTTCTTCCAAAATTGCATTACTGAGAGGGAATTGCTCTATCCACTTTCCATTCACCATACACCTATCTAACTTCCGCATTAAAAACTATTCCCTAGCTTGCTTGTTGTTCTAAGTAAAGGCATTCTCATACCACTTCAAGTCAGTCAGTCGTGAACTTTCTACCAACTCCTATAATGCCCTGCATTCTTGCTTCGTCCATCTTCTCCCTCCTTTTGATTCATTTGTTTTGAGAGTGTAGTTGAAATCCCCTACCATTGTCCAGGGGACTTTAACGTTGTTGCTAACTCTTTTCAATCACACTGCAAGCACAGTGCCTTTGAAACTTGTAATTATCTGCATAAATTGTTATGACAATAATCTCCTTACCTGTTTCTTTGTTCAAGACCTCACAATGTATAAATTGATCATTCTCAAACAGTTTTACCACTTCCAATTTCTGAGCATTGTAACCTATTATCACCCTACCATTCACATGCTAATCATGATTGGAGATTACCCTCCAGTGTTTATCCAAGAATCATAACCCCTTCTCTAGGTGCTCCCTGTTTAGTTTGGTTTCGAAACAAATCAACAAAATCTACTTTGCTATTCTTAATCAACTCCCTAACTGCAAGCTGCTTATTTAGGCTATTGAGCCCCGTAAGATTCCAAGCTACTAGTATCATTATTTCTTCTTTTTGCCAAACCTTTTCCTCCTAGACTTCCTACTCAATCCTAGGGAGATTGAATCAGTGCCATGCTTAGAACTTGAAGCTTCTCCACTTTCCAACACAAGAGTCCCCCATTACGTTCTTCTTCAGCCTGTATTCTCTCTTTTTTAGTACGTACTTGTTTCCCTTGCCCATCTATGTTCTTCTCCCCCTTATTTGTATCCAAAGTATTCCTATCCTTAACCTCCTTTTCCTCAGCTTCTTCCTTGTTGATCCCCTCGAGGGTTGTCTTTGTTATTTCATGTCTCATCTCCTCGTATCTTTAATACTTCCTAACTATTCCCCACCAGTTTTGTGTCCTTGCTAACCTGAGTCACAAATTCTTGTGATCTGGTCTCCGCCTTGTCATTATCACCCATATACATATCCTTCTTAACATATGCTACTTTTTTTTGGTTTCCCTCCTAATGGGTTACAATCCTCCTTATCCACACTCTCATTTGTAACTACTTCTCTTACTAGATTTGTCTGTAAGTGAACTGGACCATCCTTCAAATCCTTCTTTCCCTCCTGGCCATCCTTTATTTTCCAAACTTGTTTCACCTCTTTTGAATTTGGTCTCCACATAAGAAATCCCTATGGTATCTTCAACCAATTCACCATTCTCAGTCAATCTCATGATTCTCAAATTATCAGGAAGTTTCCTAAAAATGTCAACATCTATACACACCCTATCATACCCAATTTTCCTCATTAATGCAGTATTTTCATCTAGCCCCAAAGGATTCCCTATTTTACTTGCTATATAACTCATACCTTCCGATGACCAATATTCCAGAGGCATCTTATGTATATTGACCCATAATGGTATAGAATCAAGCTTGCTTCTGTCCAACTTCACCCCTGGTTGCTACTTCTTGATGAGTATTGGATGCCCCATCACGTGCCATGGTTCTGCTTCCAACACTCTTTGTGCATTATCTTCGGAATTGAACTTGAAAACGTAGAGGTCATCCTCATTCAACATGATGTTCTCCAGACCCTTGTTCCTCCATGCGACATTGGCCCATCTGCTTACTATTAGGTTCGCCTGTCTATTCTCTAGGAAGAAACCCACAAGTGAGGTTCTCCATTTTTGAGCTCCTTAGTGTAGCACCTCCAAAGGCACCTGAATCGGCTTCTTAGATTCAAATTCCACAGACCTTAGTTTGCCTAAACTCCCAAAATCGCCCACTATGGAGCTCCATGTCTTCCTATTCTCAACCTCGTGATTCTTTTTGTCTGGAGAGCCTCTTAGTGGGGGGGAATTTGAGATAGGTTGGTTGGGTGTTTTGGGTTTTGTTTATTTCTGGTTTCTCCTACTCCATTTAGAAGAGAAGGGTTTGGTCGTTGGTGGTTTATCGTTGGTTGGTTGGTCGAAAAGTTGCCCAATTGGTTGTGGGGGACAAAAGTTTATGGAAAGATGACTGGGGGAGAGAGGTGGGAGACATGTCAGGGAGAGAGGTTTCTAGACAATTGATTGCAAACCACAAAGTAATATGATGGGTAGATCTCTGAGTATCATAATGAATTAAATCAAAAGGACTAAAGAGACATAATCACTATTAATGATTAGTAAGTTATGAATTGTAGAAAGTTGCTATGAGATACTATCAAAATATTTAGACTTGACCTAACTTAGAAAACCACTATAAATTAATGATCCATGTCTAATATTGGAAAGATGACCAAGACGAGAGTACCATCTATGAGGTATAACAACTACAATAAGTTTGAATGGCAGATGTAGATAGGTAAGTTCAAACAGTCATCCAATCTTATGCCCATCTCAAGAATCTCGGTTATCTTTGGATCTAGTAAAGTAAAACTATGACTCAAAAAAAGAAGTTAATATTGAGTTTACATAATTGACCAACAGAGATGAAATTTAAGGAGAGTTTGGGAACAAGAAAAGTATCAGACACAGACAATTTAGGTGTTTGAATAGTGTCTACACTTTGAACATGCATAGTAGAGTTACATACAATATAGAAAGTACGTCAATTGAAGGATTAAAAAAAACAAATATGAAATAGTTAGAAGTCACATAGTTACAATAAACAAAATCAAGGTACCATGGAGAAGAAGTTCCTAATGTGACAAATAAAGTAGAAGAGAAAACAATACCTAAATTTGATTGAAATTGTTGTAGACCCGAAGATCTTTCAATGAAAATTTTAGAGATATAGATGTATTCTCTATTGCATCCTCTATAATAAAAGTAGTGGCAATAGACTTAAAGGTCTTGACAGAATAACCTTATTAAAGTTATTTCCTAATGATGTTATGACTATTCGTTTTACCATGGTTACAAAGTACATTCATATTTTAGTTTTGAGATGTAGAAGTATGATAAGAGGATGTTTGAGTGGCAAGAACATCTGTAGATGAACTAGATTTCTTTATGCAAAAGGGTGTTTAGTCGGGTCTCTTTCATTATTAGTTCTTTGATTATAGTATGAAAACTTAACAGAGATCCTCAATGAAGAAGAGAATTGCAAATAGACTTACCTCATCTCTAAGAGTCATTCACAAGTGTCAAATATGCTATTGATCACATAGATTGATATACATAGTGGCAAATATAGCATTAGGCTAAGTAGGACCTCAAAGTGCCAACTAATACTAAATCTCCTATAATTTAGATACATAACTACAAAAAGTTTGGTTAGGTTATTGTTGCATAGAATAAAGTCGTCTTTAAAGTTGAAATTGATTGATATCATCAGATAGAGAATAATCACCTTTTAAAAGATTCATGCCTCTTTGACAATATCAAATCGTCAAAAATCAAGTTTAATTATTTTGGCACAAGTAATAATTCATACCATCACAAAGTACTAGATGTTCTATGAAAATATCTTTTACTTCATTTGGCCTTTGAAAGGTTTGACTATTTTTGGTGACAATATGTCAAAGAAGTTTATCTTTGAGAAAGTTGCATATTTTCTCAACTCACAAATTATAGTTGGATTCATAAAAATGACATTACTTGGTTGAACACTGTATTTATGAAGTTTGGAAGTATCCATAATGCACAGAAGAGAATGACTCTTAACAAGGTTTGAAAAACACAAGAAAATGAACAAACTTGTGCCTAGAGATGGAATTTGACCAATTTATTAAAAAAAATGAGTGCGGAATACCTAAAAACCTTAAGAATCTGTCTGACTAAAGAAAAAGGGGCAAGAAAATAGCTAAATTGATCAATCAAAAGTTAGTCAACAGGTTTCAACCAAGTCGACTAAACTAGTAATGACATTTACGTGGGAAATGACATGACAATTGATATGACAAATTACATGGCGTGTGGACCAATTTAGCATGACGTGATAAATGACGTGGCAATTGACTTTGGTGACACAGACCAATTAGTTGATGACATGATATTGTTTTCTCTTAAGTGGAAATGATTATTTTGCCTTAAGGTATGTAAAATGACATTGTTTCAATTGTCCTCAAGTAGGAGTTTTAAGACTGAAAGTCGAACTTCTAAAAATGCATGTGGGCAGGTGAGGAGAGTTAGAAGACAAGATTTGCACTGTTGCATCCGTCTTGAGAAGTAAAGTTTGATAAATACTAAACATTATTTGGACGATCAAATTATCTTTGAAAAATCAAGAAGTTGAAGACTGAAAGAAGGAAACTCTGACACTATGTTTAAAAAAAAAGAAAGTTTAAGCAAGAGAAATACTTTTTCTTTCTGTTTATTTAAACTATTACACAAGGGAGATCATTTTGCATGTATTCTTACTAATATGCCACTGTTACACAAGAATATGCTTACCATTATATACGTTGACAAACCAGATAATAATAAGTTGGATTGCTGGAGTATTTTGGTTGCCTAAATTGCATTTGGTGCATAAATGTTCTGCTGAAAGATGATGGTTGTACCATGTTGGGTGGTGAGAGTCACTAGTTGCGTGGTTGCTACGTAATGGTATAGTTTAATAGGAAACAGATTATATTTGAGCAACTCAGATGTTACTCTGTCGTCAGATTTTAGCTATTATCTAGGCTGTCCTAAATCTTCTTCTAAGCAGCGTAAACTATGTAATTTCTAGATATTGTTACACTGTCTTACGATTTTAGCTCTTAAATACACTGCTGGACCTTCAAAGAATCTGATGGGTGATGTGGTGGTAGGCCTTTATTTTTAGTTCACTTTAGCTCCCTTCATGGGAGAACAATGGTATCATCTAATGGATAGCCCCTGTTTGTCGCCTTTCAGTTTGAATTCATACTGAGCTTATATATACTCTATGAGATAATGAGAGTATTTAACCTACCAAATTAAGATATAACTTTGTACCAGGTATGCAATATATGGACCCCAAATTCCTGCAAATATGCGCGTGTTATTCTTTCCTGTTGGGGTAGGGGTGATGTAAGCATGAAGGGTGTGGATGTAAGCATGAAGGGTGCACCAGGACATTTATGGCAAGCTTGATGGATAGGTGAAAATCTTGATAAGAAACTGTAAGATTGAAAAGTTATTGAAATGGAAAAGCATGTCTTATTCTGCTTTTGCTCCAACTATCTTAGAAAATATAGGAATGATGTAGATGAGAAAGTTATTTGGGAGAAGTGTTGATTGTATGTTGATTTTGTGTATCCAACCATGAAGATTTGTGGACAAAAGATGATATAAGGTTTAGATAGTTAAGATTGCAGTTTGCTTGTTTTAAAAGATGTACCTATGTATCATCAATCTTGTGTCATTAAGAACATTGTTCTGCACTGTAATCCTTCAATGGGTCTATTTTTTTCTATTTATCTGTCTTTTATGTGGATTTTTTTTCCCCTGTATAACAGGGCCACATTGAGAGAGATGTAACAAATGCTACGTACTGTGTCTACAACTCTGATGTTGCAACTGGTTATGGAGTGGGTGCTTTTCTGTTTCTTCTTTCAAGTGAGTCACTACTAATGGGCGTGACAAAATGCATGTGTTTTGGTAGACCATTAGTGCCAGGTGGAAATCGCGCTTGGTCAATCATTTACTTTGTCTCATCATGGTGAGTCTTCTCACACATCCTATGACTCAAACATGAATGATTAGTTAAAATTGACACCCCAACAGGCAATTGAATTGATATCTTTCTTCATTTGTTTCAAAAACCAAGAACGTGCATGAACTGCACCATCCTACTCTTGTGAAATTGACCTGACTCAGATTAGGACAATTTCCACGCCCAGGTGGGACGTTTTGGAAGCAGATTGAGAATGGTGTTTATTACTTGTCATGTACTTCATTAAGAAATTTAATTGAAAATCTATGTGATATATTTGTTTCAAGATCTTTTTGGCCTTATGTACATGCAGGTTGACTTTTCTGGTTGCAGAGGCATGTCTACTTGCAGGTGCAACAAAAAATGCCTATCACACAAAGTACCGGGGAATGATTTATGCTCAAAACTTCTCTTGTGAGACATTGCGCAAAGGTGTTTTCGTTGCTGGAGCAGTATTTGCAGTTGCAACAATGGTTCTTAATGTATATTACTACATGCACTTCTCCAAGGCCACTTCCGGTCAGCCAGCCCATAAAGTTGCAAACCGTTCAAATTCAGCTGTTGGGATGACTGGGTATGCATGAATTAAAGTTGGGACTTGAGATAACTAAGCTTTGTTACTCTGTTGAGTCTTGATATGATGGTGATTATAATATTGAAAACCAAGTCGACGATTACGAGTGCTAATATTTTCTCAAGAACAGTGATATCATACATTTCATTAAAGAATCCAAGTTAAAAGGATTACGTAAAATATAATTCACTTACTCCATCTGATGAAGTTATAAGATAACTAGGAACTTGGCAAAACGAAACGAGAAAATTACAAAAATAAAAACCTCTATTATATGATATGACATTAGGTCCAACAAGGGTATGAATTTTGTACTGTATCTGTCGGTATTGGCCAGTAAATATGGTATCTTATGGCCGGTAAATATTTTATATAAAACAATTGTTTTATATAAAATATTTAACATATGATTAATCATTTAAATATAAAATTTAATGTATAATTAAATCATTTAATCTATATAATTAAGTTGAGAAAATTAATTGTTTGCAGTTTTATAATGTTTATTATTGTCATTAGGAAATAAAATTACAAATATTAGTTTTATCTTATGGGTAGTTAAATATATAGCAGAAAATATAATCTTAAATGCGAGTTTGTGAGTGTTTAAATCATTTTGCCATATATATTATCATAAAGAAAAGTTACTTTTGCAATGTGTGTTACTATAAAGAAAGATGTAAGATAGTGTGTATCTAAAGTCTTTATATATGATATTATTATTATTATTATATGCAAAAATTATATTTTAAATATAAATTTATTAATTTAATTTTGACACATGTCTTCATTTATTTTTACAAATAAATAGAACGAAATTCAAGTGCTCCTCATAATTGAACGACTTCAAGAAGTTTCAATGATTCAACTTAGACTCATATTAGATTGGCTTCTGAAATAAAAAGCATATCATTTATTTGTTTTGTAACAAACATTTAAATGGTAGAGGAATCATCATATTTATTAAAAAAAATTGAGCTAGAGTCAAAAGAGATATAGAATCTTGTAAAAAAGTTAGTTATAATGTGAAAAAAAAAATGAAAACTTTTCTTAAGGAATATTCGTATGAGAAAGATAGAAAAAAGATTTAATTACAAAATTAGTAGTGATTTTTTTTTTTTGCGTTCAAGATGACGGTGGTAATGGTTGAAGGTAGTAGTATTTCTACCTAACAAGAAGGGAATGTCATACTCGATATTAGGAAAAGAAGAAAACAGGTGTCTAATTTTTTGACATCACAAACAAATCCTAAACCTTAACCTTTAATATATAGTGTCGTACAATTTAAAGAAGTGACTCATAATGTGCATGTTTAATTTGAGTGAATATTCGATTGAATGAAGTGTCATGTTTTGTTTTTGTTTTAATTTCACTTATATTTGATGTATGTGTTAAATTATATATATATAATATAGTTATAAATATTTTGTTTCAAGTTTCACTTCTAGTAGATTTTTAGCACGAATTATTGTTGTAAATTGTAATAGTTAGAGAGTTATCAATATTTATTATTATTTTATTTAATGTTTTGATATAATTATTATTTATTATATAATACAATTGTAACATTTACAGTACTTTATATTGTCATTAATTTTATATTTGTATTAACTGTATTTATTATTTGTATGTGAAATATGTGAAAAGTAATATTAATAAAAATAAATAGATTGTTGTTATTTTAAGTTTATATTGTTAAGATTTTTTGGAGATAAGATTGGTGTAAAATTATATATTATATAGAACAATATGTTGAAGAAGCCTTCAAGGGGTGTGGCTCGATGGTTGAGAGCGGGGCTTGACTTTGGTTAGGTTCCAGGGTTCGATTCCATGCTAGCTCCTCTTGTAAGAGCCTGGAACAGCCGAGGTTTTACCTATAGATGGAGAACTAGTTGGACCCTCAATGATGAGGTCGTCAAACTTGGCATTACCAAATGAGATGATGCTGCCTAGTTGAGCTACCGAGAGGTGTGCCTCCTTGGCTCACCTACGGAGTTTCCTCGAATCCAAAAAAATATGTTGAAGAATTATTTTGTAATTTAAAAAAATTCACGAGTTATTTTATAAATTTAAAAATTAGCCAAAACGGCATCTAATATTAATTGGTACCAATACAATATTATATCATAACCAAATCTAGTACTGATATTAATACGATATTTATAACAATGCATCCAACGTTTTCTCCAAAGTGATGTAGAATTACTGTTATGAGATACCCAGTAGCTTCAACTTAAGAGTCTATGAATACAGTAGTAGTATTGCTATAAAATTTGGTTTCGATATCGTATGAGTACCGGTCAATATGAGATATTATTTTAAGTAATTTTAAATTTATAAAATAATTTATGATTTTTTAAACTATAAAATAATCCTTTGATATATTGTAATATATAATTTATAATTTTATACCAAAGTTATCTCTAAAATAATAATAATATAAATTTAAAATAACAACTATTAGTTTTTTAATATTATTTATTTTTAAAAATGAAATGTGATTTCATACTAGTTTTTGGTGTATTACAATCTAATACTAAGAGGCGTTTGGTTTGAAGCGGGGTTAGGTATGGATATGAATATAATAGTAGAAGAGAATGAAAATGGGTATGAAAAATAAAAAATAATGTTTGGTTTGTAACTTAGGTTTATGTATTAATACCAATAATATTGTTTGGTTTGTTGCATTAATGGGAATAAAAGATAATATAATACCATTTTTCATATCATATTTATTATTATTATTACAAAATTTATAATAATAATAATAATAATAAGATAATTAATTTCTTATAATCAAATTAATAATAATAATAATAATAATAATAAGATAATTAATTCATACAATAACATTAATAATAAAAATAAAAAAAGATAATTAATTTCAGATAATAATAATAATAATGATGATAATAATAATAATAAGAAGAAGAAGAAGTTTAAAATTTATAATATTAAATAATAATAATAAGAACAATAATTAATTAATTAATTAATTAATAATAATAATAATAATAATAATAATAATAATAATAATAATAATAATAATAACAACAACAACAACAATAACAATAATTAATAATAACAATAATAAGTTTAAAACTTATAAATAATAATAACAATAATTATTAATTATTAATTATTAATAATAATAATAAGAAGAAGAAGAAAAGAAGAATAAGGATACTAATAATAATAATAAGTTTAAATTTTATAATAATAATAAGAACAATAATTAATAATCAATAATTAATAATTAATAATAATAATAATAATATTATTATTATTATTATTATTAAGAAGTTTAAAATTTATAAATAATAATAATAATAATAATACCAATAATTAATAATAATAATAATAATAAGAATAATAATAATAATAATAATAATAATAATAATAATAATAATAATAATAATAAAGATGATGATGACGAGTGATGAGTAATATAATTAAAAATAAAAATTGCTTATGTAGGAGAGGGTAACAAATAGTAACCATTAGATTGGAATGAAAATTTGATACCCACTTTATTTGGAGGGTTTAGTAGATTCTCAAACTTAATGGAATAAATTTATTCCTTTATAATTGAAAACTCCAAAGTAAACACTATTTTTTACAATTATTTCATTCCTTTGTCCCAAACTTTCGAACCAAACCCCCTAAGTATCGGGCACCGGAGAAGAATAAATGGGCGTTGTGATGTGTGTTTTCACTTTTCATGTCTCTTTAATAAACCCACACCTTTGTCTTAATAATTTCTCTTTGTTAGGACTGCCAACTAAGAGTAGAAGAACACGAAAACACTCCGTGTCATTTTCGTTCAGAGCTATAGGCCTTTGACATAAATAGCTGTCAGCTTTCCTGCAGCTCGATTCAGAATCGTATGGACCACTTAAATGTACTCAAATACCATTTGCAGCGGTTTCATTTTATCCCTCTGCCAGTCGGAGTATGACTGTCATCACATATATATATATTGGGAATGGGGGAGAAAAGAAAACACAGGGATGGGAGTTGGGACTACCGTCCAAATAAATAAACGACAGGCCTAGGACCTTTAATTAGAGAGTGTTTGAATGTAGTAGGAAAAAAGTAATGCCAAATGGTAAAAGGACAATTTCCAAGCGCAAGCTTAAAAGTTATTCACTTTATGGGCTGCAGAGAATCAGATTAGCCTTTTTATGTCAAACTTTCGATCCATTTTTTTTTTCCTAATCCCTTTCTTTAATAAAAAAACATAACCAGCTTTCTCTTGTGCTCTTTCTGGAAGAAAACCAAGTAAAAGCACATTTAAAATATAGAGTTCAAAGTTGAAACTCTGAATCCGATGATGGTACAAACTTCGTCCCTTTCCTTTTACTGTACTTTAATCACAAAGGGGAAGCTAGGTGAAGGGTACAAAAATAAATCAATAAAAAAATAAATAGTGCTGATTGATTATTTATTATAATTTATTGAATAATTTTTTTATACCCTCCTGTAAATACTAATATTTTTAAATATGGTGGTATCTCATATTTCATGTCAGGTTAAGTCTAGTAAAAACGTCCCATAGCTCGGCGTTCACCGATGAGCACTATCCAATGTTTTGAGTGAAGCCTCCAAGTCAATTGCCTTCTGTATCTCGAATAAGGCCCCCTGAACTGGCTGATGACGTGGAACGTTTGCTTGCTCCATCAGTATTGAATTTTACTCACCCAAGAGGAGGTTGACTCCATCCAATAAGTTGCTCTTGGCGAGGGCGAGGGCCATTGCTAGCTCTACTTTGCCACTCAGCGGCCTTGAGGATTAGTCCTGCATAAGGGCCCTGTTTGGTAATCGGTGATAATGATTCTATTAATTGATAGTGATAGTGATTATATCATTTTTGGTTTATTAAATGGATTCAGATTAAATTGTTTGTTAAAGATGTTTGGTAAAATTAATTTGCTTAGTATTAATTGCTTAAGTGTAAAATGACTTATAAGGACATGACTTTAAAAAATGTAAGAACATAAATATTATATGTTGTAGTATTTCAATGAATATTCTTATAAAATTTAGACTTTAGATATTTAATTCTACAAAATTAAATTTATAACTTTAATAAAAATATAGAACATATAATAATAATAATAATAATAATAATAATAATAATAATAATAATAATAATAATATATATTATTATTATTATTATTATTATTAGTATTAGTATAATAATAATAATAAATAATAATAATAATAATAATAATAATAATAATAATAATTATTATTATTATTATTATTATTATTATAATTATTATTATTAACAAAAGAAGGGAGAACGAAATAATGATATGATAATAATATTATTATAGTTTATTAACAAGAAACGAAAGTAATGAAAGAAGAGTGTAGACTTTTCAAAGTCTGGAAACTTAGAAAGAAGTGAGATGTGAGTGTATAGGGTACTTTAGAGATTTGGTTGAAAAAAAATAGCTTATGGGTGTGAAAAGCTCCTATTTGGAGCTTGTTGAAAAATAGTTGATTGGGTTGAATCAGCCAACCCAATCAGCTATTTACCAAACAAGCTTATGGATTTTTTTATAAAGTCAACCAGCTAAAATGAGTTGACCAGCTAAAAAAGAGCTGATAAGCTCATTACCAAACACACCCAAGATAAAATGAGAGAATGACTTATTTCACCATGTCCACAGGAACCAACAAATAGTTCTAAAAAGGATCGACCAGTCATGCCCGAATACTTGGCGATGGTGTCGGAGATTTGTAATGAGCCACTCCCGGTTCGGCAAAGTGAAGAAATCGTGGGGGATGATGGACGGAGGAAAATGGGTCCACACTTGGAGGGCTTTGTCACAATCTCGCACCGCATGAATTGAGATTTCATCGAGGTGGCAGTGGTAGCAAGCTCCATCTGTAGTGAATCGTTTACGGACGCGTTATTGGTTGGTGAGTAACCTATCGTGGGCAAGGAGTCATAAGAATGACCGAATGCGTTGGGGGCCCTTCCATTGCGATATTTCTTTCCAAACCCCATGTGTCGGGCCTCCATCATCGTCTCTGAGCATGTCATAAGTGGAAGCAACAGGAGGTGGAGGAGGGAGGTCTTCATCCCTTTCTCTTGTGCGAACTTTTTTGGCCGCATGGCCATCGTATTGAATCGTGTGTTGATCAGTTTGAGTGTTCATGTTGAAAAAAACAGTTTGAAATGACTAATTGTTCGGTTTAGTTCTATGTAATAATCTTTGAGTATGAAAACTGGCTAATGATTAATTCATATTTTATTTTGATCATATTTAAGTTAAAATTATACTATATTACAAGTTT
The DNA here is from genome assembly GCA_029891385.1 of Erythroxylum novogranatense. Classification (NCBI taxonomy): domain Eukaryota; kingdom Viridiplantae; phylum Streptophyta; class Magnoliopsida; order Malpighiales; family Erythroxylaceae; genus Erythroxylum; species Erythroxylum novogranatense. The sequence continues at coordinate 51,593,937 of CM057230.1, forward strand.
ACAATTGAGAATAATTTCATACATTACTAATTTATAATTTATTTTATTGCAATGGAAGAAGTTAATGCAAATACTTTAGATAGATTACGAATCTTTAAATAATGTTAGAAAATTTGGAGCTTTTGACGATGATGAGATACAACCTCTCTCAGAAATATAATTTTGATCTTTATTGTTATTTTAAGTTTTATATTAGACTCATATTTATTTTTATTAGTTCATTATATAATAATAGATGTTGGTGTATTTTATTTCAATAGAACATTTTATTTTTATTTATTATTAGAAAATTTACTTCTTATTTGTTATATATCGGTTTTATAGCAGTTCATTACTGGTTGAAACTCTAAATCTTAAACCTTTTATCCGACCGGTTCCATGTTCGGTCTGATTTTTAAAGCATTAATTTAAAAGAAAAAAGAAATAAGTGAGTGGAAGCGTTAACATTTACTTACCACTGGAAAATTTTGAGCTTCTTTCTTTATATATTGTGCTGCGTTTGGCATGATCTTATCGATATTAGTAGGCATCCATTGGATGATATGACTGAAGTTTCTATTAATTATATGCTACCATTCCTCATGATCATGATGGGGCGGTTGAGCTGTTATTTCCTTCTATACGGTTTTCTATACACTGTATTAGTCGGGATCAGTCCATTTAGTTAGCCATCAAATACTAGTTGACCTATAAGGACAAACAGAACAGTTAATATCATTTGTAGGTGTTTGTAGATTACTAATTATTTTACGTTAAATGTTCTTAAGGAATATCAAACCTAACTTTTGTCTTTCACACAAGTTGTGCACCTGCACCTAGGTAAACTTTCTGGACCCACCTATCCTATAACAAGCAATTAGAATTATGGAGCGATTTTTAGGCAAAACCAGGGATGAACATGATTAGTGAGTTCGAAGCACGAAGATTCAAAGTTGTTTTCACCATATTTAATATTCTTCAATGCTCATAAAAAGCTTCCCACCAACACTACAACAGCAATGTTATACTCTCTCTGTTTCATAATAAAAGTCGTTTTAGATACATTTTAATTATTCAAAATAAGTGTCATTCTTGACTTTGTATGCATGTTTATAACTTTTCTTCCAAAATTAACCTTTCATTTCTCTCTCATCTTAATTATACAAATAACAATTTCAAGGTAATTTCTCTCACAATTTTATTTAAGATGCTGATTACCGAGGTAATTTTATGGAAGTATTAATAAGGGTATATCTATAAATTTATTAGCTTTCTTAATAAACTTGTATTTTTCTAAAACGACTCTTATTATGAAACGAAAGGAGTATGTATTCTCGTTTTGGGTACTCCTTTGACATGTAAACTTTTTCTCTTCCCCATTGAAACCATATTGGATCTACAGGTCATAATCGGAATCATTTGGTTCTTAGAGTTCCTTAAGAATCATGTAATGAGTCAAGACTTCACCAAGACGTACGATTGCTATCCAAATGCTAAGTCAACCACAGAAAATATGTGTTAATTGTATAGGACTGGTTTGTATAAGAAACAGTTTTTTAGAACTGAATTGATATTTTAATTGAAAATTTCTGATTTTACATAATTTAAGAAATTTATATTTTTCATTTCAACTCCAAGAAACTACCTATTCTAGCTTCTGACTTCAATTAATTTGTAATGTTTTTCTTGTACATAATAATCTTTTTAATCATTATGACAATCTGAGGTTGCATTTGGAGTTACCTTCAGCGATCCCAAAGCAAATTTGAATTGAAAAACAAACTTAAACAATCTTACCGAAGTCATGAATTTGGACAAACACCACTTTAAAACCAAAACCATTTCATACGCTTTTGTCAAACCATGAAAGTGCTTCTACTATAATACTCCTATCTTTTTATTTTTATACAAGGAAGTATGCTAATCATTATATGTATTTATTTACAATAATCTTCTAAACACCTTAATCCTGGTTGTGATTAAACTCATAAGATTTTGCATTGTGAATACTTTTGTTATGGCATTTCATTTCTATTAAATCAAAATTACATATTTTATTTAATAAATTAATAATTCAAAATTAAAGCATCAATTAGATCCGCTTGATATCTGCAAAAACTATATTTCCACTAATAGTAACCTTCTTTAGAGTAATCACCCCATAGCCTAAGCTGCTAGAGTGTCACTAAACTGAAAAGAATTCTTTAATCTTCATTGATTGATTAATGAAAGTCAAATCTTATTTTTATTTTCCAATCCTTTTTAAGATGTGGCCAATAATTTACAAGAGTGCCATCAAATCTGTGACTTCTACAAATTGTACGGACAAATGTTTAGTTTGTTAACCATTTGACCCCAATTCCCAAGCCCAACAACGCCGGGAGATTCTCCTTCTCTAATCCAGTCAAGCTTGACGTCGATACTGGTCCACTCTCATGCATGGCGCGTAGTTTCACGCTTTTATTTTGGCACCAAATAGCTTATCCAGACACAAATTGGTATTTGCATATATGTAGCTTCATAATTAACATGTTAGTTATGGTATGGGACACCTTCTTTCTAGTCCTATTCCTTACTACCAAAAACACCCGTCCCTCCCTCCACTCCTCTTCTCTTAACTTGTAGCCCGCAGACCAGAGAGAGGGATACACAAACACAAATCTAATACACCACTACAAAACAAGTCTGCAATTAAGCCTCATTTTCTGAGAGAGAGGGCTTGAGATTCTCTACTTCAATATTTGAAGTTTGTGAAGTTGGGACAAGCAGGGTTTTAATAGGTTTAGATTTATGTGGGTTATTAAGAGAGGATAATGTCGTTTGGCAGCTCCGCAAAAATTGTCAACTCCTCATCTTCTTTGTTGGTTGTTTTGGTATTCTTTTTGTTACAGATTTGGGTTTGCCCTGACAGCAAAGTGGGAGCCGTGAGAATGTTAAGTGAAAATGGGTTGCCAAAGCACAAATTTAACAGCATCACCGCCAAAGAGGTGAAGAAAGAAGACATCTTCCGTAAGTCCTTAATTGGGAAGGATCATAGTTTCAACAGCACTGACAAGGGCTTAGAAGACAGCAAAAGAAGAGTGCCCAGTTGCCCAGATCCTCTTCACAACTAGTAGAATTACTCCAATTTTCCAACTTTTCTGATTTTTCTTGCTTTTGGTAGTCTTGAACCTTGACCAAAATACCCACGTTTTTCTCATCATCATTCGTGCACTAATATTTTGATCCTTTTTTTTTTTTCCATCTTAGAGGGAAAAACTGGGGTATTTTGGTGTCTACGAGTTCATCCTTTTGGATATTGTTATCATGAAAGATCGACATATGAATGATCTTGATATGTATAGAAGCTGAGAAGTTTAGCAGTTATAGACAACACTTGGGACTTTGTATTGCTGGAATCAGTTGGGAAGTGAAGCGAGAGTGGAAAAGCAATGTACTTGCGAGATTCACGTTTTATACTGCAAAGTGCAAACAATACAAAGATTTGTTTCTGTTTCTTTTTTACCCACTGTTTGAGAACATTGCCTTTTTAGTGACAGTGCCATTGCGACGTGTAAGCTTTTCAGGCTTAGGGACAAAGACCTTTTCGGTTAAAACTTAAAAAGGGTTATGGTTTTTTTTTTTTTTTTACCCACGAAATATTTTAGGAGGATTTTAATTATAAAAAAATACATTTAAGTTATTCACTTTCAGACTAATCCCCGCTTAAGTCAGATAGGTCCCTTACGTAAGGCAAAATTTTGATCTCAAGTTTTAAATGATTACATACATGAGGACGGTTCAAATCCGCGATCTCATTTAAACTAAGGGAACTTTTTACCAACTTACTTACGTACGGGGTTAAAAGGGTTATGCCTTTAATCGGTGAAGAGTCTGCAGTTTGCACTTTGCAGTTTCTTCTACTATTTGCTTTTACTTCAATTGGAAACTCCCTTTTTGTTATATTTTTATGTCGTCTCACCTCTTTTTTTCACAATTAGTATAATATGAATAGTTCACATGCTCTCTCTATATTTGAATCCAAATCCAATGTACATTTTCCTACTCTACCACATGTTAGCTTGGATTGTGGTTTAACTTTAAACCATTTGAGCCGTCAAAGCTGTAGACTTTCTGCACGCGTCAGTTCGTTGACTACTATCGATATAACAGCTGATTAGACCAAACACTTGAACCTTTATATACGAGAAAGAAAAGAAAGGGAGTCAACCTGGAAATTTTGATGCAAGAAATGGGATTTGGAGCAGTAAGAATACGTGGCACCAAACATATTTTATAATTTGTATAAGCCTAGAAAAAGACGTCTGTCTTTAGGTGCACGACGACAAGTTTTTTATCGATTCAGGCAGAGAAAAGAGGTTGAAGCGATGCTGTTGCTGAAATGGTGATCACTTCCCGGCTATTTTCTACACATAAACTATGCATCTGTTTTGTCAACTTTGGGAGGTATTTAGAAATAAACTGCAGCCGAACCAATGTGAGAAACGGCCACGTATTGTGCGCCAGAAGAAGTAAAAAGAGCTGATAGTGATTTTGTGGTTGTGCTGGTTTGTCTGCTAGCAAGTTGGATTTGGAACAAATCGATTCTCTCACCGAGAGTTAAGACAATTAGGTTACCGATGCGTCTATTGTCTCTTACTCGCTACCAATTCGTAATGCCGGCATTTATATAAATTGTGAAGGTACACCTGTTTCTACAAGACTCAAATGGATGGGACTCGAATGCCCCAATCAAAAGCCCAATCGTGACTTACCATCGATCCAAATGTTGTTAGTACGTGCTAATTGGATTGGAGGAATTCTGGAGAAATGTCCATCAAGTAAATTACAATAAGCTAATTGAAGTGGCTTGAGTATACCATATAATGGTTGAATACCAATGATATGCTAATTACAAAATCCAAGGGAATATAATTATCTAATGTCCAACTTATGATATTTTCCATAAACCATTTGTACAAACACTACAAGAAGAAGGGGAATTATTGACGGAAGTTATCGATAGAATAGAGCAACAGAGACTTACGTTGGCGCAGGCACGGTCGGTATATATTACTAGCGATAGGACGATAACTATCGGTAATATTTACCGACGGTATAAAGAAACTGTCGGTATAGTTGGTAGAAATTTATCAATGAAAACCGTCAGAATATATATCTATCTTCACCGAACTGTCGGTAATTGTAAACCTTCTTCAAATATAACCTTGATTGCTTAATCCAAAGGCGGAAGCTGTAAGATCGCTGAGGTCACCTTTAATTCTCTGTAAATATATTGTTGAATGACAATTTTTCAAAAATCTAGTCATGAAATTTGATATCAATGTCAACAATTATAAATTATCCTTACATTAATTTAGGATTTTTCAACATGAAATTTGTTTAAACGAAAAGTTTAATGATCATAAAAAGAGCTAAAGATTTCTTAACTGATACTTAAAACATTAAATAGTACATAAATTAAAACCAAATTAATGAAAACAACAATTCTATTGTTGTGGTGAGCATGGTTGATGTGAGTCGCTATTCCTCGTTCTCATTTGGTCCATGACATTTTGGAGCTTATATATTACTTCCATTAAAGTCTGAACTGTTGACTCAAGCTGATTGATACGTTGCGTTGTTGACTGTGAACTAGATGCTGCTGTTCTAGACATAGAGGACTGGGAATAGGGATGGTAGTGAGTTTTCAACCCGATTAATATTCGCACTACCCGACCCAATAGATTTGGATATGGACAGTAAATTGTAAAAACCGATGGATATGAATATGGATATGGGTTGAGTCATAAAAAATGGATATGGATATTGGTAGAGTAAAACCCGAATCATGGATACCCATATCTTACCCGTTTTTTATTAACTCTATTTTTTCTATTTTTTCTTGAATATTTATGGTTAAATATAATAAAATATTAAAATTTTATACGGAGAAACAACTTTAAAATCTCCACTTTACTCTTCAGTACTCACATTTTTCATCATATTTTTTTTGTAGGATGATAATAATGCAAATGATATGGAGATGGGGTTTTGAATGTTGTAGAGTTCACGCAAAGACAATTTGAAGCTTTAGTTATTTCAATCTTTGTTTCAGTTCTAAATTGTAAAAAATGTATGTTGTCTTTGTACTAAATATTATGATTTTTATGATTCCAATTTTATGATTTTATTATTAAGATTGAATATTAAACTATGAAATTCACATACATTTAGTTATCAACATCGGCTGTTGACGAATGTCACACCGTCATGTTTCTTAATATGAGTATACAAAAATAACTGACGGGGTGTAGGCCTAACGCCCATCAACTTTTCCTACATAACAATAAATGTATTATTTATATTTAAATTAAATTGATCTTAATTACTATCCATTTAATCATAACAATATAACAAATTATACCAATATAATTAAAAGTAATATTGTTTATTTATCTTAACACAAAATACATGTATTATTCATATTTAAACAAAATTGACGTATCATATGAATTATTAAACAAGTTCTTATTAAAAATTATGTAAAAGAGTTATATAAATTTATGAGAAATTGATGACAAACAAATTTGACGTATCATATGAATTATTAAACAAGTTCTTATTAAAAATTTAGGAAAGCCGTAAAAATAATTTTTCCTATTTCTCACTAAAATTATATTATATCATTATCCAATATATTAGTTATTAATTAAAATTATGAATAATTTAATTAATTAAATTTATTTATTAAGAACAAATTTATTTAATTAATTTTAGTTATTAATTGTATTTAATATTTGTAATTAAATTTAATAATTATTAATAAGTAATTTAATTAAATTGAAAATATCTTTAGAATATATAAGTTAATTATTAAATTTGATTTAATAATTAAACAAATATATATTTTAATTTTAAATTATTTAATTTAATAAAACAAAATAAAAATAACATACAATTGTAGTCACATTTCAACACAAAATAAATGTATTATTCATATTTAAATTAAATTGATCATAACTACTATCCATTTAATTATAACAATATAACAAATGATACCAATATAATTAAAAGTAATATTGTTTGTTTATATGAACACAAAATAAATGTATTTTCATATTTTAATTAAATTGATATTAATTACTATCCATTTAATTGTAACAATATAACAAATTATACCAATATAATTAAAAGTAATATTGTTTGTTTATTTAAACACAAAATAAATGTATTATTTATATTTAAATTAAATTTATCTTAATTACTATCCATTTAATTATAACAATATAACAAATTATACCAATATAATTAAAAGTAATATTGTTTGTTTATTTAAACACAAAATAAATGTATTATTTATATGTAAATTAAATTGATCTTAATTACTATCCATTTAATTATATCAATATAACAAATTATACCAATATAATTAAGAGTAATATTGTTTGTTTATTTTAACACAAAATAAATGTATTATTCATATTTAAATTAAATTGATCTTAATTACTATCCATTTAATTATAACAATATAACAATATGAATTATTAAAAAGTTCTTATTAAAATTATCTAAAAGAGTTATATGAATTTATTAAAATATGAAAACAAACAGATTTGACGTATCATATGAATTATTAAACAAGTTCTTATTAAAAATTTAGGAAAGCCATAAAAATAATTTTTTCCTATTGAAGTCACTAAAACCATATTATATAATTATTCAATATATTAGTTATTAATTAAACTTATGAATAATTTAATTAATTAATTAATTAATTTATTTATAAGAATTTTATTTAATTAATTTTAGTTATTAATCGTATTTAATATTTGTAAATAATTTTCATAATTATTAATAAGTAATTTAATTAAATTGAAAATATCTTTAGAATATATAAATTATAAATTACATTTGATTTAATAATTAAATATATATATTTTATTTTAAACTATTTAATTTAATAAAACAAAATAAAAATATACAATAGATTAAAATTTTAATTTCTTTAAAATTAATTTATCTTATACATAATCATTATCAATACATAGTCATATTAACATTATAAGTTATTTTTTTTATAAAAAAATTGAAACAACAAATTCAAATTCAACAACAATTCAAGACAAACACCTATAAGCATTTTCTCAAACACTTGGTGTGCAACCAATTTTTCATCCCTAATTCAACACAAAATCTCATTTTTTTTTTCCATTAATCTCCAACAAACACATACCCTATCATTAACAATTGCTAATTAACATTTGAAATCAAACAACAACTCCATATTAGCCAAAACATAATCCACCGATTGTAGAAGAAGGAGAGGATGGTTTTAAACACGACATTACCTTCGGTTACCACTGTTGGAGCAAGGGACGCCGACGATGTGAGCCTCGACGATGACGAAAAGAGCAGACAGCGGTGATGGTTGGAGACGGTGGACACAGGCAACGGAGAAGGAGAGGAGAAGAAGAAGAAGGCAGACGCACATGATGGGAGAGGGGAGGGCTTTAGGAGCTTTAAAACGTGACTCAAAATGACATCATTTTGGTACGTTTTTTAAATGTTTAAATGATAAATAAAACGAAGTCGTTTTGGTTATGTCCAAAATGACATCGTTTTGTTTATCTTTTAAACGTTTATAATTTCATCAAACGACGTCGTTTGGATTTTAATCAAACGACGTCGTTTTTGTTAATTTCTAAGTTATTCACAACGACGTCGCTTTGTTACAGTTGCTGGACGACGATTTGCATACATATTTATCGATGTCATTTGCCGACGGAATTTACGCCCCCGGTAAATGGTTATTTCCCGTCTTGTTTTTCCGACGCGGTTGTTATTCTATCGGTAATTATCAACGAAATTTTATCAGTCCCTAAATTTCCATCGCTATTCACTTCTTTTTCTTGTAGTGAAAGAGATGGGCAAACTCACATATTCAATTTAAGTTGGGTAGCTTAATTAGATTTTGATCCTTTAGGCTTCATTCTAGACTGGTTTAGGAAAATTCTTTATCAACCCAAAGCGTTCGTCTTGCTTTTCATAAATAACAAGTTTTTATTTATTTTTCCGTTCAAAAGTACATATACATAATAGAGTAATAGGCTATGACAGTCATTGGTATATCTACGTTATAAATTTTTGCATGTGGTTGGCAGGAACAGTTCACCTATTCTCATTACCCTGTTTTTATCCTATTCCATGAACATTCATCTATTCAATAAATGGGATCTACAGAAAATGAATGGATTGATGTTCATGAAACAAGGTAAGAATAGAGTAATAGAAACAGGTAATGTAAACCCGTGGTTGGCAGTTTAATCATGTTTTAAGTTGGCCTTCTCGTCATATTTTAGCTTTGGAACTTGCTTCGTAGTCAAATATATAGGGGGAGGCAAAGACGTTGTTGAGAGCTGATTGATAGTCTAACTATAGTACATTTTTTGTAAAAAAGAAAGAAAAATAAACTAAAAGAAATTAAGTTACGAACAATACATTATAAGAAAAACACAAAATCCAACCATACAAAAGTACTAGCCCAAAAAACAAGTTATTGTTAACTTAGAATTACAGTGTAATAAGAAATAACTTATAACCAAGCTGAAAGCGTTAAAAATTAAGATGATTATAAGCTATTAAGGTTTGTTCAATGATATAGATATTCAACTCATGTATTAGTTACTGTCTCATCTTTTTTTTTTATTACTTTGAAAATCTCTTAAATTTATTACTTTAAATAATATAAATGATAGTACCAAAAGATATTTTAAACCTAACAAAAATCAACCTTACATCTCCAATTCAATTCAGTTCTCCATCCAACAATAACATACCAAGTATTCATTAAGCATGAAAGATTGTTTATCCTTTGTATTGTCTGCTAAATTGGTTTAGTGAACTCACTTTAAAAGAATAAATGTTAAATAAAATTTAGGCCTATATGACAAAGAGAGCAAATAGTAGAAGTATGAGATAAGCTATGTGTAACATCCCGTTACCGATGTGATGGGTAAATTGATAAATTGGAACGGGTTAGGATTTTTTCCGCGCATTATCGACTGAGAATTTGTTCAGCCTCTAACTGTAGAGGAATGAGTCTTTTGTACCTGCATATGTTAGTATATGCATTCATGACTTTTACCCGGCTTTTAATTGTGATACCGATATGAATTGTGAAATTGAGAGATAATTAGATATGATTTATGAAATATTGGAAATTTTGGTATAATAGGGTCTGAATAGTTGATTTGGAAATATTTTAGAGTGACTGTTAATTGAGGGTGAACCTTAGAAATTTTTCTGAAAAATTTGGGAGAAAATGTCCGGACCGGAAATTTTCCGAGTGGCGGACCGATTGACTGTATAGTACTGAAATAATTGATCAATGACTATGAAAATTTAAAATTATGATTTTAGAAATATATTTATTGAATTATTGAACATTGGAGACGAATTGGACTGGAAATGAAATTGAAAAGAGAAAGAGTTAAATATATTTTGCGGGGAGAAAGGCCAAGAGGCTTAAGTGCTTACCTTATAAATGCCTTAGGTTTTTAATTGAAGAAAAGAAATTCCTCTCTTCTCCTAGGGCACGAATCTTTTCTCCTTCTTTGGTGATTTCGTTTCCTCTTACCCGATCGTTGAGTGCTTTCTTCCTCCATGTGCAAAGTTCGGTTTGAGGCTTAAAGAGGATGTTGTTTTTGAGTGGTTAAAGGCTCTTCGTGAGTGTTGGAAAAGGGAGAAAGAGTTTGAGACATTTTTAGAGATTTAAGGTTTTGGGTTGTGCTTTGGTAAGTATATGATTTTAATGTTGTTACTTAATGTTGTTGATGTATTTATGGCATTTATATTATGTTTGAGGTAATTTGAGAGAGTTATGGAAGTTTTAGAGAGAGAAATTGGGAGAAAACTCGTCGGAGAAGACGATTCAGCGTTTCGCACGTCGCGGCGCCTGTGCCACGACGCGGCGAGGAAATTTCCTTATCCTCGCCGCGACGTGCATGAGGTCTCGCCGCGGCGAATTAATGTTATTAATTCGCCGCAGCGAGCAAGATGGAGGTCGTCATGCGAGTCCCCCCATTGGACACATGACGAAGAATTGGGACTCATGGCGAGGGTTCTGTGTGCATGGCGAGCCCTGCTTTCTGAAATGAGTTAATTTGATCTTTGAGTCATAACTTTTGCTGTAGACCTCCAATTGAGGTGATGTTTGATCCGTTGTGATCTAGATAAAGAGGTCTACAATGGAGGAAAAGAATGAAAGTTGGAATTGAGGTTTTTTTTTGAGATCACGATTAGTGAAAGATAGTTAAGAATGTGATTGTATTGCAACCTAAAGATTGTACTTGGTAATTGGGGTATAATGTGAGATTTTGATAGTAAATTCATTGCTACTGGGAATTTTAGGGACTGAACATAAAGAATGAATTTGACCTAGAGAATAGTGCTATTGACTGTGAGATAATACCCCAGCGAGTATGACGTGATAAATTGACTGATTATTAGAATTGAAACTGGGGAGTTCTGTAATATGTTATTGAATCGATATGAGCCGATATAGATTAATTGAGTGAAAGTTAGATACTGAGTAAAAGAAAATGAAAAGGGGGAAATGGTACCGGGAAAATCATGAATAGACATAGTACATCTTTTATTCAAGACATGTGCATCATTAATTATTTTGACTGTGCATTTTGTAATGAATGAAATTAATTGATTGTTATAGAGCCGATGGATCGATAATCCATGGACAGGGTTGGAGCTTCCAGGCAACAACTAGGAAGTTCAGGTGAGTAACCTAGTTGGTTCCTCAGCCTTTATGTGTTTAATATTTTGCAATGATACCATGTGGAGCTAATGGATGGATATGTGTATGTATGATTTGATTGATTTCAGACCATGGGTGTCTGAAATATTGGATATGTGATATTGAAGTGCTATTGTGTGAGTAAATGACCATGAATGCATCAATGAGATAATCATAAATGTCAATGACTGAAATACTGGACCGAAGGTCCGAAGAAATGGGTATTGGTCTTTGAAATGTGCAATTATTGTGAATGCGATTTGATACATGTGCATTATATTGTGATAAACGAATTCCATAATCGGTTAATAATAATGGTTGTGACTGGAGCTGCCACTGAGAGGGATTAGTGCACACTCAGAGGGCTCTCCTATCCCTAATGTGAGCGGGCAGTAGTGCATACCCTGAGGGTTCTCCTACTCGCCTAAAATGTGATTACTGTTACTGAACCGAGCCTTGAGCTCGAGGGGAGTCAGTGCATACCCAGAGGACTCTCCTACTCCCTAAATGTGTCTGAATTCTGCTACTGTTAGGTGCTCAGTCACAACTTAGAAAAGAATGGATAATAATGGGGAAAGTTCATGAGTGTAACTTTGATGTGTGAATATGGGAAAAAGGTGTTAATGCTGTATATTCGTCTGATAAGTGTTATATGGTGATATTGAATGTGTAAAAGTGGCAGTGCGTGAGATAATTTGGATTGTGATAATATGAGATAATTTGAATTGTGAATGCATGAGTTGGGTGAACCATCGATGATGGTTTCTCACTGAGTTCGCAAACTCACCCAACATTGCAATTATTTTTCAGGATTTGGCGAGTACCCCGTTAGACAAACGGGAGTATGCTTCTGACAAGCAAGTCGAGTTCGTGTCGGGATCGGTTTCATATGCGCATTTGAGTCTTTCTGATTGATGTGTAAATTTGTGTTTCCGCAGAATTGTATTGTTATTATAGAGGGCCCCAACTGACTAATAGGGTATCATAAATTGATTATTGAAATAGTGTTCTGATTGAAAATGTTTCCGCATCGCGGGCCCAAATGGTTTATTGATTTCTGCGCACTCAAATGTTTTCAAAAGAAAAATGTTTTACCGGATAATTGACTACTTTGACTGCTCTAGCATACCACCCTCGCGGGTCACGGGCTCAGATATCACTGTAGATGTCGGGTTCGGGTCTCGCGGGAGTGGGGTGTTACACTATGAAACCTGACTTTGATAGAGAATTTTCCATCGATAGTCAGCTACATAATGAAAAAAACTCTTAGAGAAACCTACTTACACCAAACAAATTTATACCAAAAAGCTTTAAGAGCCTTAAACTTTAAATTTTCCTTGCAAGATTTGTTAGTAAAGGACCTTACAGAGTATTTTAACCAAATAAACTTATCAACATTAGTTGAAGAGGGATGAAAAGAAGTAGCATGCCTAAGTAAGTCATCCTTAATAATCTAACATAGATTATAGCTACTATCATATAATACCTCCCTAATAGAGGCTAGTTCTAATATCAAGTTTCTCAAGGATAAAAAATGCACATCATTAACAAGAAGACCTGCGAAACATTAGTTATCTTCCTCGAAATTGTTAGTAACTCTATTTTCCAAGCTTCTTTTAATCAATGCTCTCATCTAACCACTAAGTTTAAAGCTATTAAGCATATAGTCCATAATTTATGGCATTTTGGAGAAGTTGACCAAAAGCTATAAGACTTAAATAATGAGAATGCTCTAATTTAATCCAAGGAGATTTCTTTTCCTCTAAAATCCCCTATAATCCTCTAGCTATATGCATTTCATTACTTAGCATGATTGAGACTACACCAAGTCCTCTTTCCTATTTAGGAAAAAACACAATTTCCTATTTGAACTTAGATTTATAACTTCTAGATGTGTGAATAGCCATAAAAATGGTCCTCGATAAACTTTCAATTAGTTTCACCATGCTTTTAGGAAATACAATATGCAAGGACCAATAAACATACACTGAATTTAGAATTGAATTGATTAATTGGATCTTACTAACATAAGTAGGACTGTTATGATGCCAACTATTGATTCTCTTCTAAATTTTCTCTATAAGAGGTAAGAAATCTCTATAAAAAGGTCTCTTATGAGAGATAAGAACTCTAAAATAAGTGAATGAAAGTTGCTTTTCTTACAATCCTGCTAGGTCTGTGATTCAAGGAGAATATGATGTATCTACTGAAGAAATAAATAAACGAATTTTTTCATTGCTCATTTATAGTTTGTATCCATATAACTCTTTAAAACACCTTAAGGCATTCATTAAAAGCATTAATGGAACTTGAATCTACATCAGATAGTAGTAAGAGGTCATTAGCAAATGAAAGGCTATGAATCATGAGATGTTTATATTTAAAATGACATTTGAAACTTTGTTCATGATTTATCACATAACTAGTGAGTCTTGACAAGATATTTATGCAAAATGTGAATAATTAAGGGATAAAGATCTTCTTGTCTTAGCTCTTTAGGTTCAGTAAACAACCTCGTAGGATCACCATTAACCAATAACTGTAAAAGATAGTTGTAATATATTGAGTGATATAATGGATGAATCTAGGAGTGAAACTAAAAGCATGTAAAGTATTAATGATGAACCTCCAACCAATATAATCAAAAGTCTTATTAAATTCCAGTTTGATAGCACAACTCTTAATATAGTGCTTCCTGTTATAATTTTTAAAATGTTCTTAGGCTAAAAGCACATTGATGGGCTTCGGGTTAGGCTAGGTCCAACTTGTTTTCCTCGTGTCTATTGGGGGTGGAACGGGTCAGGCCTGAGCCCAAATTCCATCTCTATTTGTTAGTTATGAAAATGTAAATATACTATACATTTTATAAAAGAGGAAAGAAGAGATAAATAATATTATTTAATCAGAATAGAGGAGAGATTAGGAATTTAATGAGAATAGAGGAGAGTTTAACGAAGAGATTGTTGGAAAATATACGCAAGATCGAATCTAAACGCAGCGGAATAAATATAAAATTTTCCACAGAATCAACTTTAACAGAATTAAATTCTAAACATAAAATAAGAAATTGACAAAGTAAAACTAACCTTTTCTTGATTTCCCGATACAATATCTAGCTTCTCCGAAATTGTCAATTCCACAAGCTGTTCAATCGTCCGGCCTCTAACGGTATCCACAGATCCTTTTCGGAGAAAAACTCAAATCAAAATTTGAGAGGAAAATCTTGTTAGAAGTGCTAGCCACCATTTGATCTAAATTTTCCTTTTTATATGAAAAATCTTATTTTTCATATCCTTGAATTTTATTAAAATTACAACTAAAGTCAAACTTTAATTATAATTATTAATAAATCCTTATAAGATCAAATATCACATATTGATCTTAAAGTTTCTAAAACTTCTCAATTAAGTCCAACTTAATTCTAATTTCCTTTTCTCCTTTATAGACCTTTTATGTGTGACTCATTAGGTTTCAAATATATTGGCACTGATTACAAATTATAATTCTAATTCATAATTAGAATCAGATAAATTAAAACTCATTTTAATTTATCTTTAATTCCCTAATTAAGCAATTTATAATCATAGATCATGATTGACGTCTAGCAACATGTCATGATCACCCAAATATTAGGAATGTCAAAGTGGTTTGACTTAACCTATCTATGCATGGTTATCTTGTATAAATCAATCCTTTCGTCATCTAATGTTCCAATTGGAATTAGAGTATGGAATTCGTGTCTACTCTAAATAATCCAATCATATTTGTTCTTGCTAATTAATAAATGATTTATAATTTATATTTGAAAACAACTTTTCCAAATTTCAATTCACTCTGGCCAGAGATTCCCAAAATCATTACTAATAAAAAACAGCAGAACATTCTTCCTAATTACTTTAGGACAACGAATCCTTTATTGATTTAATCAACTATCTCCATATAGTTCATACTATATCCAATAACTACCGAATTGAACTATTCCAAGAATAGAACATAAGTAGCACCAAAACATAGTAATTTTTACATGAGATAACTTTGGTAATCTCAAGTCTAAGGATCAATTATACAACCATCATAATGAGATAATCCACAGACACACAAGTAATGTTCCATTTGTGATTCTCATAATTGGGTCTGTTCAGTGAACTTATTCTCTAATAAGCACTCACAAGCTTGTTTAAGTATCTCCATACTTTAATCTATGAGATCGATTACTTTCTTCATAAGAAAGAAACAAATATGTGCTAGTCTAATCATTTCATCAATACCCCGTCTTGATGAAACTATGACTAGGAACATTTTAGGAATAATACAAAATGCAATTTGAATCTCATAATTATAATCACATTATAATTTATAATTGCATAACAATTATTCCGAGGATTTTATCATTATGATTAATAATTAAATAATTAAAATACACAAAGATAAAGAATGCCTTTTATTGAATAAAACAAATTTTATATAATTAAAAATACAACCAAAATTGGCTGCAAGGGCATAAACCAACAGAGAAAGGAAAAAGAGAGGAAAAAAGTTGTGTAATTTGAATTATCTGCTTTTAATTAGCATTTGAATAATATATGTAAGATCATTTCTCTCACGATTCTGTAATCTATTATTTTAAATTGTATTATAAATGGTTCCACAAAATTTTATATTAATATTTTCAAATAAAACTTTATTATTTTTATTATTTATTTTTGCAATTACGATCCAACTAGGAGAAGTATTTCCTAACAACTTCGGATAGTGGAGGCCAATATTTATTCTTTTTCTTACAATTTCTTATTCAGTAATAATACTTTACATGTATAAGAAATTAATAAAGTTACTGAAATAATGTTCTTAAGTTGAACACAAGAAACTATATTTTGAATTTAGTAATGATAAAAAATAATTGTTTAAGTTATTGGTACACTGTTCTTAAGTTGAACACCAGAAACCATATTCACAATACGAAAATAGTTGTTGACCTTTTAACTTGTTGAAAGTAGAGGGATAGTCAAAATTTTTAATATTTGAAAATCTAATATATGACTTCAAAAAATTTGGAGACTAGCGCTGAAGGCACTTTAAATGGAGTGCATGCATATAGCTAAGTTACTTTTCGTTGTTCCTTCAAATCAAAAGGAACGGAATTAAATAGATAAATGGATATCTTACAATTTTGAGAATGTGAGAACATGGGTTAATGTAGATTAATAAGGACTGACCTTAATGCGGAAATACCGGATCGATTTGCTTCGTTTTACGGTTGGGTACTAGAGTCACCGATTAATCCACGCCTCAAATCTCTAATATTTGATGGTTTGATTCACGTGAAGAAGAATAAAGAGAATTTTAGAATAAAAAGAGTTTTTCACTTTTTGATTATTTCCAATGTAATCATCTTTTCATCCTTTTATATGAGGACGACTATAACTTTCGGAAGTTATTTCTTTTGTAACTTCCAACAACTCTCATTCGGCCACATAAGCCACGAGTTACATTTTCTTCTTACAATTTCACGTGTCATACTGACAATGAGGCATGCGACCATTTAAAGAACCAGTAATGTTATATTAAGTCACCATCTAACTAACATAACACTTTCATATAGTCATAATACCCCAAATCATCCAAAATATCACCGAACGCATACACTGTCCCTTTATGCTCATAGATATATCATATGATTATACACCAAGTATAATCGCCCGGGCTGATATGGTGATGAAGGAAAAATTCTTCCTTAGACACTCATAATAATCCATGTTAGCTTAACTGCTTTCCTAATGTGCTCCGTTGGACTGTATACAACTTAGCCCTTGGAAAAACAAACTAAAGTAGCAACATCAAGCTTTGACTTCATATCATAGTTCTAAGTCAAAGGGCCTCATTCGATTAGATATTAAAGTCTATGGGATCATACAATGACAGAGAAAGGGATTTAACTGTCACTCCACAAGAGTGTCGTTATATAGCACACACAATATGAAATGTGTGTCATAGCATAACTCCCACTAAGTTGGGCATGTCACTCTTTTATGCTATGCAAATCACGAATCTAGCTTTACTTAAAAACTAATTCGAGCCACTAGATTAACATACCTAATGCTAATCTTGACACTCAAGATTTGTCTTTAAGGCTTCAATGTGTAATCTTAATCTTTCACATCCGACTCATCAGAGTCTCATCTTAGACTTTCTAAGGTGACTATTCAAATATAAAACTTATCATACATAC
Organism: Erythroxylum novogranatense; assembly: GCA_029891385.1. Classification (NCBI taxonomy): domain Eukaryota; kingdom Viridiplantae; phylum Streptophyta; class Magnoliopsida; order Malpighiales; family Erythroxylaceae; genus Erythroxylum; species Erythroxylum novogranatense. Next base: position 51,611,936 of record CM057230.1, read on the forward strand.
TACACAAGTATGAAGATAACACAATATTACATACACTCAATATTAATATTGTGGAGTCTCATCCTACTATTACTCAGCGGTAGGCGATTACTGTATGATAAGGTCAATCAGAAGCCTAATATGTGGTGACATTACAATGTGCCTTATCATGTAATTTATGTACCAATGGACATTTGAGAAATAAACTTTTATTAACAAAAACGTTACAATTGAAAACATGTCCATTATACAACAAAATATAACCCAATGGAAAAACTAAACCCTACGTAAACCTAAACTCATCACATGAGCCTTAAACGAATCTCAAGGAATAGGTTTCGTTAAAGGATCAACTACCATCTTGTTAGTAGATATATACTTTATAGCAACCTCTTTATTTTTTATGGCGTCTCTTACAAAATGATGACGCCTTTTGATATGCTTAGATTTTCTATGAAACTTCGGATCTTTAGCAAACTGTATGGCTGCAGTGTTGTCACATAACATTTCAACATGATCATTAAATTTAGGAGTAAGATTAAGATCCTGGAGAAAACTTCTCAACCATATTGCTTCCTGAGTGGCAAGACAACAAGCAACGTATTCTGCTTCCATTGTTGATAATGATATACAGTCTTGCTTCTTGCTGCACCAAGATATGACTCCTCCTCCCAAGGTGAAGACATATCCTGAGGTTGACCTAGACTCATCCGGGTCACCACCCCAATCGGCATCCGAATATCCCCTTAACCTTAAATCTCCGCCTTAATATAAAAGGACCAGGTCTGAAGTACCACGAAGGTAACGAAAAATTCTTTTGACCGCTTGCCAATGAGCAGGTCCTGGGTTGCTTTGGTAACGACTTACCAAACTAACCACAAAGAAAATGTCAGGCCGTGTACACCTAGCATACATTAAGCTTCCTATGGCACTAGCATAGGGAACATTACTCATTTTTTCTTGTTCCTTCTTTGTTTTAGGGCATTGATCAAGACTCAAGATAAGACCCTTTTCAACTGGAGTGTCAACGGGTTTGGAATAATGCATTCAAAAACGTTTCAAGATTTTATTTATATACGCTTCCTGAATTAAACCAAGAAGTTTCTTGGGACGATTTCTAGTTATTTCCACACCTAGGACATACCTAGCTTCACCCATGTCCTTCATATCAAAGACATAGGACAACCACTCTTTAGTGATCTTGAGCATCTCCATATTATTTTCGGCTAGTAATATGTCATCAACATACAAAGTGAGAAACAAAATTCCACTTGTTGTTCTCTTGACATACACACAATGGTCTTCTGACACCATGACTAAGCCAAAAGAAGTAATGGCTTCATTGAATCTGAAATACCACGATCTCGAAGACTGTTTGAGACCATATATGGATCTTTTAAGACGACACACTTTGTCTTCTTGACCTTTTGATACAAAACCAATAGGTTGATTCATATAAATCTCTTCCTCAAGGTTACCATTGAGGAAAGCAGTCTTTACATCCATTTGAAACAACTCCAGGTCCAAATGGGCAACCAGAGCCAGAAGTAAGCGAATAGAGGCAAATCTCACCACAGGAGAAAATGTCTCTTTGTAGTCTATACCTTCTATTTGGGTATAGCCTTTCGCTACCAAACGGGCCTTGAACTTGTCGATCATTCCATCCGCCTTACGTGTTTATCTTGAAAACCCACTTGTTTCCAATTGACTTTCGTTGGAGCGGAAGATCAACTAGTTCCTAAACCTGATTTCGTGTTATTGAGTCCATTTCATCCCTCATGGCATCCATCCACTCTGTGTGGTTAGGTGAATCAACAACCTCTTGAAAAGAGGTTGGCTCTTCAATTTCCAAAGGAGTACAAAGGAATATTTCCTCTTCAATTTGAAAATATCTTCGAGGAATTCTTCCACGCTCACTTCGTCGAAGTCTAGGACCTACATTTGTCTGCCTTGATTCAGGATCTCTCCCCTATCTCTTGGAGATGTGGGTTCCGGATCATGATGAGAACCACTCCCACTATCCCCTTGAGATGTGAGATTTGGAACATGTAGACTATCTACAGGTTCGTGGTTTAGAGATGGAAGACGGGCCTCATTCTCAAATTGGTTCTCTGGGGCAGAAAAAATCTCGGTGACTTGGCGAGTAACTAAATTATCCCCCTCACCGAGAGTATCCGATTGTAACTCATACAAATTTAGGTCCTTTTTTTATTTCACCTATGCTTGGGAACTCATCCTCAAGAAACTCCACATTGCGGGAAGCAACTTCCGTCATGCCACCATTTGGGTGCTCACCATACATAACATACCCTTTAGAATGTTCGGGGTATCTTATAAACACCATTTTAGTGGCTCTTGGACCAAGTTTCCCATGTTTATGAGTTGGGTTGCGTACATAACCAGCCGAACCCCATGGGTGCAAATGATCTAACGAGGGCTTTCTTCCATTCCATAACTCATATGGAGTGGCAGGTACATTTTTACTTGGCACACGGTTAAGAATATAAGTTGCCGTGAGCAACACATCTCCCCAAAAACTAATTGGAAGACGAGCGTGTGCCATCATTGACCTGACCATGTCAAGCAATGTTCGATTCCTACGCTCTGCAACACCGTTTTATTGTGGAGTTCGAGGAATTGTTAGCTGTCTTATTGTACCCTTTTTCTCACAAAAGTCTTTGAACATATCAGATAGATATTCTCGACCACGATCAGTCCGAAGAGTTTTAACTCTTCTTTCCAATTGTGTCTCAACTTCAGTTACAAAAAGTTTAAACACATCAAACGCTTCATAACGATGAGCTAAAAGATACACATATCCATAGCGCGAATAGTCATCAATTAAAGTGAGAAAATATATAGCCCCTTGACGTGCTTTAACATTCAAGGGTCCGCAAATATCAGAGTGAATAAGCTCTAAAGGTTTAGACACCCTTGAAGCCTTACCAAAAGATTTCGCGGTTGCCTTACCAGCTAAACATGACTCACATCTCGACAACTTAACCTTAGTGAGTCGGTCTAAAAGACCTTCTTTAGCTAGCCTACTTAATCTATCTTGGCCAATGTGACCAAGTCTTGCATGCCATTTAACAGATTCAGAATCAGGATCAAAATATGAAACATAAACAGAAGACGAATTTCAATAACAAGCATCCAAATCAAGAATTAGAAAATCGTTTTTCAATGTAGCATGACCAAAAATATTTCCATTATATATAATATCCAATCCATAATGATTAGAACTAAAAACGAATCCTGATTTCATTAAAGTTACAAAAGACACAAGTCAACATCGCACCCCAGGTGCATAGAGAGCATCATGGAGAAGCAAAGTATGTCCTCCACATAACTTGAGCTTATATGTCCCTATTCCTAGGACATCTTCTTCACTGTTGTTTCCTAACACGACAGTTTGTGAACCCACCGGATACCGATGAAAGTCCACATAGCCAGCTCGATCCCGAACTATGTGCTTTCTTGCTCCCGTATCTACAATCCAATTAGGAAGAGAATTAGCAACTAATGCATGAGAACAAACATACAAATCAGGAGTTATAGATAAGAAAGATACCTTCTTAGGTTCAGGAAAATCCCGAGCAAAATGACCTTTCTTTCCACAATTATAGCACTTCGCACGTGCCATGTTTTTCTCTCCTTGGCCTTTAGCCTTTTGCTTCTTATGACCTTTTGGTCCATTCCTTTGAGGAGGCCGAGAACCTTTTCTTTTACCTTGCTTGGCATTGTTGCCCTTTGGTCCTTTGCCTTTAGCAACAAGAGCCACATTAGAGGAGTCAGATGCTTTTAAGCGATCCTCCTCCATTTCGAGGTGCCTAGTGATCTCTGAAAGAGTTTTGACATTCTCATTATGTGTCAAAACAAGTTTTACATGCTTCCAGTGCTCAGTATGATCTGAAAGAGCCCGAATCACATTCAGGACTTGCTCCTCTTCAGAGATAGCCCGACCAGCTGCCTTAAGATCACGAACCATAGCAGTCATGGTTCGTAAATGTTCAGCCATAGTACGAGTGGTATTAATCTCGTAATTCATCCATTTAAGGTGCAAAGCAAGAAGCCTTGTAGTGGACGTTTGACCAAAAGTGATCTTAAGTTTGTCCCACATGTCCTTAGCAGTGGCACAATCCTCAAACTCTCCAATTAGATCGTCATGCATGAAATACAACATAGTATAACATGCCTTACGATCCTTTTTTGGACCAATCTGCATAAGCTTTTAAGGATGCTTGATATTGCTCACTAGCAGTATCAATATCGTTTCCGTCTTTGTCTTTGACTGAAGGTGCAGTCATTATTATGGTCAAATGTTCGAGCAATTCTCGTTCATTTAGAAGATACTGAATCTTCCTTTGCCACATATCATAACTGGACCCATCCAATTTTTCAGTGGTGGACAAATCACCTATCAAGATTTTAGTTGTCATATCTACAAGTATATATAAACATGATATAAGGCACATATCTGAATAATTAAATTATCAAAAATATCATCATTCATATCATAAGATTGAAAATTTCACTAAGCTCATAATCATCGCTATGACATAAATTATAATATTTTTATTAATTATTCACATGAAACATATTCAAAACAAATGTATATATTTATATATATTTCATATGTTAAACCAATTAACATAACCAATTTCTATGAAAAACATATTAACATTTTATTTCAATTTTACATAAAACAAATTTATATAACTCATACAAAAACTAATTATGAATTTCCATATTAACCTAATTTAATTTGACATATCACAAAGGTGCCAAAAAATTATATGTAAAACTAATTTATATACAAAATTATATAAAACTCATTTATATAATATAATTCAAAATGACCCATAAAACATATTTATGGAATATTTTAAAATATATTATATGAAAACACATTCATAAATATATAATGATTTATTTTAATAACATTAGTGATCATATCACTTAATAAAAACATTTACAAATAAAACTGATTATCAATATAAACACAAATATGTTTATGATGAACTCCGACATGTTTCAGTTTTATGCACAAATAGAACAAGCAAAACGTAATTTGCATAAAGGTACATGCTTATTAGAATGTTTTTGGTTTTCTATCAAAAACATTTTACTGTGCATGAACAACCATGAACAATCTTGCAAACGTTTGAAACCCAAAACAACTGAGAGTTTCAAGCCTCCATGCATTTGTACAGAACTTACACATGCATTTACACTGTGTTTGGTTGCAGTCCTCATGGGTAGGGACAGTGGACGGAGACACAAAATTTCCGTCTCTGAGGTGTTTGGTTTTATGTCTCGAGCATTTTGTCCCGCCTCGGAGAACGGGACGGTGATATTGTGTTCCTCCACGCACTATGGTACAAATTTTATTGTCCGGGATGGAAATAGACAATTACGGTTACCCCATTTTATAACATTGAAACCTATCTCCGTCCTCAACAACATATCTCCCAAAATGCTTCACCACTGTCTTCTCCAACGCTCTCGTGACCGATCAGTAGTTCGTGGCGGCGAGGTTAGTTTCCTCTCTTTTCGTTTGTTCTTCCGTTGTTCTCCCCTTTCGTTCTTCTCCCGCGCTCCTCCCTCTTGTCTCTTCTCATTCGGATCTGTGGGGTTCGATGGGGACATTCTCATCGATCCGGTCGCGGTCTTGTTTTTGTTTTGTCTTTGTTCGGTGGGTCTTCTTTTCGATCTATGACATGGGGAGATCAGATTCGAAGTTCCCTATTTCTTCAGTCTTCTTTTTCCTGAGACGACTTTGATTGGAAGATTCTCAGATCTGGAAATTCTTTCCTTTGTTTGATGTGTCATAGTTCTCGTATTAATCTTTCTTCACTACTGTATTTTACGTGGTTTTGAAGATTACATGAACACGATGCTCTTTCTTAAACTTTATCAGTTGTGGGTTTTTTAATTTCGACAATGGTAGATTTATTTTTGTTTTACAAATTTGATTTTTCTTCCCATTATACTATGATAATAATGGTGCTTCCGGAGTGGATTGTATCTGAATTTTCTATAACGTCAGATACAATTTTCGAGGAAATGACCGATAGTTGTTTAATTTGTGTTCATTGGATCAAGTGATAACTACAAAAGCATTTGAAAAGGATAGCATATCGTAAGTCATGCAATGGAATGGTCATATGATTGCTGCAATGTTAAATTTTTTATGTTTTTGTTAGTTTATGAAAATGTGAAGCATCTTGATTCTTTGTGAGTTGGTAAACCATGTCTTGGAAATAAATGACATTATAAAGGGGTTATAAGCGAGATTGTTGTTAGCCTTCTTGTTAAGTGTTCTATATAGTAACGATATTTTGAATTGGTCAATTAACACTCTCTTCATTCCATTTCAATACTTATCGATGAAGTGCAAATTGTAAGAGGCGAGAAATGGAGGACGTAATGATAAGTTACTAGTTTTCTTAACAATTTCACAAAGATATTGAATTCCTTACTAATTCTTTTGAGATTGTTGAATTCTCTTCAATAATCATTGCAAACTTTAGTAATAACCTATGTTCTAATCAATTGCCCTATTGATATTCATAACCTATTAGATTCAACAAATACTTAATGAACTTAGAGGATATGAGGAAACATTGTCAAAGTGAATATCTCTTAAGTCATAAACTCTACTTAAGTCATAAAACCTGAAGGATATGAGGGAGACAATGCTAGTTATTCTTGAATGGTTGATAACTTATTCGTGTTTGCATGATTGAATCGATAGTTGATAACTTATTCTACAAGTCGTAAGGAAATTAGGATGGTAAGGTAGATAAATGTTAAACCGAAAAGTATAGACACTAGCTAGAACTGAAACATTTTCACTATCTTAATAGGGTATGGTTATTGGAACCTTTGCCAAGTTGCTAGGAAACTTGCTTATGTATGATTTGAAAACCTTCTATGTTTTTGCCTCTATTTTGTTTCGGTAATTGTTCCCACGATTGCTTTTAGGGTTCTTGTGGAATATTGTAAAATGGGGACGTATGAATTGTTCAAAATATCGTATATTCTACATTCGAAATTGTTTTGTATCCGCTTGTTTTGTGTCATTCTCACATGTGTTCATTCTTTGTGTTTGTCTATCTGTGCGATTTTACGCCTATGTTTCTCATCTATTTCATTGGGTTTTGTGATTAAACTCACCAAAGGTCTGCAACTAGTATACAATTTCTCTTATTAGCTAAACTATTTATTTTGCGAAGTTTCAATTCGGGTTATTGGGGTTATTCTTTTGTAATTACTGGTTAGCTTTTGTATCTAGCAAGTTAGTTACATAGATAAACGGATTAACTGATCCAAATCCTCATTGTTTTCCAGAAAAACCCCAACAAGTACTACACTCCTGGGAAGCCGTTCCCGCTTTTTCCTAGGCTTGAGCATATCTTTGGAAGGGACAGAGCCATTGGCACAGGTTCTCAAAATGCGGCGGATGCTATAGCTGAACTGGATATCGATGACATTGAGGGTGATGAGCCAACACCTCCTGTTGGCTCATCATATGATCCAATGAGTCAATCGCCCACTCCTCCCGGATCAGCACCTGCAAATGTAACGGAAGCTGTCTCATCTTCCAGCAATATAGCAGCGACTCGACAAAGTAAAGGGAAAAGGAAGATGACAGATGTAGAACTTTTCGATGGCCTTTCTGCGTCTTTTGCAAAGGCCATTGATGCTAGTCGTGAGAATGTGAAGATAATTGCTGATGCAATTAAAGGAGGTGAAGGACCCAACCTAGGTGATGAGCTTGAGAGGTTGGGGTTTTCCACTACAGAAATTGTTAGGACTATGAGGATGTTCTCTGCGAATGCTCATGCTGAGGGACTGTTCTGGCGTGTTAGTGCAGATCACAGACAGGCCTATGTTAGGAGCATCTTATATGATGAAGACTGACTGTCGTTAGAAATATTTTATGGCTTCATTATTTGTCTTTAAAAAGATTGTGTGATGTTGAATGATGCTACTTTGAATTGCTGACATTGTTTGTGCACTTTTGGCTCCATGATGAATGGTTGCTTTGTTAACTATTTTGAAATTTGTGATGTGTGTTGGTGTATGAATGATGATGTTATTATTCATTTTCAGGTACTTTGCTATGGGCCGATATAGCTTTTATGTCGTGTTTGTTGGGCGTCACGTAGGAATTTTTACACACTGGGATGATGTCAAACTGGCAACAGAGGGGTTTCCTAATGCAAAATTCAAGGGATATCGGACTTATGTAGTAGCAGAACGCGCCTATCTCATCGATGTTGATAGGCGGACTCGTCTTAATGAAGAAATTGTACATACCACTAATGAACCGTCATTAATACTGTATCAATCTTCGCTTCCAACAAATGAACTCCAAATTGAAGTTGCTACTTTGAAGAAGAAAATTGCTTGCATTAAAGGAATTTTACTCCTTGCCGTTGGTTTAATTTTGGGTATTGTTATTACCGGCATTCTTAATAAAATATAAGGGTTGTATGTATCTTCAACTTATTATGTAATGAATTCTATCAATGCCTAGATGTTGTGTTAACTTATTATGTATTACAATTTGAATGCAATCGGACTTTTCAAACTGTTATGTAATTTGTTTCATGAATGGTTACATCTTTTCTTAATTTATTATGTTGTACAATTTGTAACTTCTAAAAATTGGACATCTTATGTAATTAATTTCATGATTGCTTGCATAATATCAAGAAATTAAAATTATACCTTGTCTATTTTTAAGTCCTATTATGTTAGTTTCATAAACGCTTAAACATTTAACTAAATTTTTATGTACTAAATTATTAAGTCATTAATTGAATGAATGCTTAGATGTTTTATTACATTTTATGTATTGCAATTTCTAAATCATACGTATTTTGTTAACTTATAATTAAATATTTTAGTCGTAGGCATTTTCTATTAAATAACTCATTTCTTTTAATTTTAAAGGTTTAACATTTTCATATTTATTTTGGTATCTCATTTTATTTCGTTGTAATTATAAACTTACAAATTTCCTTAAAAATTACAAATTAAAAGAAATCATTTACTTATATAATAACCACTTACTTACTTATATCTACTCATATTACCTTTGCAAGGGCAATATTGTCATTCATACTATTTTTGGTTACATCACCAAAACTAAACACATTTACGTCATTGGGACGAGGATAATTTTATCTGTTCAGTCACCATAACCAAACACCTAATCGCCCTCAATTTACATTACGTTCCTTCTCTTCATCTTGTCTTTTTCATCGCTACTCTTTGACGCAAGAACCAAACACAACGTTAAGGATCATTCACTGTGCACTGAAAAGCCAATGCTCTTCTTAATGTAATAAATACATAAAAGACATTCAAAGTATTTAGGCACAAAAAAACGAAATGCACAAACCATTGTTATTCATGCATTTAATGCTCACTCTCATCACCATACAAATACGAAAATCAAGAAAAGCTTTTATTTCTCATTTCCTTCATACATAAGAGCCTAATACTTTTAACCGTTGGTGTCTTCCTGAAAGCAAATAAACATAGAGAGAAGAAAGAACAAAACTTTTCGATTTCCGTGTCATGCATATCTAATGAACAACTTTCACGTGTTCTCTGGTTCTTTTACGTTCTCATCTACACTTTTCAACCACATGTTAAAGACTCTTTGTATCATCACGCACAAAATCCGATATGTATCATCATGAACAAAAACCGAAAAACCAAGACCCATGAAAATTTTCAGTTCAAGAAGACTTTTGTTCCTCACACAGAAACGTCCCTTTCTGTAAAATCAACTTCTCTTAAAGAGCATACCATGTATAACTTGACAAAAGAGGATTTGTTTGCGATGTTCATACCCGTAAGCAACGCGAAAATTTATGGTTTCGTAAAAAACAATTTTAATGTAAAATTTGTTTGCGACGTTCATACCCGTAGGCAACAGAAAACGAAAATTTTTGGGTTTGTCAAAAAATAATTTCAACGTAAACCTTACGAGAACATATGAAGATAGCATAATACGCAAATCATTGGTAAATGTAAATTCTGGCTCTGATATCAATGTAGATTAATAAGGACTGACCTTAATGCGGAAATATCGGATCGATTTGCTTCGTTTTACGGTTGACTATTAGAGTCACCGATTAATCCACGTCTCAAATCTCTAATATTTGATGGTTTGATTCACGTGAAGAAGAATAAAGAGAATTTTAGAATAAACAGAGTTTTTCACTTTTTGATTATTTCCAACGTAATCATCTTTTCATCCTTTTATACGAGGACGACTATAACTGTCAGAAGTTATTTCTTTAGTAACTTCCAACAGTTAACGTGGAGGCCACATTATAATTCAGTACTAAGATATAAGCATACACACATTTCAAGCATATAATCCACCTAAGTGGTAGTTGCAAATCGTACAAAAAGAGATCAGCATGATGAATCATTCTGGGTACTTCAACTAGCTAATGATTTTAAGAGGGTATAGTGTACACACACACATATTACAATGGAATTGATTATGTAAAGGAACTCAGTAATATAAACTTTTTTATGAGATAATAGTTTCCACCCTAATCGGGAGTACATTAAGAAGTATAAATTCTGCAAATAATCATAAGAGTTTTAAAATTTTATTTTTGAAAATTGAAAAGTAACTGATTGATAAACTTAAAAAGGGAAATAAAATTAGTTAAAGATAAGGACCGAAACAAGAGTATATAATAAGAACAATAATATACAGGACTAAGAAAACCACAAAAGTCTTAGTGAAAAATAAGTAATGTAGATTTTGTTAGACTATCTTCAACGTATAAATATTTCTTAAACTCATATCAATTTCCAACTAACTTCCAACTCTTCGCTAATCATGTTAATCAATTCCTTAGCCATGATTGTTGGCTGTTAGTATTTCTTTAATCCAACATTTAACCTTATGAGTCTTGTTGCTAAAAGTTCTTAGGTTCATTCCCATCTAAATACATAAAATAAGTAGCTAAACGTTATCATAAAAATTGTTAAATCTTCTTTACTATAACCTTTTAATCAATATCCTCATTCTATGTACAATGTCTTTCTAGTTGGTTTTATCATAAGACATATTGCATAAGCCTTGTATCTTTCTCCAAAGCCTCAATGAGAATTGATAATTGAAGAAAAAATGGTTCAAGGTTTCTCTTTTGATAGTAGAGAGAACAAAAAGGTTTCTTGTCTAACCAAGTTAAATTTATCATTAGTTCTTAGTCTTTATTTAACTACTAACCAGAGAATAAATAAAACTTTGGAGAACCAAACTAACTTAAACTAAGCATAGTCTTGTGGGCACTTATAAGTGATTTCATGTGAGATTCACTTATGAAGGATAAGGAGTGGTGCCTAAGCTAAATAAAAGAGTCTTCTACCTTTAAGCTCATATTATAACCATGTAAGTTCTTCGTAATAGAAGAAAACCCCCCTTGAGAGGTATGGTGGGTAGTTATGGACGTCACCTTTAATTATTGTGGCTATTTTGGTGTTGTTTGGTGAGTTATCCATTAGTGACTCATATTTTAGTAGTTTACATAAGGGACCAAATTAGTTAAAATTGTCACATTAAAACTATGTATTTTTTCCATTAACAATTCAACTTTTAAAGTTGTTCCTAATTTGTATCCTTATGAAAATGATATAGAAATTCTTTATTTTAAGAGATATATTAGTCAAATAGCTTACATAATAATATGTTTTTTTTCCTTTTGTCAAGCCCCTTTGAGCTTTATTAGTTTTTTTGTGTGTTAACCACATTATGAGTCCTTAACCTAACAACATGTCTTACTTAAGCCTTAAAACTAGAAAAAGCATTTGTGATTGTTGATGTTTGTGAATGCATAAGAGCATAAGTGTGGGCATGCATAAATATGGGTTGGTTATAATTAATGGAATGTGATTTTTTTCTCTTATCAATGAATTCCATCATTGATGTAGTTTTTTTTTTCACTTTTTGTCTTAAAAAGAAGAAAAAAGTATAGAAGAAAAAAACAAGAAAAGAAAAAGAGAAAAAGTTCAAAGAAGTTATCGACGAGGAAGATAATTTGTTTTGTAAAGTAATTCATGTTAGTCTTTCCTCCTAAAATTGTATGGAATAGGTGAATTGATTATGTTGCAAATAAGAGAGAAATTTTTGTGAAAGGTCACTCATTATAATTATAAGGTATTATTTATCATTAATTTTTTGAGTGATTTATTCTAATTGATTATGCTTCATGTGGTTTATGGTATGAAGGCTTGAACCTAAGTTGTGAAACAGAGTTTTTGCATTCATTATAGCTGATGACACCCAAATTTGAGTGGATCTTAATTTTTGTACTTGGTAATCTGTTGAGTATTTTTCTTACTTCATTAACTTTGATGGCTTTTGAACTACATGATCCAAATACTTTTCACCTTAATCTTTGGCCCCATTACAACCTTGAAAAGTCCTTTGATTCATGATTATGCATGTGAATCTTTAGTGTTGGAGAACTAAAATGATATATAAAATCATGGCATGTTTTGATCACGAAAGGTGTTTGAGTTTACCTAAAGATTTATTTTAATTCTAAATGCAACTTGTCAAAGTCTACCTCTAAATTGCTCATTTTTTTGAAGAGAATGGTTGTTGATTAATCATGAGTAAAAATATTGAATGTTTAGTTCTTGCTATAGTTTCAAAATTTATTCCTTTATTCTTATGACTACCTATTATTAGGAAATATGGAACAGGGGAAAGTGCTTTGAATTTGAATTTTAGTTTTGGCCAAGGATGGTCAAAAGATAAGTATGGGGGAACTTAATAAATGCTTGATTCACTATATATTTACTTTATAATGCTTAGTGATTAACGTTATGATTTTCTAAAGATGCTTATTTTGTTCATATTTTATTTTAGGTATACATTAGATGAACAAGAACCAAAATAAGCTAAAATCATATCCTTATAGTTGTTTTATCAATATTTGATCTTATTTTCCTTTAAGGAAGCAAGAAGGAGATGAAATAGGGTGAATATGGAACAAAGAATACAAGAAATGAAGTTATTGCAACTTGCACAATTGTGTATGGGATTGTGTAACTCACTAGAAGCATGTAAGAGCGTGAAAATGTAGTTTTAAGTACCATTGCAACTACAGGGTCATGTGTGGACTTATATGGCTATGTAAGTGGTCTACACAATTGTGTAAGGGATTGTGTAGCTTATTCTGAATGTGTAAGTTCATGATTCTTGCAATTTTCACACACATAATCACCTACGCACCAGTGTAGATGATCGTGTATTGTGATGAAATCCTAATTTTTACTGTAAAAGGGAATTTAATAGACCAAATGAGGCATGAAGATGTTAGAGACAAAAAAGGGAAGTAAATTCATTACCATTTGGAGAGTTATAAGGAGCTAAATCTCATCCTTCCTATTTAAAGTAGATATCAAGGTTGACAAATATGTTTAGGAATTGATTAATCTAATGTTGTTGTTCTTATCTCTCTTTTGGAATTGATTATGTTATTCTATATTAATATTTTGGAATTTGCGTATGAATGATTTAGATATTAAGTAATATATTATTTATTTATAAACCTATTATCAAAATCTAAATTGCAATACTTAATCATTATACATCTGATTTACCTATGGTAAACTAATGGTCGAGCATCATTAAGGATAATATAGCATACGTTAAATGATCCAAGCTTATATGTTTGTTGCTTAGATTAATTTATTTTCCTATTGCGTAATGTGTTTGTCATACTAAATTTGTAGAGATTATTCTAGATTGTCTGATAGCTAGACCTAATTAAAGCGTTTGTTTTAATTAGATATAATATAAGCAAAAACTGGTATTAATAGTGCTTGTTATTGATCTATGATTAATAGTTTCAAATAGAGGTAAAAGAATAATATAACGATTGATTATGCACATTCGTATAAAGGTCGAGATTGAGCTGCAAAATGGATTCAAAATCCATTAATTAATTATAGCAATTTTGTGTTGTTTGTTTTGATTTGTCTTTATTTTTTAATCAATTTGAACCAACACCCCCTTTCCCCAACTTCTAAACATGGGTTTATTCATTAGAAAAACTAAACACACACTCTCTGTAGATACGATCCTTGCTCACTACTACTACAAATTTAGTTGTGCAGAGTTAGGTTTTATTTTCTAGGATGTTCAAAGTGTATCCATTAGCTTTAGAAGCTTTGTTTAGATCTAGAATAAATAATGCCTTTTTGATTTCTAAGCTTATAAAGGGCTTATTGAGGAAATTTTCCTTTTCTTTTATGATAATATGATGAATAAACTCTTTTAAATCCTACATAAAGAATAAAAGGTTTTTAACAGTGCCTAATGATTATTTAAAGAATTTAAAGGCTATGTTTTTAAAGTCTTCTTGGTTAGAATGAAGTGGTTCCATCTATATCCTTAAAAAAATTGATTCTATTAATGTTTCCTTTGGATAATATTGCATTTGCTACTAGATTATAGTTTTTTTTCCTAAGCATGTAATTATAAATTATCACTCCTTTAATGTAACTTAATAGTGCAATTTTCTCCAACATCTTAAGTGCCTCGTAATTATGATTGAGTTTGAAAATTAGCAATGGTTTATTGAGTTTGAAAATTTGCAGAGGTTAGTATTAATTTCCCTCTACAAATGGACTTCAAGTATTCTTTAATATCTTTCATTATTTTGGAGCATTTGATTGCTTTATAACATACCACTATGATCCCAGGCCCTCTCCAAATAGCATCTTCAAAATTTGAAACTCTTATAAAGTAGTAGTTGAATTTGAATGTAACTAAGATGGTTAAGGGTTATATCTATGTAGGAGCATAATTAAAATATGATGGACTGATAAATTGAGCTTTACTACTATCAAAGGTAGTCATCTAACTGGAGTCTATAAAGTCTTTGTAAAGGTTTTCCTAAGGAACTACATGCCACCTTGTTTGTTATTTTAGGTGAAGTAATGACCATATGGTTTAAAGTTAGATATTCCTCACTGGTCGGTGCATCTCCCAAAGTCTTCATTATCATAGTTTAACCAAGTTTCTAACCCTGTCCTTTATATAATTAAAGTATGAAATTGAAGTTTCCTATAACTTGAGCTATCAACTTGTAGGTTTTCTATGTCCTCCCATTATGTTTTCCACTATGATGCCAAGTTGGATGCAAAAATAAAAGTAATAACAATTTCTATTTTATGGGTGATCAAATTCACTTGGAAGTTCAGGAACTGGTCTAAGTAATGGCTATTGTTGTATAGTTAGATATGGTTAAGGTTAAATCCAATCTTTTTCAAAAAAACTAAAGACCTTCTTAGATATGTTTAGTTTTTATTCTAGTCCATAAAATACTAATCAAAATATGCTTTCTCAAAAGCATGTGATTTTTAAGCACTTGATATTTATTGGAGCATTTCAAACCTTAATATTCCATTTTTGTTATAAAAATAACTGTGTAGCTAAGGGATTATTTGCAATCTTTTCCTTAGGCTTTCTCCTTGGCTTCTTCTTACTATCAATAATTTATAGGGCCAAAGTCATAGGTTGATCATCAGATTCATTTTTTAATGCTAAATGTTAATGGTAAATCTTTGGTTATTGTGTAAGGTTTCGACCATCTAGTTTATCTCACTAGCAATTACCCCTAATTCTTACTTGTGCTTACCCATAGAATGTAATATATAGACATTAAACTCATAAGAAGAGGTATCATTATTGCAATTTTCAGTAGTCTTGGTTTGTTACAATTATTTTTTATTATGCTAAATAATTGGCTTTAATATTTCCTTATTTGAAACAAAATAGGTTCTAGTTGTTGCATGTTTTGGATCACGTTCTATTCCCATTAGTTTATGATGTTCTCCTAGAACAAACTTGATGCATGTAGTTTCCAAATTTTAAGAGGCTAAGGATTAGAAGGATTTTATTGATAGCTAATAACTATTTCTATTTCTTCTAGTTCACCATTTTATTCAACTTTATCTACTTTATTGTTTCCCGTAGCTCCTTATCCATTTTAACTTTTATGTAAATTCCTACATAATCTGACCTTTTCAATGTTTTAGTATGCTCTTTTAGACATATAGGGCTACCTAATAAGCTTGCCACATAACTCAATTCTAAAGTAGACTAATATGTAAGTACTAAGTTATAAAATTGGCACAAATATGAATATATCACGTCTTTTATTTAGTAAGTTCCAAACCAAGTCTCCTCTTTTAAATTATAATAGGCTTATCTTGTATATGCTAACGACCACCCTTATGATCATGTTGGCCTCAATGTTGAACTTGAAAATGAACATGATTTCTTTATTAACATAGGTGTTTAGACTCACATTCTTGTAGTT
Organism: Erythroxylum novogranatense; assembly: GCA_029891385.1. Lineage (NCBI taxonomy): Eukaryota > Viridiplantae > Streptophyta > Magnoliopsida > Malpighiales > Erythroxylaceae > Erythroxylum > Erythroxylum novogranatense. Next base: position 51,628,297 of record CM057230.1, read on the forward strand.
GGTAAGAGCTTAAGTTTCAAATGTTCCAGTTCAAAAGGAGAAAACAATTTGACAAAAAGCTTATACAGGAGAAATATCACCTAAACTATAGTTAGTCACAAAAGAAAAATAAAAAGAAAGTTAAAAAAATCCAAACTAAGATTTTAAGTAAAATATTAATGTAAGAGTTAGGGTGAGGAAAGATATTTTTTTCTCTTATCAAAATTTACTTAACTAAGGTTCTTTGCCCTTACATTCTAGCGTCTACAAAAACAAAGTTTCTAAAATTTTTGTTATAAAATAACTTAAACTTGTAAAACATAAAAAATAATTTTATGACAAAATTTTAGGTTATTATTAAACTCCCAACTAATCATATTATATGCTCTTATCTTTATCATTTAATGTTGGTTTTGGATTTTATTTTATTTATAATCTATTTTCTTACCTCAAATTAAGGATGTTAAACATTTGAACATTTCAAATCTAATATTGACTTAATATTTGTTTGAATAAAGACCAAGGGACAGTGATCTTTTTTTTTTTGGTTCCAAATGATAAAATCATAACACTAAGCAACCATCCGAGGGAACGAAATCCCAGCTACATCCTCTAAAATGCTACTAGAATAGCCCATAGGAGGTGATTGAAGAAAAAAAAGGCCAAGTTCAAAAGACTCTGCATAGTTGGCTTGCCAATCCGCAAGTTTGTTGCCTTCCTGAAAAATATGACGAATCTTGACTGTCCATTTGATGGCAATCTCTAGCCATCAAATGTTGAATTCCCACCACTAGAGAATTGTGCTCCTGCCACCTATGCTCCGATGTTGAAAGGATGTTGATGACAACCAATGAATCTATCTCCGATTCAACTTGCTTGTACCCAATATCCCAAGCAAGAAGCAATCCAGAAGACTTTGAAAAAGGGGTGTACACCAAAACTTCACACCTAAGAGTTTGGATGGCTTTTACCTTGTTGCCAGTCCCATTTTCAATGCATCTTGAAAACGGGTTCGGTTGGACTAATTAGATGGTCATTTTCTTTATCACCGTAGCTATAACTATTATAATTAATATTACTTAAATTATTTATATGAATAAAAAAAATAGTAACTCTTTTTTTTTTCCTGTTAGAAAATCCTACTCGTATATGAGCTTCTTCTTCTCTCTTGCTTTGTCTCTTTCTCTCTGTGAAAGTGGTTTAGTGATTAGTGAAACATACTCACGGTATGAACTTTCACCAATTGCGCTATTGAAAGTTGCTACAAATTCCCACGAAAATGAGTTGTAATGCTTACAGAGTCCATCGCAAAGGTTGCAGCGACGATTGTACAATCAGACCTTGCCTTCAGTGGATCAAATCCCCTAAATATCAGGCCAATGCCACCCTCTTCTTGACCAAGTTCTATGGCCATGTCGGTCTCTAAAGGATTCTGCCTAATCATCTAAGTCCTTGGGCCAGACGACTTGCCCTGTAACACCCCACTCTCACGTGACCCGAACTCGATATTATTGGTAATATCCGAGTCCGTGCCTCGCGAGGGTGGTGTACTACATCAGTCAGTAAAATTTGATATACAATTTTTTTTATTAAAATACATTCCATGTTAAAAGGAAGCAGTTTCAGTTATTACACATTCACGCGGAACAAGCAGTAAACAGTAGTAAATCTTTGCAGTTATAGGTATTACTATCATTTAGCAATACTTTACAAGAACCATGAAATACAAATGCAAATCAGTTTACAACGATTGCGGAATACAATTATGAGACACTATTGCAGACGTGAACTGATCCCGACCTCTATCCTTCACTTGTCTACAGTAGACATACTCTCGTATCAAACGGGGTACTCTTCAAAGCCTGAAAAATAGATGCAAAATTTTGATGAGTTTTTGCGAACTCAGTGAGGAACCATCATCGATGGTTCTCCCAATTCATGCATCACATAAGCATATTACGAGAATCATACGATCCACAAGGCTAATGATAATACAATCATAGAATACTGATCCATGAGTCGACAAATATATAGAGCAAAAGCCATTTCAATATTCTGTCCAGTATGCAATGCACATGTAACTCTTTTTTTCAATTTTATTTCAGTGTTGTGACAGAGCGCGTAAACAGTAATCAGTGATCAGTAGACGCATCTAGGGAGGATTATCTCCCTTCGAGCTCTAGGCTCGTTTCAGAATCAGTGGCGACTCGGTTCACAATTATCCTTTTTCAGTTTATGCATCTGTGTATGAATGCACATGCCCAATTGAACAGTCACTTAACAGTACTTAACATTATATAATTAACAAATCACAGTCCATCATTTACAATCAATCACAGTAAATCCAGTAATGGCAAACAGGTCAATTCAACAGTCCAGAATGCTCAATTAATAGTCCATAATAACAGTCCATATTACAGTATAGCACACAAGTCACATTAACACATTCCTGATCCCACCATTATCCCCATATTAGACAAGTAATAATTGAGAAACTCATCTAGGTTACTCACCTATCACTTCCAAGCTAATGCCAGGAAGTCTCTGCTACGTCGGTCGATCGACGCTCCAGTTGGGTCTCTATAAGAATCAGAGAAGAGAATGATCATTAACAGTCTAATCATTACTATGTAATAAGACACATGTAGGTATATAATGCATGTTCATGATATTTCCGGCCCTAATCCCACTTTTTCCATCAGAAAAAAAATCCGTCTAAAAATTAGAAACCTAATGGCGCTGACGGTGCGCAATTCGAACCTCTATAGGTCCCCAATTAAATAAAACAGTGGTTAAGGACTCCGTTACCCGGACCCACGTCAATTTTCCATCCAAAAACATTCCCAATTTCTCAGAAAATGAAATTAAATATTCTATGAATCCGATGCCTCAAGAATCAGGTCAATCGGATGTCGGACGGAAAAGTTATATATATACCATTTTTTACAGAGTCTATCTTATAGAGTACGAGGGTAAGGAGTAAGGTAGGTATATCCATGCCACGGTGTACGGTGTCTGTATGCGGTGTATGCGGGTCTTGCCCGCATGCAGTTTAATCGAATCCAGGTGGTGTTCCAGGTGGTCCAAATGGTTCTCCATTTTCTTCTAGGTCAAGAAGTGTGAAATCTATGAGAGTTTTAGTCTCATATCGACAGTTCCTGATATATTCTAATATCTGAAGTTGCTTTGTCATGAAATACATGATAGCTTTCAAATCTGGCCTTCTTATTTCTCTATTGTTTTCAAGTTCAGCAGCATATTGTAATCTGATTTCATTTATCAAATGGTTAATACTATCTTTTGATCCTAAATCTAACCGAACTAAGTGTTCTCCATATGCTTCAACGTCCATTGGTGGGTTTAAGAAATTTCTTACATCCATTCTATAGGCATCACAAACATGATATAGAGAAATAGGTCCAACACGCTTCCTTACCTAGTTTTTGGATTGACCAAAATATTGCGGGTCATACCATGAAGCTTTTCACGGCGTTTCATTGAACCTTAACCCTTGAACATAGGGTCAAGGTAACTCTTCTATAGTTCCTTCAAAGAATACTCAAGACACCTTGTTTCGTTTCCTACCTCAAGGCGTAAGAAAATAGGTAAAGGAGTTTGAAGGAGTATAGTCTAAGTGTTTGTGAGCTATAGAACGAATATAAGAAAAGGGAGTTTATTTATGATGCATGGGAAAGATTACAGAGAAAAGTTTGAGGTTGTGTTTTGTCCCGTATCCCCCTCCACCTTCCTAAGAGTACATTATATAAGCAGGAAAAGTAAAATACTATGCTTGATATTTTTGCTATATTACAAAGATCAGTACATCGTTTTATTTATACCGAACACGTAGGGCATCTGCTTTTTAGCTGACAGGCTTTAGTCACTGTCATCTTTAGGGGGGTTACTGTTATCCTTTACAGTTGGCTTTGTATCTTTTTTCTGTGTACATGCTGGACAAATATCTTTTTGATGTCTTCGAAACTGACAAATCTTTTGTTGAGCTGTGAAACTTGATTTGATTATGCCCGATTCGATGAGTTTCATCTTTGTGCATAGATAATTGTGGGTCACTCTTCGAGTAGTCTTTCGGGTGATATCATTCTTGAAGAATGTATCTTTTGTCCGCCATATGTCCAAATCCTTCTTGAAACTAGCTTCATCCTCGGAGGACTATCCTTATTCCAATTGCTCTTCTGTAATGAATATCTTTTTCCTCAAATTTTATAAAATCTTTAGATTTATTCTGGTTTACAGATATCGAAAAAGACTCTGCTTTTCCCAGCTGAATTAGATGATAAGCTGGGTATTTACCATCAGTATCAAAATCGGGTCCTGCAGATAAGAATTTTAAAACCAAAATATCTGTTGGAGTTATAGTGGGATTATTGAGATAACAATTTCGAACCCCATCTTTTATCCACTGTGGCAGAAAGTTTATTTCTGGAAAATTTGGAGAAGATAGATAGATCGAATTGAGGGCTCCAAAATCATACCAGTATCGAATTTCTTGTGGGTCTGATTCTTGTAAATAATTGATTCTTGGGTATATTCCCGAGAAATCAATATATCGGGTTTCATTATTTGAGAGATGAAATAAGTCTCTCATCATTTTTTGTTGCTGCTCCACATCTGGTGAGATCATAGCTAATTCTTTTATTATCTGTGGGGTAGTAGAAGGTCCAGGGGAAAGATTGGGTCTTAAATCCACCTTTTTTTCTTTAAGAAATGTCTCTCTGGGTGATTCCTTAGTTATCGGTGTATCGTGTTTATCGAAGATCCAAAGAACATATTCAAGAAGCTTGAGGCTTATATCTTCACGCTTTCAATATTTATCTGCATGAGTTCACTTCCTCGCTTTAAAAGGCTTGAAACTTCTCGAGACATACCGGAAGATTAGCAATATCGATAAAATCTGAAATATTATCTTTGATATGACGATCTCAAAATCCAATTTATGAACTTCTTTCAATATCTCAAGTTGAAGGTCTTCCATCCCGAGTAAGAAAGTCTGCTAAAATATTTTTGTCAGTTTTAACAATTTCAATATCAAAAATATATTCAGAAAGCAAGGTTTGCCATCTAATTAATCTTTTATATTCAGGTCTGCTGGGCAAATTATTTTTAATAAAGGCCTTTACCTGAGTATTATCAGTTCTTAACAAAAATCTTTTTGGAAGTAAAAAGTAATAGAATTTTTTACAACTTTTACTACAACAAGTAATTCTTTTTCATTTATATGGTATCTTATTTCGGTATTTGTAAACATTCCTGAACAATATCTACAAATACTTTCTCCTATTTTTTCTGTATTATTATAATCTATTTTCTTTAATACTCCACTCCAACATAGTTCAGAAGCATCAGTTTCTAATATTAAATCATCATTTTCATTTGGTAAATATAATTTGGGTAACGTCTAACATAAGTCTTTTATCTGCTTTTACTTGATTTTCTAACTCAAGTGTAAAACTAAATATCTTATCCTTTTAAGTAAATCTTGAAAAGGTTTTCTTAACTTTGCTAAATCTTTTATAAAATCGAAGCATAAGTTAAAACTCCCAAAAACTTTGTACTGTTTTTATCAATTAATTTATTAGGAATTGAGAAATTTTTTCTAAAATATGGTTTTGTAATTCTATTCCTTGGCCATCTAGTTTCATACCTAAAAACTCTACATTATTTTGCAAAATCTTTGATTTCTTTTTTGATAATCCTAAACCATGTTTTATGCAAATATCAGCAAATTTATCTAACTCTTTTAAGTGAGAAGGCATATTTTGGGAGGCAACTAAAATATCATCAACATAAACATATATAAAATCATAATTCTTAAAAATATTGTCCATTTTTCGTTGGAATATTTGGGGAGCATTTTTTAATCCAAAAGGCATAACAAGCCACTCATATTGACCTTGAGGAGTAGAAAGCGATAAAAGTAATACTATCTGGATGCATTTTATCTCGCCAAAATCCACTTTTACAATCAAATTTTGAAAATATCTTTTGTTTCGGTTCTATTTATAAGAGTTTCTTTACGGGAAGAAAATATCCATCAAATCTTGTATTATCATTTAATTGTTTATAATTTATGACCATTCTAGCTTTTCCTCTAACTTGTTCTCGCATGTTTTACGACTATAAATGCAGGGAACTATGAGGTGATTGGCTAGGTCTAATAAATTTAGCATCTAATAATTCTTTTATTTGTATTTGAAATTCCTTCGATCTTCCTCATTATATCTCATTGGTTTTACTCTTATAATTTTAGTTTTGTCTATCATTTCTAATTTAGCATATATCCGATTTTATCCCAAAATTGTAAAGGATTTTCAGTATAACATCTTTCTAGTTTTGTTGTTACATTATCTATGGCTAAATCAAGTCGTCTTAATTCAATCTGTATTGTAATAAAGGCTTTGTTTTGGAAAATCGGTTTTCCAGATATCCTAAAGCACCACGTTTGAAATTTGGGGCGAGGATAAAGGAAATAGGAAATTGTTTAGCATAAGAATTTTTAAGTTTTTTAACTGTTATCAAATGATGACAAGGTGTTTTAAAGAGTATCTGATTAGCAACTGTATCAAAGATTACTTTATGAAATAACTGCAAAAAATTATTTCCTAATAAAATATCAGTACACGTATTATAGAAATAAAAGGGTGGACATTTGATTAAGAAGGAACCTAATAAAATTATCGGTTTTTCTATTCCTTTATTAATTTCAATAATATTATTCGATATATCTTTTCCTTTAATGTTAGGTAAATCTTTATGATAAGCTTGTGGATAACATTCAGGGTTACACAAACATGTTCCTGATCCACTATCAATAAAAGCAAAGAAAATATTTCGCTTTATATTCCTATAGGTTAAGCTTCATGGAATATATATGCTATAACGACTGGTCATTTAGGAATATAAATTAATTTTCCATTATAAGTTATCTTTAATCCATAAGAAGTAATCTGATAAGGTTTCACATTCTCCAGAAAGGTTATTCCTAACATTATCTCTAATGTGCTATTAAATCCTTCATTTTCTATTAATAATCTAATAGGTATGGTATCATGTCCAAATTTTATTAATGTCTCTATAGCTTCATCTATAGAATGTAATTCACCATTAAAATTTGTATATTGATGTAATTCATCTAATTTATATTTTGTAATTTCTTCGCATAATTTATGATTAATATAATTTCCATTAGCTCCAGTATCTATTAATATATTTATTGGAACAAATGTTGTTCCATCATAATATTCTCCTTTTAATTTATAATTCTTTAAACTATCTTCTTTTGCTAAAATTAAGTTATTATTATTAAATCCATTCCAACTTAATTGTCGAGTTAAAGGAGGATTCATAACTCGAGATTAGTAAAAGACAATCGAGGTGGTAGATTATTAGATAATATTAAAGGTTTATCTTGTAAATCTAAATTTAATGGTCTGGATTCAATTTCTTCTATCTTGGGTAATGTAGGCATTTGTATCGACAAACTTCATTAAATAAATAAGGAAAATCTATAGTATCTTTTACTTCAAAACAATCAATGATGTGTATTAGATATAGCATAATAAATTACATATGTTATCGAATAAGGTCTATTTTGTTGTTTAAAGAAATCTTTCCTTTTAAAGTCTTGTATTAGACTTAAAGTTTTATCAAAATCTTTATCTAGTATGTGATAAGAAATTCGTGGATAAATATTAAATTTTAATTTCCCATATTGTAGGTTTCTCTTAGGATTCCTAAATGTGCTTCTTCTCTATTTATTATTCGATTATCCATAATTGCTAATTCTATTGGTGTATCTAATCCTTCTTTAAAAGTAGATTTTATAATTATTTGTATGGCTCTATATGTATCCAACCAAGTGTATTTCTTATTTGGATTTAATTTTACGTAGTTTTTCCTGAATATCTCTTTTTGCTAAAAGAGGTATCATTACTTTATTAGAAGTAATAGCAACTTCTAAAACTCTTTCTTGAATATTTAATCCATAAAATAAATTATGTTTTCTTGGTTTTATACCTAATCTTAAGTAAAGTACTAACTTTAAATCCTGAATAATTAGACAAAGAAAATTTTCATTTTGGATTTGTTTTAACTTTCTTTTGTCTATCAAGATGTCCTGCCTATATTCTCCAGATTGTTCTATCGATTATCTATTATTGGTTCAATATGTTGATTATTAATATTTTCTATCTCCATTTAATCAGATAATCTATATCCGGATTGAATAATTTATCTAATAAATGTTGAAACATAAGAGGAGTAAAACCATATCGATAGCATGAGAAAAAGTAATCATCTAATTCATATAAGGGAATGCAATAATACAAGCAAGTAAATAAAACAAAAGTAAAGATTGCAGCCAACTAAATATATATATATAAGGAGTAAAACATAAATAAAAGAGAAATAAAACTTAATTGTATCATGTTATTCGCTTTTCTTCTTATATATTCAGATTCTGTTATGATAAAATACTTTCATCGTAATCAATATTAAAATCATTTATTCTTATGAATTCTCCTGTATTTATCATATCTTCAATATCACTATCTATTTCTATTTTCTTTTATTTTCTCATTTCTTTTGGGACAATTATTAGCATAATGACCTATCTGCTTACAATAATAACATCTGCATTCTTTAGGATTTGTCTTTCTTTTTTATACATTGGTTTATAAGTTTTTTATATCCTTTTTCTTATAATATCTTGCTTTCCTTCTCTTAAAATATGGTTTTCTATATTTATATTGTTTTTTCTTTTTATATTTTCGTTTTATCTTTCCATAATAGTATGAACTATCACATCCTACCATTAATGGCATTTTGGTTTATCACAACATAATGAAACTCTTTTTCTTAATCCTTTTGTAGCTTTGGCTAAAATAGCATCAGCACACCAATTACTAAATTTATCTCTAACATGTTCTATTCTTTTTCCTAAAGTATCTACATTTCCGTGATTATAAGTTTCTATCAATTTAGTACCCTATGGGTCGGAATTTTAGCAAAAATAAAGGTAAATAATTACTAGTATCTCAGAATTTGGTTATAAATATGATAATAATAATCTTGAAAACACAAATATATCTTTCTATGTCACATATATCACATAATTGTAGTGCATCAAAGCAAGAGTATATCGAGTTATGGTATTAGGATCTTTGACATATTTTCCTTCACCATGAAATTCTAATCTAAAAGTCTCTACTACTTTAGTTATAAAATTATCTCGATCGTAATACAAAGCTTGTTTAGTATCTTCATTTATATTTTGCCAAAATCTTTGGGCACTATTTAATAATGTTTTTCCATAAATCCTTTAACTGCTTCAAAATCCATTTTATTTACTACAACCGCTATTCTTAATGCAGTTTCCCATTTATCTATGGCTTCTTCTATATTGGCAATACAATCTAAATCTAGATAAATTCCAAATGGATTTATTGTATCTCGCTTTCATTTTTCATAAGGTGTGTATTTATCGAAATTAGTTCCAAGATACATTAAACCAAAGATATCCTCATTACGGGTTTATCAAAACTTTGATTCTGTCTAAATCAAATATTAGGTTCTGTATTTGTACTAGGGATATCTGTTATGTTTGGATTTTCTGCTTTTATTCCTATAGGTTTAATATTAATAAAATTATCTTGGAGATCTAAATTCCCAATTTGTGTTATTAAATTATCTACTTGGTATAATATAGCTTTCATTATCTCGAGCTATTTTCGACATCTTTTAATTTTTCTAAATGAATAATAAAAGGGTTGTTACCTATCTCTTTTCTTTCTCCCTGTTCTTCTATTTTTATTACTGCTTTTCTTTATCTTTGATTGTAGTTTTATGATCTATAAGTGCTTTTAAATCAAAAGTCATCTGCTCAAAATATTGTATAATTTTTCTCCATAATAAATTATCGTTTTTGTACTTCTATTATTTCTTTATCTATTTTAAAGCATCTTCTGTTCTTTTATTATTTTAAAATCTATATTCATTTAAATAACATATATTATTGAACGATAAGAAAATAATATAACAATAGTATAATAAAAGCTAACTCAATACTGACTATCCAACAACATAAACAAATTAATTTAAATAATATAAACAAACCTAAGAACTCCCTTTTCTTATATTCATTCTATAGCTCACAAACACTTAGACTATACTCCTTCAAACTCCTTTACCTATTTTCTTACGCCTTGAGGTAGGAAACGAAACAAGGCTGTGCTGAGTATTGCTGAAGGAACTATAGAAGAGTTACCTTGACCCTATGTTCAAGGATTAAGGTTGGGGCTGAAACGCTCGTGAAAAGCTTCATGGTAACCGAACTAAGTGTTCTCCATATGCTTCAACGTCCATTGGTGGGTTTAAGAAATTTCTTACATCCATTCTATAGGCATCACAAACATGATATAGAGAAATAGGTCCAACACGCTTCCTTACCTAGTTTTTGGATTGACCAAAATATTGCCGGGTCATACCATGAAGCTTTTCACGAGCGTTTCAGCCCCAACCTTAATCCTTGAACATAGGGTCAAGGTAACTCTTCTATAGTTCCTTCAGCAATACTCAGCACAGCCTTGTTTCGTTTCCTACCTCAAGGCGTAAGAAAATAGGTAAAGGAGTTTGAAGGAGTATAGTCTAAGTGTTTGTGAGCTATAGAACGAATATAAGAAAAGGGAGTTTATTTATGATGCATGGGAAAGATATATATATATATATATATATATATATATATATATATATATATATATTGCCCATATTTTCTTCTCTTTTTCCTGTTTTCCAACCGAAATTCAATCTATCATATCTCTTTCTACACATTTAAGAAAATTACAAACTATACCGTGTTGGAAAGATCATGAAAAGCTCTACAAGTTTCATGAAGACCCCAACAAGCAATTTTACCCCGAAAGGTATCAAAATCTAATTGAAACTTCTGCCTATGCACTACCTCTTAAAACAGAACAGTATTTGTAAATTCAGTAACTTTCATTCTCTTCAGTCAAAAATTGCACCATAAATATGATCAGAAAGATCACAATGTGATCTACAACTTTTGTGAACAATATGAAATCAAATTCAATGGTTAACTAGGTCAAACAATTCAGTGAATGCTGCTGCCCCTGTAAGTACTCAATCTGGACAGTAATGTTCTAAATAGTATATCTCCTTGCACAAATGTCAAATAAATGCATACTTTATACCTATGGAAAGATCAAACACAATTCTACACTTCTCATGAAGGGCTTCAAAGCCAATTCCATCTCTAACAAGCTTAAAACTTTCATGCAAGTTACTGATCAGGGCAGAAGTCAATAACCTCATGCAGGTACAGATTTTGAAAATTCATTACTCCCATATCTGATCTCCAACAATTACATGATATATACCATTTTCAAGATAATTTCTTCCTCTACAACTCTTCAGAAGATCAATTAAGCCAATTCAATTCACAGAAATTGCTAAAATTGCTTCTAATCAGAATGTGCACCAAATCCACTCTTAGTCTAGGTTTCACCAAATTGTTCAAAATCAGTCAATATTCCACAGTGCATATCTCCCAATATACAGATCGAAAAATTTCAAAATCAGTGAGAATGGAAAGATAACTTGATAAGCTTCAACTTTCATTTAGAAAATTTTCCCTAATTCCTTCTCGATTAATTTAGAAAAATCAGTAAAACTAGTAGATCATTGGTTCGGTTACTGTTCACAGTAACCTTAACAGTAACTTTCCATGCTAAAATTCACCCTCTTAAGGCTAAAATTAGACAAAACCTATTTCATACAAAAATGTAGCCAACAAACCAAAGTTTAATTGAGAATAAACCTTGACTCATTTGCATAACCATACAATGAGTTATGCTCAAAACAGTACAGTAGGTCAAAAACCAATTTTCAGCTTTACTTCTCCAATACACTTCCTATCATGCCAATTCAAATTCTACTACCATAAGCATCTCAATTGGACACAAAATCAGTCCCTATATCATGCCTACATTCACTAGTAATAACCACCATAATTTGGCAGCACTTACCTCTTACATTTCATGCAAGAATAAACATCAATATTCAATCCAAAACAAGCTAAAACACTTCAATCATATGACTTTAGCAAGTCCTACTTAAACCTAGTCTTATACCCACCAATTCAAACACTAATTTTCATCAAATTAATGCATCAATAAGCATAATAATTACACCATAAGTCCCATTGAATGCATCTAATAACTAAGGCATTAAATTCATAATCAAAGCATCATTAAAGCTTAACTTAATCACTAACCTACTTAGCTTCCAAACTTCAATTCTCTTCAATTCTTTCTTTGCTTCTAACCCCATGCAAGTGTAAGTTCTCCATGGCAAGACAACAACTTGGTTGCATGAAGGAAAGCTTGAGTTTGGAGGAAGGATTTACTTAGAAAAGAAGAAAATTGATGGAGGTATGCAAAAAGGGAAGTAGGTTTCGGTGGAGCTTAGAAAACAAGCCAAACATTCAACTTTTTCATTCTTTTACAAAGCAAAACCGCGGGAGGGAGATAAGGAAGCATTCAATGAAGGCTAGGTGTCAAAAGTCTACTAGTCCAAGGTTAAAAGAAAAGTCAAAGTAACTTTAAACAATTAAAAACAAATTATTGGATAAGATTTAGAAATCCTACTACAATTTGACCCATTCTAGTCCAATGACCCTAATTTCAATTCTAAAATCATATACCCAATATGACAGTGTCATTTGATAGCAATTTTCGCTACCGAAAAGCAACAGATTCGCCACTTGGCAATTTTTTTCCGGTCCAGGAATTTTCTCCGGAAAATTTCAGAAAAATTCTTGAAAATCCCTTAAAATATAAAACACTCAATGGCGCACTCAGAATAATTTTTCAAACCCAATAACCACGTTAATCACAATAAAATTACATTAGGCATGAAAACCGAGAATGTCATGTAGGCATGTACAGTTATTTCATGTGCACAGATTTCACTGTTCACTAGTACCAGTATGCATGGACAATACGAATAAATCCCTATCAATCTCTTCCTATGCCAATTTACTATTTTACCCTTCCTGTCGGGGGTGGGATGTTACATGCCCTGGGTTTAGTATCGTTGGCTCTCCTACATACAACACACAACTCCATCTTCAGTCTACCATTACTCCCTCTACACTTGCTACCATCGAAGCCAATCCTTCCTAACAAACTCCTAGCTGTATATAACTAATTTTTGTTATGTCAGAGAGAATAAAATCTCGTAGTCTAGAACATTTCAGTCTGTATATATTACACTCGAAGCAAATAAAATAAGTAAGCAGAAAGGTTTTACACACTACACTCTCTTTTTTCCCTCTCTCTTCTTGGTATCAGAGCCACCCTACTGACCAACGTCACAATGGCTCAAGATTCATCCTCAACCTCCAATCAAACTCGACAATCATAGATCACCACCCCTCTATTAGACTTTCCAGCCTTGACAAAAACATTAAACTTCAACTTGCCAATCAAATTGGACAAAACCAACTTCATCAATTGGAGAGCACAGGTGACAACAACAATCCGAGCCCTTGAATTGGAAAATTTCATTTAATCAAATGTGTCTCCACCTCCATAAGTTATCACAGAACCTGCTCCAACACCAGCAGAAGCTCCTCAAACTGTTGTAAATCTAGAATACCGTTTATGGCGCAGATTAGATCAGCTACTTCTTTATTGGCTACTCTTAACTATAGGTGAGGATGTGGTAGGTCAGGTAAATCAATCCTCCACCTCTCTTGAATGTTGGAAAATATTATAAAATTTGTATGCACAAACATCAATGGTTCAGGTCCTGCAGTTAAAACAACAACTGTCAACAATTCAAAAAGGCTCACAGATAATTTCAGATTACATTTAGAAGATAAAATCAATTGGAGACTCTCTTATAGTAGCAGGACATGCAATACCATATCATGAACTTATTCTAAGTGCTTTAAATGGCCTAGGCTATGATTATAACCCAGTGGTGGTTCTCCTAACTCACACAATGAAGAATGCAACTCTACAAGATGTGCAATATAGTCTTATGATGCATTAAACCAGATTTGAGCAACTAAATGCAGCATCTCACACTCTAACTATTTATTCTCCTTCAGCCAATCTTGTGTCATTTAACAGAAATCACACTCAATCTCGTAATCAACAAGGTCGTCAAGCTCCTAGAGGAAGAGGGGGTCGTGGAAGAGGACGATGGATTGGTGTCAATCGCCTATACTACCATCTATGTCAAAAACCAGGTCATGATGCCCTTCGGTGCTACAAGCGTTTTGGCCAGTCATGGCATGGAAATCAGCAATTGAAGCAGCCAAATTCATCCACACAGCATCACTCTCAAAATACTGGTCAACACCACACATACAATGGGTCACCACAAACCTTTCTAGCTCAAACAAGTGCTGGTTCTAACCAACCTAATGCCTCTACTTGGTATGTAGACTCTGGAGCTACAAATCATATTACTGTCGATCTTAATAATCTCTCCATTGGTTCAGACTATACTGGTAATGATCACAACACATTAGGTCATAGAAACTCTCTTCCTATTACACATATTGGCTCATCTTACATTCAATTTCAAGACAATAAACACACACCACTATCTTTACATCAAATACTCCATGTTCCAAGTATCACTAAAAATCTGTTGAGCATTTCCAAAATCACAAAAGACAACCATGTAATTGTGGAATTTTCTGAAACAATGTGTTTGTTCAAGGATAAGGACACGAGGAAAATTCTTCTCAAGGGGATACTTCAGGATGGCCTCTACAACCTTGATGTTCCACCTCAAACTCAACTCATCACTCAATCAAAGAACACTCCACTGCCATCCTCTCCTCCGAGCACCTCTAGCTTAGTTCCTTACCCACAAACTTTTTCTACTCAGCTTTCTACAAATGATGTTAATGTTTGACATGCTAAACTTAGCCACCTATCATCTAATGTACTTAAATAGGTTCATAATTCAATGAAAATTCGTCTTAATACCAAAGAATTGAAATTCTGTGATTCATGCAAACAAGGCAAGCTTCATAAAGTACCTTTTCAAACTCATGATATTTCTGCCAAATATCCCTTAAAATTTGTCTATTCAAATATTTGGGTTCCTTCCTCTTTGCTTTCAACCGAAGGCCATAGGTATTATTTGATATTTGTGGATGCTTACACAAGATTCATATAGTTTTATCCACTGAAACTTAAATTCGAAGCTCTTGCAACCTTTATTCAATTCAAAACCTTTATTGAGCTTCAACTAAACAAAAAAATCAAAGCTTTACACACAGACATGGGTAGGGAATATAAAGCTTTCTTTCCTTTTCTAACTAAGCATGGGATTCAAACACGTTTAAGCTATCCATACACCCACCAACAAAATGGCATAACTGAAAGAAAACACCGTCATATCACTGAAACAGGGCTCACATTACTAGCCCATGCCCATCTACCCTTGCGACTTTGACTTGAGGCCTCACCATAGCCACTTTTCTTATAAACAACCTACCATCTGCCAAATTACAAAACCTCTCCCCATTTGAACTCTTATACCACAAAAAGCCTAACTACAGCTATCTTAAAACCTTAGACCGCACATGCTTTCCATACCTTCGTTTCTATTCCCATCACAAATTTAATTTCCACACAACAAAATGCATTTTCCTAGGATATAGCCTTGTCCATAAAGGTTACAAATGTCTTACCAACAAAGCACAAACTTCATATCTCTAGGCATGTTGAATTTAATGAACTTGATTTTCCTTATCCTCCTTTTTTTCCCTCAAACACCTCAACTGCCTCTTCTTCATCTCCTAGTTTACCATTATTTGTTTTACAACCTGCAGTTTCTCCACACCAATTTCTTTATCCTCGGCCATCCTTACGCAGCTATCTTGTGCAAGAATCGTCTCCTATGCCTTCCTACTCCACAGCACATCATCATGTATTCCCTACATTTCCTGCTCTTCCTCTCATTGCTACTTCTTCTTCTCCACAACCTGCCTCACCCACTTCAGCTTCAACACATATTTTAACCACTAACTCTCACCCTGCTGTCCATAATGCTCCTCCCACACTCACTTCTACTCATCCTATGCAAACTAGATCTAAAAACGACATTTTCAAACCCAAAATCTATTTGGCCTCTCTTCATTCTCTCCCCTCCGCAGAACCAATCACTGTTAACCAAGCCCTCAGCACTCCAGTCCGGTATAATGTTATGTGTGAAGAAATCTCTGCTTTCCAGAAAAACTAAACATGCACCTTAGTACCCTATGATCCCTCAATGCACATTCTAGGCACTAAATGGGTTTTTCGAACCAAGTATACTGCTGGTGGCACGATAGCTAAACACAAGCCCCGCCTTGTGGCAAAAGGGTTTTCCCAAACCCCTAATATTGACTTCTCGGATACCTACTCTCCTATGCTTAAAGCCTCAACCATCAAGGTAGTCCTATCCTTTGCTGCTTCCCACAATTGGAGCATTCAACAAGTCGACATTAACAATGCCTTTCTAAATGGTGACCTTCATGAACTTGTCTACATTACTCATCCTCAAGGTTTTGAAAATCCCTCTCTCCCTAATCATGTTTGCAAACTCTCTAAAATCCTTTATGGCCTGAAGCAGGCCCCAAGGGCATGGTATCACAAACTTCGATATGCTCTTCTCTAATGGGGTTTTCACAATTCCAAAGCTGACACTTCTATGTTCTACTTACATACCAATGGCACTCTCCTCATTCTATTAGTCTACGTGGATGATATTCTCATCACAGGCAACAACACATCACAGATAAATTCAATCATCACAAAACTCAGTACACAATTTGCTCTCAAAACCTTGAGCAATTTACATTACTTTTTGGGATTTGAAGTTTACAGAAACAATATAGGCTTATTTCTATCTCAAAGTAGATATATTCGAAGTTTATTTACCTAGGCTAATATACTGCTTTGTAAGCCTTGCTCCACTCCAACTTCCATAGGGATCATAGTCTCACATCATGAAGGTGTACCGTTTTGCCAATCCTTCTTTGTATTGCAGCCTGGTTGGTGCTCTCCAATACCTCTGCATTATGTGCCCTGACATTAGTTTTGTGGTAAATAAACTCAACCAATTTCTCTCGACTCCTCTTACTCCTCACTAGATTGCCCTAAAAAGAGTGCTACGTTACCTGAAAGGCACCTTCGATCTTGGGTTACTGTTCCGATCGTCGTCCTCTCCTCCTGATCTTCAGGCGTTCAGCGATTCAGACTGGGCGAACTTGCCAGACGATCGTAAGTCCACCAACGGTGGCTGTGTCTTCCTTGGAGACAACCTCATTTTTTGGAGATCTAAGAAATAGACGGTGGTCGCGTGATCCAGTACTGAGGCCGAATACCGAGCTCTATCTCAGCTCTCTATTGAAGTCCTCTGGTTAACTTCACTTCTCTCTGAGCTTGGGTTCCAGCCTCCCCGATCTCCAATTCTCTGGTGCGATAACAACGGGACTGGATCTATCTCCTAAAATCTCATGTTTCACTCCCGCACCAAGCACATAGAGATCGATGTCCACTTTGTGTGTGACAAAATAGCAGCGGGTCTCCTGGAGGTGCGATATGTCCCCACTGCTGACCAGCTCGCCGACTTACTCACCAAGCCTCTCTCTGTCGCACGGTTCCAAGAATTGACTTTCAAACTCAACCTAGCTCTCAACCTAAGTTTTGTTTGAGTGGGGGTCTAAAGAATTCTGCCCAATCATCTAAGTCCTTGGGCCAGACGACTTGCCCTGGGCCCAGTATCGTTGGCTCTCCTACAAACAACACATAACTCTATCTTCAGTCTACCACTACTCCCTCTACGCTTGCTACCACCGAAGCCAATCCTTCCCAACAAACTCCCAGCTATATATAACTAATTTCTATTATGTCAGTAAGAATAAAATCTCGTAGTCTAGAACATTTCAGTTTGTATATATTACACTCGAAGCAAATAAAATAAGTAAGCAGAAAGGTTTTAGACAATACACTCTCTTCTCTTCCTTTCTCTTCACGGTCTCATTAACCTTATCGAAGCTGGTCCTCCAAACCTTCGCCCTGGTACGTAATTAAACATGCATGCATAAAGATAGTCTTTGATTTAAAGATATAAACGATTAGGTTGTTAAGTTTCATCTGTTTTTATTTCGCTTTGGGTACTGCAACTATATTCAGGTCATTGCTATACGAGGCTTGTGGAAGGGTGGCGAATCCAGTGTCTGGATCAGTTGGTTTGCTTTGGTCCGGGAATTGGGCAGTGTGCCAAGCAGCTGTTGAAGCTGTATTCGGTCGATCATCCATCATGCAAGTTCCTTCTTCTTGTTCGGAGACAGAGGAAGGTAAGGGACTAGAGTTGATCTCTTTTTTTTTTTAATTACATAAGGGAAGTACAACACTAAATTAACGCTCTTGGGTACATAACGCCCTGCGCATCGCGGCGGAGGATCTCCTAAAGGCTAAAAGGGGGCTCGTGCAGCACAAAAAGACCCGAACTGTGCACCCCAACGAGTCGAGCGAGACAGTTTGCGCACTGGTTTTGTTCCCGGTATACATGCTGCTGCTGGACGGTCCACTCTCGCTGCAACATCTGATGTATACCTGTCACCAAAAAAGAAACCTCAGTCAGTACCCCAATGGGAGCAGAGAGCAGAGTAAGAACCTTAAGGGAGTTGACTTCGAAAATAACACGGCAAAATCCCAAGTCCTAGGCCAGGTGGAGTCCTGAGTGTAACATCCCGTTACCGATGTGAGGGCATATCGATAATTTGGATGGACTGAGCAGTGAGTGCATTCATAATTGAATTGCACGCATAGTGATTCTGCATCAGTGACATGAGTTAATTGCACATGCATACATAGTGAATTGCATTCATGATTATCCAGCATTTAATTGTGTTTATGAGTAATTGTGAAATTTGATATTAAGTGTGAAATATGATTTTAGAGTTTGGAAAATTAGAGCTGAGTGAAATTGATTTATTGAGGATCGAGAAATAAATTGAATTGAGTGGTTGAATTAGTTGAATTGTGATTGGATTGAGAATTTAAAGAGTATTGAGTCGTATAGTTGATTTAGAGTGAGAATCGAATTTGTGGAATTGGAAATTGAGATTTGAGTACAGAATCTAGTGTTTTATATTTTTGAGGAATTTTGTGAATTTTTCCAAAATTTTTAGAGATATGAGTTCGGACCGGAAAAATTTATCTAGAGACTGATAATTGTGAATTCGGTTCCGAAAGTGAGTGATAAATGGTTTGAAAATTTTGATTTGTGAGTTTGAGAATTTTTGTGATGAGTCAATGAAATTAGAGATTAAAATTAAGTGATTTGAGGACTGATAGATTTTGAATATCAGTTGAAATCAACCCTGAGTGTGTATATATGAGATTTGGGAGTTAGGGCTTAGACATTTTTCACCGTCTTTCTCTCTTCTCTTCTGCGATGTCTTCGTTTTTTTCCCTTGGTAAGGATCTTTCAATCTTTTCTCATGGATTTCTTTCCATTATGCTTAGCTAATTGATCTATTATGATTGATGAAGGATTGAGAGATTAGAGAGTGTGAATCATGGGTTGCAGAGGATTTTAGGGTTTTGGTAAAATCGGTGGAAAAATCGTCGATTGGTAAGTGTTAATGTGTTTAATGCTGTGTTTATGGTAATTAATGGTTATGTATGGCATTTATGTGTTGATATGGTAGTTGAGAGAGTTAATGTTGAGGTTTAAGAGTATTAATGGCGGAAAATGAGAATCGGAGAAGACGATCGATCGCGTCGCGACGTAGGAATTAAATATTTCATAATGCGTCGCGACGGCGTGAAAACTGCACGTCGCGACGAGCTTCATGAGGCGTCGCGACGAGCGGAAGGCTTTATTCGCCGCGACGTGTGGTTGTAGGCGCTATGACGAGGCGCGAGAGAATGACACAGACGTCGCGACGAAGAGACATGCGTCGCGACGAGGGAGTGAAATGCTGAAGTGGATTAGTTGAGTCTTTTGAGCATAACTTTTAGTGTAGACCTCCAATTGAGATGAACTTTGATTCGTTGTGAACTAGAGAAAGAGGTCTACAAGTGTGGTATAATTTGAGAGTTGAATTATATCTAGAGGGATCGTGAATTATCGAAATGTGAATCAATTCTAGTATCAAATGTGACCTAAGTGTTATAATGTGACAATTAGAGTTCAAAGTGAGGACTTCATTATTGAGATAGGCCTAGTGAATAGTGAATTGCGGTTGTGAAGTGAGAGATAACGGGATTGGATTAGAGAGTTGGAAATCATGAACATGCATCATATCATTGCGAATTAAGACATGTGCATCAGTGATTTTGATTTATTGGGCACCTAGTGATGAGAATTTATCTGAATTGTTATAGAGGCGCCGTTGGATCGACAATCCACGGATATTGCTGGGACTTCCAGGCAGTAGCTCGGAAGTTACAGGTGAGTAACCTAGTTGGTTCCTCAGCTTTTATGTGATTAAATGTACTGTGAATGTGTATGAATTAAGTGTATAGTGAGTGATATAAATGTAAAGTGATTGAGCTAAATGCGATAGATGATAGTGATTGTGTGAATGTGAATAAGTGTTCTGAGTATGTTAAGTGTAGTGGAATGAGAAACATGTGAAATGTGTTATAAATGTGAATACTTGTGATAAGTGAATGAAGTGACATATTGATAGAAATGTGAGTATTAGTGAATGTGAAATCAGTGTAAAGAGTATGGGTAAGTGTTCTGATTGAGATAGTGAGTGCATGCCTAGCATGATAACAAGCAGTAAATTTAACAGTTGTGACTAGAGCATAGTGATTCAGAGCTTTGAGCTCGATTATCAGTGAGAGGGCCTAGGGCCGAAACGGCAGTAGTGCATACCCTGAGGGCTCTCCTACTTGCCTAAATTGCGATCATTGCAAAAAGAAAATAGTGCATACCCAGAGGGCTCTCCTATTCCTAAAGTGAGGGGGCAGTAGTGCATACCCTGAGGGCTCTCCTACTTGCCAAAATGTGAATATTAACGCCACCACAACAACGTCATAAAAAGAGAATTTGCATACATATGCATCGATTGTGCGATGTAATTGAGAATGCGAGTGATATGTGATAATGTGATTTGTGCACTAACATGTTTGAGTAGTGACATAGTGTTAACGTGCAAATTGTGTAAAATGTTAATAGTGTTATAAATTGTATTAAAATATATCTATGAGATATATTATGTGTATATGCATGAGTTGGGTGAACCATCGATGATGGTTTCTCATTGAGTTCGCAAACTCACCCAACATTGCAATATATTTTCGTGACGTCGTCGAGGGATTCTAGCTCCGTGATAGTTTTTCTGCAGGAGAGTTCGTGATCAAGTGCGCGATGGATCACAATCGGTCACCGGAGCGATATCTATATTTTTGGGATGACCTAGTATAGACGTTTTTATCAGTTTCCCTTTTTGGATGATTATATTGTAACTGTAGGGGACTAATAGGCTTGTCTATATTTTGGATTGATGGCACATAATGAAAAGTTATTATTGTGATTTTAAATTTTAGTGAATTGCATGATGCGGTTTTATTTTATTGATGCCATGCGAGTGTTTAGTGATCGTTCGCGATCGTAGCACTTCCTTAGCGTGGGATATACGTCGGAACGACCCACGGGCGTCCTGGTGTGTACCCTACGGTGAGGGGGCGCTACACTGAGAGGACTCCCTATAACTCTGCGGTAAGCGGTGAACCCTGGGCAAGGTGCTGCTGGAATCCGCCTCGCCACTCGCCAAAGCAGTCTCTGATCAGTCCCCCAAAGCAAATCCTGGGAGGACTGGGTGATGTGGCACCATCAAGTTAACTTTCACCCACCGTCAGCAGCTTCGCCACCCGACGCAGTACCCATCGTAAGGCTCATATTGAAACACGTACCGTCGCCATCATCTGGGCTCGGTCAATCCACTCAACATAATCCATGATAACGCGGTAACCCTCAGTAGGCCAGCCAAAAGTCAGGTCGAAAATCTCATTGCTTCTCCATTTCGGAGGAACCAAGATGGCGACCCCAAAATCGTGGCCCACGCCACTCTTTGCACCGAGCTCGCCGAGAGGTTACTCTCCAACCAAGGCTCGACCTCCTGACGAAAAAAAGTCCCATCCACCACCGCCCGAGGGAAATGACTCCAGAGGCCACGAGCTCGCGAACAATCCCGGACCACGTGCAGCGTGGTCTCCTTCTGCCTACAGAAATGGCAGCTACAACTGGAGGCAAGATGCCTGGCTACCCGATGTTGGTTTGTCAGAAGCCAGCGGTGAGCAACAAGCCACAAAAAAGTGCGAATACGCTGAGGGCCTCCCCATTTCCAGATGATGTCCCACAACCTGGGACGGTTAGGGCGAGCGCGGTCCTCTATAAGCGCATACGCGGAAGCCACAGTGAACTCCCCGTGGGGCGAAGGACCCCAAACCAGCCTATCCTCTCCCCTATGCCCATCAATAGGGCCAAACTGCGCGATTGTCAAGCAAACCAAAGTCGGGAGAAATTGTTGGAATTTGGGCCATCGCCATTCACCGCTCTGTAATGGTGAGACCGGAATCGGGCAGGAGGCCACATGAATAAGGGGGCCCTACCCCTCCAGCCACTAATCCAGCCAGAAAAATGCCCGCCTCCCGTTGCTCACCCGCCAGGTGAGACCGTTCCGAACTCCTAGCTAAGTCGCTGAGAGCCCATGCCAAACTAACGACGCTCCTGTCCGATGGAGCGTGAGGGGTAGATGAGTAGGATCAAGGCGATATTTAGCCCTCAGGACCTGGACCCAAAGATTCGTAGGGTTCGTGAGCAGGCCCCAACCCAGTTTGGCCAGAAACGCATCGTTCAGAGGACAAAGGCCTTTAATACCTAAGCCCCCCTCGGATTTAGGCTTGCACACCGATTCCTAGTTGACTAGGTGCATCTTACGGTGCGTAGGGGAGGATCCCCATATAAAGCTGCGCATGAGTTGTTCCAGGTCGTCACACAAACGACGCGGAAGCCGAACCGTTTGCATGGTGAACATGGGAAGCGCTGACAGGACCGCCTGCGTCAAGGTAACCCTACCCACAAGGGACAGGAGCCTACCACTCCACCCCGAAAGTTTCACGAAAGCGTAATCCAAGATATACTTTGGTAGGTGCGCTGACGTCTGGCCATGGATCATAGGCACTCTCAAGTACTTGCCTAGGTCCGTCGTGGACGTAATCTGAAGCACCTCGCTAAGGCGACGCGTAGTTGCCCGAGCAACATTCGGAGAGAAGAAGATACGAGATTTGGCTTTACTCACCAGTTGCCTAGACGCACTACAGAAAGTGTCCAAAGTACGAGCTATAAGCTGAAGCTGACTTTCATCCGCTTCTGCGAAAAGGACCAGATCATCAGCAAAGAACAAGTGGGAGAGAGGAGGGCCCGTACGACCCAACCGAATCGATTTCCACCGTCCCCGTGCCACCTCGGCTGAAATGAGATGACCCGGACGCTCCATACAGAGGACGAACAGGTAAGGGGAGAGGGGATCCCCTTGCCTGATGCCCCTCGAAGGGTGGAACGGGGCGGAAGCGGTGCCTTGCCAAACTACTTGAAAAGTAGTAGTCGTGACACACTGCATAATGACCCGAATGAAACATTCCGGCAAACCAATATTCTCTAGAGTCTCTTGGATAAATTTCCACCGGAGGCGATCATAGGCTTTCTCCAGATCCACCTTGATGGCTAAGTATCCAGTTTTGCCCGACTTCTTCCGCATCGAATGAATCACCTCCTGGGAGATAATAATATTATCCGTGATATGCCGACCCGGAATAAAACTGCACTGAGTTGCCGCTGTTAGATGGGGCATGTGGGCCTTCAGGCGATGCACGAGGACTTTAGAAACAATCTTATACAACACGTTACACAAGCTAATCGGCCGAAAGTGGGAGACCTGGATCAGGGAAGGGGTCTTCGGGATGAGCACCAGAAGCGTGCTATTGAGGTCCTGGTCCCAACATTCCTGCCGGAAAATTTTTTGTATGAAGGCCACTACAGCGGGTCCGACCGTCCCCCATTGGCGCTGAAAGAAAAGAGCGTTAAAGCCATCAACCCCCAGGGCCTTGTTAGGATTCATCGTGAAAACGACACTAGAGACCTCAGCAGCCCGAATGGGTAGACTGAGATCCTGAGTCGTAGCCTCAGAAAGGGGCGGGAAGAGACCAGTGAGAGGGAACGGCGCTGGAGGCCCGACGTCCTGGCTATACAGCTGGATAAAATAGTTGTTGACAAGGTGTCGCAGCTAGGCCGGATCAGTAACACTCCGGCCCTCCTCATCCTGTAGAGCCTCAATACGCAACTTCCGACGTTTGGTAAGGGCGAGCGTGTGGTAATATCTGGTGTTTCGGTCACCCTTGGAAAGCCACTCGCAACGGGCTTGTTGATGCCAGAAGAACTCCTCCTCGCATAGGACCTGGAGTAGCTCACGCCCGAGCGTGTCCTCCAATTCCAGTAGCGTGTTCGGAGCCCCCGCCGACAAAGCACGCTGGATACCTTCCAATCTGGCCATGAGTTTCTTCTTCCGAGAGAAAATGTTTCCGAATTCATGACGGTTCCAATGCTGGAGATGTTCGGAGAGCTGGGTAAGGGAGTGACTCAGACGCCCCTCCACCGGGTGCCAGGACTCAGCTACAACGGTCTGAAAGGCTGAATGGGTTAACCAAGCATTCTGGAACCGAAACGACGTCACGCCCTGACCCCGACGAGGGGGCGTGGAAAACTGGAGAAGCATAGGCCGATGATCAGAGCCTAGGAAAGGAAGGTGTTGGTTAGAAGTATGAGGGAATTGTTAGACCCAAGCTGTCGAGCCAAACGCCTGGTCAAGCCTAGCTTGGAGTTGCCCCCTCCGCCAAGTAAATTTAGATCCAACGTACCCGAGGTCATGGAGTCCACTCTGATGGACCCAATCTCGAAAGTGCCTATTCACAACCGGGGCTGAGGTTGAACCTCCCCGTTTATCCGAGAGGTCCAGTTTAGCGTTAAAATCACCCCCCACAAGCCACGGTCGAGTGATAGAGGTACCAATCCAAGAAAGAGCAACCCAAAGATTGGATTACGAGGACACTTGCGGACTAGCGTACACGATGGTGAGGTCAAAAGAATACGAACCAAATTTAACAAGAGCATGTAAAAATTGTCTATGGGCTGCAACGATAGAGATGTCAAAAGGTACGTTCCAAAGAAGCCAAATGTCACCAGAGAAACCCTCCGCTTCGATCCTAAAAGAGAAATCAAAGCCAAGGGTACGAATAACGGTCTGGGCCCTAGTCCCACTAATCCGGGGTTCCAGCAAGGCCAAGACACCCGGTTGGTAACTACAAATGTAGTTACGCAGGATGGTCTGAAACCTAGACCCGCCTGCTCCTTGACAATTCCAGATTAATAAAGACATAAAGACAAAAGAGGGGAAGACAATTACCTCGAGTCCGCTACCGAGGGCTCAACTTGAATGTCCTTGGGCTCTACAGGGACAGAGACCGGAGTCTCGAGTGAGTCCGCTTGCCCTACCAAGGCCATCGCAATATCAGGAGGTTCTAAAATGGAAATATCAGGGATTGCCGGAGTTGCCCCAGGGTCCGCCACCTCGTCTATACCCAAGGGACCCTCCGCAACCAGCGGATTGGGCTCGGCAATAAGCGTGTTGTCACATATCATTTCAGAGTGGGTCGGGATGGTGACAACAAGGTCGCGATCGGATGGCGTTGGTTTAAGTCGAATGGGTAGCTTCGGGGTCGAAGCCAGAGTCGGGCCCGCACTAGCCTGGCCCTGAACCACCCGAGGTTGAGCTGATGTTGTGAGGCCTTTACCTTTGGCTCCCCGTGCAGGGCCTCGGGATCGGTCAGCGGCCTTAGAAGGCCAGGATTGCTGAGAAGTCCGCTCAGTTCCCTTGAAACTAAACAGGTTGAGACGCTGTCCCATGCCAAAGGGAAGTCCGGAGGTTTGGTTGGTTTCCTACTGGGTTGTCGTCTTAGCTACAGTATCGGCATTAATTAATGCTGCAAATCTAGATCCACTATGAGATTGCGCTGTTCGCGCCGAAGTCGCCCGTTGCTGGCCCTGTTCGCGCACTGTTGGAGGACGTCTTCGTTGCACGTGTGTCCACGGTCCGTAGCCGTTAGCGGATTCGAGATCCGCTCGGCCTCTGTCGTGAGACGACGCCTTCCTTGTCCAGCGCAGAACGCAAATGCCGCTCTCGTAAGGTGTCGGGTGAAATTGCGGAAGCTGTCATTTGCCGACAAAGCGGTAGGAGGATGCCCAAGAACTCCACACCGAACACAGACTTGAGGAGACCCTCGTAAGATATAAAGAACGTTTCTCCATCCAGTTCGATACTCGGCGTGAGGGGACGGTGTAAATCAATCTCCACCGCAATGCGAGCAAACTTCCCACGGTTGGCCATCATCGTCTCCTCATCCAAAGTGACGGTAGAAGACCGACCAGTCCCCAACGCCGTCGAGATCCGGGATGATAACGTGAAATTGGCAAGTTAGGAATCCGTATCCAGACTACAGCTCGGGAAACCACGGCTTGGGAAGGGTGGAAGGACGGGCTCCAGCGCTGAACGGCGACGGCCTGCCCAAAAACCACCCAAGGTCCCTCGGTAAGGACCCGAAAGTAGTCACCTTCCTCTTGAAATTTAACCATAAAAAAATCATTATCTAGGTCGATCATCTTCATCCGGCCACGCAACCGCCACTGAGCCTACAAACGGTCGTGAAGTACCGTGAAACCCACACGACGTCCCAGGACTTTCAGCACGACTGCTCGTTTCCACTGCCTGTCCAACTTGGCTTTGAGGTTCTGGGAGAGGAGGAGACTGCCTCCTTTCTCACTGATGACGGGGGTGATGTCCCCATCTTCAACGGTGATAGGGTCCTCATCGGGCCAGCCTTGGGACGTCGTCTCCCCGCCCGCAACATGGCCGCCTGTCACTGCCGCAATGTAGGACTGCTTGGGTTGGGAGGACCCTTCCTCTCGTTTACGCGTTCGACCCTTCTTCACTGGTTGACCCTCTGGGTCTAAAGACTCCATCCCTGCAGCACGGCAAACGTATTCCCGGTGGAGAGATCCGCCACTAGAGTCTGATAGAGCGTTACAAATTAAAACTGTCACATTTTATCTTTCTAAACACATACGCCACTTGTGAAAGACCCAAAACTTTACCGTGCTTAGGCCAGAGAATCAGAGACAACTGAAGCGATCTATGATCAACCTGTCCAATTTTCTGATGTCTGACCTAACAGTGAAAATTAGTTCAGGTAAATGTTTCTTCTGAAACCGTGGAGGATTCTTTGGTAAACCGGGTTAATCGACATGGTGTTTTGCAGTTCAATGACCATCGGGATAGTGAGGGTGGATTGGATTTGAGTCTTGGTTTCTGTCCACCTTCAAGCCAAATTCCTGACTTTCTTAGGCAATCAAATGCAGGTGTGCTTCGTCAGACTCAAACAATGATCTAGCAGTACTGAGGCTGAGACAAGCATCAAGTCTTAACTCTTGCTTGATGTCTCCTGTACTTAACTAATATTGCAGCAGTCGAAGTTATATAGGTTTTAAACTTTTAATAAACGAAATCTCCTAACTTAGGGTTGTATTGTGGACATTACTAATGAGTCATAATTTCTCGATGGCTAAAAATAATATAGTCACTCCTTGTTAATCAGTACTGGTAACTTAAAGATATATAACACTTGGCACTTTGGCAGTCGGCTTTGTCCACGTAGAGAAAGGAAGCTGACATCTGCTACTCATGCATGATTCTACGAATTTCCAAGTTTCACTGCATACATTGGCTAATGGTACTTTTTTTTTGTTTTGTTTTTGGCTAATGGTAGATTTGGGTTAGGCTCTCTTCGTGCCTGGAGCAATGTTACGTCTTACCCCTCGTTTACGCCTTTGCTTTTTGGAATTTGTATGCAGAATAAGCTATCATAATTACATGAGAAAAGCATTTTAAATTAAGATATGATTACGACGCATGAGTTTCGGCGTGCTTCTTTGACATGACCCAAAATTATATATATAAAAAAGATCCGATAGAGAAGGGCCTGCGATGCTACGTCAGTAACTTCTAACAGATGGTTGAC
Source organism: Erythroxylum novogranatense (assembly GCA_029891385.1). NCBI lineage: Eukaryota > Viridiplantae > Streptophyta > Magnoliopsida > Malpighiales > Erythroxylaceae > Erythroxylum > Erythroxylum novogranatense. Next base: position 51,656,475 of record CM057230.1, read on the forward strand.
TAAGGATAGGAACATGTAACAAGTAAAGAAGTAAATTTAGACAAAAATTTAGTTTATTGTCTTAATCGAATCTCTATGACTTGTCTTTGTCATCCTCACCTTTCTTTATTTTGTTAAAGAATTTTAAAACAAAAAATTCGGATGTCTTTTACATTTCTTAACCTATTATATTTTACACGTTTATATAACAACGTAGCTTTCGTATGGTGTCTTCTTTTCCTCTTTCTGTTTGGTATATGAAACATGACCACATGGCGAGGAAGAAAAAATATTTTGAGTCGACGACGAAGGAGGAAGATAAGCTTCATTTATCCAATAATAAGCAACTTTGATACCTCAATTAAACGACCTCAAATGAGGGTCATTTCACTACCAATAGGCAATCTTGACACTTCAATTAGATTAGTCCACTTAAGATTCATTTTACCACTGATGGATGTTGAACTTTATTTCGGTATGTATACTTGCAACTTTTAATAAATACGGGCATCTACTGTACTATCCAATGGTGTAATTTATATAATGCATAGGTATTTTGTGATTAATGTAGTGGTATTGTGGTATAAAATAGAGATTATGTTGTGGATTATTGTTTAACAATTAATGTGGGATTTTTTGTATTTTCAGTATATTTTAATTACATAAGGTTAAGTTTCCACAAAATTTGTTGACAAGGAAAATATATTGCAAAATTATAAAACATCATCATAATGGGAATATATGTACCAAGTGAAAAGAATATTATGACTCAATTATTAAAGATAAGTAAGATACACACTTTAAAATGAAAATATATTGATAGAGTGAAAAGAATACCATGCATCCATTCAAACTACACCAAGACTCGTTACATTCATTACTAACATGCAAAAACTGTCATGATCCATTTTAATATGTTGATTACTTTGGTTGAAAACTTAAAAATTTAGGTCGCAAATGATTGAAATCTTAAAATCTACAAAAATTTTACTTTAGATTGATGAAAATCTTCTTTAAAGGTATTTTTTTTTGTTATTTCTCATTCATCTTTTTTCACTCAATCGTAGCTTTTAAAATTTGAAACTAGCTTGGATTTTAGGAGATACATGAGTGTGTTGATAGTCGTGTTCTTTAAATAGATGTGTGATGCTTTCCAAAGCTAATGCATAGAAACCGGTGTATGCCATTAAAATAATCTTCTTACTGCTCCATACAGGTATGTTCCTAACCAACATAGGTTTGTTCGTACAAAACACTCAACATGCTTCCAAAATCACTTACACAACCATATTGATGTCATGTAATCCAATATTCAATCAAAATGGCGATAAATTGCTCCAAAGTTGTCCAAATTTGTTTAGTTTTCTCCAAGCGAGTGATTTAGACCTAGAAACAAAATATCAACAATTTAAGTACCAAAATAATTAAAAATACTTAGATAAACAAGCCAAATGCATTAAATATGATACTAAAAATATGAATAAATCACTACTTATCAACTTCCCCAGGATTTGATTGCCCTCAAGCAAATTTTAATTTAAATATAGTAACTTTTCTTAATATCTCACTTTTCCATCTCAACTTATCTATTAACATTTAAATGTTATGCCTTAAGAATCAAATTAAAAGACAATTAGAATCAAACATTTTAGAATAAATTTTCACAAGCCAAACCAAAAATGATATTTTGATAACTCTTCTAAAATCAATTGCCATATAATTTAACACCTTTACATTAATGATTCACTAAATGCACTCAAAATGTTTAGGGTGAACAGCAATGAAACTCTCAAATCAATAGATAGAAAGAGTCTTAATTATAAACTTGCTAACATATCACATACCCACCACTATAAAATAAATTAGAGTAAAAATCATAAGGTCTTTCAATGAACGTGTAGTAAGGTTTATGTAAGGTATGACAAAAGATAGACTTTAGGTTAATCAACATAAAGTAAATTGCATGAGCAACGTTATACAAAATTCTAAATTAATGTAGCCCATCACTAACTAGAATGCAAATAAGATGCATAGAAATTCTTAAATAGCACAAATATCTTCCTTTTCTCCTTCTTATAACAACGATAAATTAAAATCAATTTTTCTTTTTAAAGCTTATTTTAAGATATATTTTAATTTATTTCTTACGAGTGTATAAAGAGAAAGTATGAAAAATTGATGACTAATAAATAAGAAGATATAACCTTAAATACATAAATTCACACCATTCCTCATTCTTAGTATTTCTTTATCCAATCAAATTCTTATACAATTAATTGAATACAATCCTTTAGGGTGCACAAAAAAGGCTAAGGCTTAAAATTGGTTACTAAAAGAAAGTTATTTGTCCATATTTGCATATCTATATTTAATGTATTTGTCTTTTTGTTTAAGAGTTTTATAGTATTTTTGCTACTTAATTTGCTTCAAGTGTGTTTTAGGTAATAATAGTCTTTATAGACCTATAGGAGATGTACTCGGGTGAAATTGAGTCAAGGAATGGAAGAAATGAGGTGATTATAGACTTACACAGCCATGTATAGTGATAATGTAGGTCTCTATAAATGTGTGGAGCTTCAGAGACATAATTCATGCCTAAGTGGAGTTATACACACGTGTATGTTAACATAAATGATCGTGTATGCTGCCTGAAAAATTAAGATATTTTTGGAGGTACATAATCACCTACACGACCGTATAGGTTGTTAACATGTCACATATCCACCACTATATAATAAATTAGAGTAAAAATCAAAAGGTCTTTCAATTAAGGTGTGCTAAGGTATGAAAAAAGATAGATTTTAAGTTAATCAACATGAAGTAAATTCCAAAAGTAAGATTATACAAAAATATGAATTAATGTAGCCCATCACTAATTAGAATGCAAATAAGATGCATAGAAAATCTTAAATAGCATAAATATCTTCTTTTCTCCTTTTTATATTTATGATAAATTAAAATCATTTTATTTTTAATTTTATTTTAAGATATATTTTATTTATTTATTTTGAGCTTATAAAGAGAATGTATGAAACATTGATGACTAATAAATAAGAAGATATAACCTTAAATACATAAGTCCACACCATTCCTCATTCTTAGTTCTTATCCAATCAAATTCTTATACAATCAAGTGAATACAATCCTTTAGGGTGCAAAAGAAAAGACTAAGGCTCAAAATTTGTTACTGATAGACAACTATTTTTCTATATGTATATATCTATATTTAATGAATTTATAATAGCCTTTATACAAAAATATGAGATGTAATTGACTAAAATCGAGGCAAGGAATGGAAGAATTAGGGCAATTATAGACTTACATGGCTGTGTATAGTGACTGTGTAAGTCTCTATAAACGTGTGGAGCTTCAAAGACATAATTCTTACCTGTGTGGATTTACAAGCCCATGTATGTTGACATACACAACTATGTATGCTACCCTTGTAAGTCTATATAACCATGTAAAGTCATGAATTAAACTGTTTTTGAGGTACATGGTCACCTACACGATCGAGTAAGTGACTGTGTATATCCCAGAAGCCATAGATCCCTGATATATAAGGATAATAAGAAGGCTACATCAAAAATAGGTAGATTAGAAGTGTCTGAATTCAAAGAGAGGCAACAATAATCATCAAAGATACCTAAAAAGAAAGAGAAGAAATGTAAAAACATTCTACATATAATAAAGAAGAAGCTCAAATAGTGGAATCATCAAATCGATTCCAACCTTCCATAATTTCCAAATCAAGGATTTCAAGCTTATTTATTACTTTATTATTCTTTTCATTGTCTTGAACGTCAATTCTAATTAGTTATGTTTTGAACATGATTACGGATTTTAAATCTATATTATAGTTTATACTTGAATTGATTTGTTAACTTTTATCTTGTTAAATTCAATATATGATACTTTGTGGTATTTTTCATGCTTATACTTGGTAATAAATTAAGAGACTGAATCAAAGTTATATGTGTTAAGTTGTGCAACGAGAGTTGGTGCCTTAATATACCTACAAATATCAGATTAACTAAAAATTGAAGAGAGATCTTAATTGTGCGGTAATTATCCTTAGGATTGTTTCAAATATAATTGAGTAGTTAGGTGTAGTTTTGTGAATCGAGAGGTTGCAATTCAATTATTATCTATTTCAATTGGGATTACTTAGTTAGATCTTAAGAGAAGATAATCAAAACCTTAGGATATCTAGGATCAAACATAATTGAATTAACAAGCCAAATGGAAGATAAAACAATGAAAAAATAATCCCTAAATTTCCATTATCGATTAACTTTGTTCTCATTGTTGTCTTTATTGACTTAATTATTAAGTTTTATTAGTTTATTTTAATTTTAGTTAATTTAATTTAATTTTAATTAATTCAATCTTTTATTACATTAGACAAAGAGCATTCAAATTGTTAGGTTAGTAATCTAATCCTTGTGGACTGATATTTTGTGTTCTACGATATATGATTCCTATACTTGTGGTATTGCATACTTTAAAATGAGCAAACAATTTTTTTGGCATCTTTGTCAAGGATTCAGTTAGCATCTTGTTTAATTTGATTTTTTTTGTTTAAAGAACTTGATACTTTTCTCTTGTGTGATTGCAGGTGCATGAACAAAAGGATCACTCAAAGCTTAAGAAAATTAAAAGATACATTAACTCTAGCCATCAAAAAGCAAGAAAGAGAAATTCAAAAGCAAAGCGTAAAAAAGTAATAGAAAGAAAAATGACAGAGGAAACAAACCAAGGAGAACAATAAAGGACCCTTATGGACTTTATAAGGCTAGGGTTCAAAGCTAATCAATAAGGTATTACAAGACCACTAGTACAGACTAATACGTTTGAAATCAAACTAGCACTGTTGAATATGCTCCAGACTAATGTGTAATTTTATGGATTGGCTAATATGGATCCTAATGCTCAGTTACCCAATTTCTTGGAGATTTGTGATACATTAAGGTATAATGATCTGTTAAAAGATTTAGCCAAGAAGAGGCTTATTCCTTTTACACTTAAGGATTGAGTCAAGGCATGGTCAAATCACTAAACCCAAGGAACATTATTGATAGTGCGTGTCGAGTGCATTATAAAATTTACTTGACTCTGCACATTAAAATTTGTAGTTATAGTGAGTCGGGATTGAATCTATAGGGAATGCTTGGTTAATTTTTATAACAAAATTAATTAATGGAAGGAAAATATAAAGGTTTTTTTGGGTTTTAAGTAATTTAGTAAATAAAATAAAAGTAAACTATCAAAAACAAATTATAGAAAACAATAAAAAATGATTAAAAGTGTTGAAAATAAGTAAGGTCTGATTCTAGGGTCTATCTTGGCCTAAACACGATTAAACATATCCTGTCATCTTAATATCTTCACACCTCTCTTTGGACTATTGATCTGAGACTAACAATATGCTCTGCTAATCCTGGTTTTCCTTTAGGTTATGTTTAATTAAGATACAATCATTAATTAAACCAAGCCATCGGATAACCTAAGATATGATCTCTAGATTCAATTTGGCATCCACATTATGAAGTGAAAAACAATCAATATAGGCAATAACCTCACATGCTCAGGTTATCTAACCTAAGTTATGTTGTTCCTAACGATTCAAGACCATTAGATGCTACTAACAAACATCAAAAGTAACGATTACGGATTACGTTGAACATTATAGTAATAGGCTCATAATAGAACAATCGTAATAACATATTAAGATCATCCATAAAAAAACCTAATTTAATCAACATAAACAACAATAACAATTTGAAATGAGAATATTGAAATTAACAAGATGAGATAGCTTAATCGTGACTCGACATTGAACCGACGTCAGGAAGTTAGCTTTCCATCTCCTTCTTCAAACTCTAAACAATGGCCATCATTGCCTCTGTCAATGTTAAGGGATGAAGAGAAAATAAAGAGAATCAAGGGTTTTCATTTCTGTCTCAAATGACTTATTCGGTCACTAAAACATTTCCCTTTATAGAATAAAACTAAGTTTAAGTAGACAAGCCTCCCTTCTCTCACGGGTGTACAATTGGGCTCATTGGTGTGACATGCCTTGTCACATATGTGACACACCTTGTCACGGTGGTCACAATCCTCTCATGAGTGTGAAAGACCTCTCACGGCCATGAGAGGTGATGCACAGGTGTGAGAGAGGCTCTTATGCATGTGCATAGCAATATGTGGCTGTGAGATGCTCTCTTCACTCTTCATTCTTCATATTCTCCCTTCACACTCTATCTTGCCTTTTCTTCTTTATGCTCCATGAATCAATAGAGTAAGGAAATTGAGAACATGACTTCAATGAACATACTTTCGGGTCACTGTAGCTCCTTCACTTCCGAAATATACCTAAAATCAAATATGAGTTAAAGTGAGTACCTTAAGTATTTCTAAGGCATTAATTGTGATGCCCTAATACCCCCTGGGAGGATATGGCGGCGCCACACAGACAACATAACATACATGCATACAAAACTGAAACAAAATCAAAATATACGAAATATTGATCATGCAATCTCAATAGCTCAAAGCAGAAGCAATTCGGAGAAAACATACATCATAATACACTGAGCTTAATTACAACTTGTTCCAAATCAGAACTAGCCTGAATTAAGGTTATTACAAACCTTCAAATGAATCCAAAGTCATATACATCAAAGACAAGCCAAAAACAAACTCCAAAATATACAATTTTAACAAAACAAGACTCAGACTCCCTTGGCCATGTTGAACCCCGAACTTTGAGTAGAAATTAGAAATATGAAAATGAAAGTAAATGAGTGATTTTTGTATATAATTTGTGTTATAGATGATTTTGATATTGGAATATAAATTATGCATGGTTGATGAGTAGAGAAATGTAAGATATTAGGACAAAGCAAGAGAGCAACTTGGTGAATGACATGATGCTATTGAATGTAAGAAATCATATGCTTTGAGGTTGAGTGTAGGATAAATTCCAATGGAAAATTGAATTGTTTGAATGAGGTTGAAATTGAAGTAGTGAGGTTGGGATGAATGTTAAGTTTTGCATGAGGATAAAAATGTGTATGCTGATTCGAGGGAAATTATGAAATAATTGAAATAGAATGGGCCAAAGTTGCCTTCTTCGAAGTTGTAGCTTGTTCTTTTTTACAACGATACTAAGTATGCAAGTTTTCAAGATTGGAGTTAAGAGTTATGATTGATGCAAGTTATGATGTTGCATAATAAGATTTGTGTTTTTGATAGCTTTGATGAATGTTTGCAATTTGAGGTTTCGAAGAATCAATTAAGTTGAGATTTGAGAAATTTGTGAATTGAATTTGTTGTTTGGATTGTTATGAACTGTTTAGGCTTTTGAATAAGTGAATTTGTGAAGATTTTAAGTGTATATAGTGTTAGGATGATTGTTGGAAGCATTGGAGAAGGTTGAAGGGGTTTTGGGAAAACCCATGTTCGTTAAATGTCAAGCATTGGAGATGGTTGAAGGGGTTTTGGGAAAACCCATGTCCGTTAAACGGACATGGAAGTCCGTTTAACGGACCTTCTCGAGTCAAAAGGACCTCTTGTTTCACTCATGTCTGTTAGACGGACATGGATGTCGGTTTAACGGACTTTCTTGGACGAAATGGTGCTTCCAAGGCCATGAATGTCTATTAAACCGACATGCATGTCCGTTAAACGGACATTCACGGGTCAACTTGTGAAATTCGTAATTGTTTACACTTCTAAAGGCCGAATCTGATTTTGTGGTCTTCATAAAAGTTGTAGATATAGAAGTATACTTTCTAATGGTCCAAGAACGAAATCAATCTGACATATAGATTAAACGTTATGTCAATTGCGCCAAGAGAGATACAAATCGATTTAGGGTTTAAGAATGGGTTATTCTTTTGGGCATAACTCACTCATCCGACCTCCAATTAAGGTGAGTCTTGAACCAATAGATTTCTAAGACATGTATCCTTCTCTCCAAGAAAATTTGTATCATTTGGAGTTGAATTGAAAAATTTTGATTGAAAAATTTTGATTGAAAAATTTTGAGAGGTCGGTTAGGAGAGCATGATTTGAGTATGTGCACGCTTTAGCGTTTTAAGCATATCTTGAGCTATAGAGCTTCGATTGGAATGATTATTTTCTTCAAAATGGTCAAGAGACCTAGAGCTTCATGTTTGGTATTAGAGAAAGAAGTTGAACCAATAAGGAAAAAGGTGATTTTCTTGGAATACGCTCACGTTTTATGTTAATTGGAACGATTTGTTTCCTTTTGATTTTGTTATTTTCCTTCTTCATCCGACCTTGTCCAATCTTTTTCTTATATCTTTTCCGTCCGACATCCGATTGACTTGATTTTTAAAGCGTTGGATTCCTAAGACATCCCTCTATCTGTCCATGGATAATTATGAATTTTAGAGATTTAATTGAGGAAGATAGTTTGAATCAAAGTGAGTCGTGAAGTGAATCACACGTTAATACACTTACTTATAAAATGATATAGAATGCACGAGAAGGGGGGTTGAATTGTGTATTCCCCTTTTTGAAAAATCTTTCAAAACTATTTGGTAGAAATAAAATTCTTTACAGAAATTCCGATAGATTCTGATTAATCAAAACTTTGAAAACTTTGTTTACGAATTAAGTATTAATAAAACTTGAATATAAAATATAGAGATATAGAGTGAGAGTAGTTTGACACAGAGATTTATCCTGGTTCACCCCAAACCGTGGGCTACGTCCAGTCTTCAGAGTTTCTTTTGAGATTTCACTATCTCTTCAACTTTACAAGTATTCTTTGCGAGCCTCTTCAGGTCTCTACAACCAATATTCTTTCACACTTAGCCTCTGCAGGCTATCTGCACTACTTTTTCTCAGAAAAGTGTTTGAACACTTGTTAGAGTAAAATAGCTCTCAGCTAAATTGCACAATAAGCTCTTTACGATCACGTAGATGTAATTCAACTAATTTTTTCTCACTTTGTCTAACTTTTACTTCTTTGACTTCGACTTGTATTTATAGCCTTCGTCTCCAACTGCTTCTTGATTCTTGTTTCTTGAATCTTTAAAGAAACAGTTATTCAGTTGAGTTCTGTAACTAACTCGAACTGACTTCGTCTTCTTTTTGAATTTCGCATCTTCTTTTCTTCGTCTGTATTTTATCGTCTATGTCTCTGCGTCTGCGTCTGCTTTTATTATTTCACGTCTTCATCTGCTTTACTATTCGCATCTGCGTCTGCATCTGCTTTTACTTAGCGTTTGCGTCTCTTCGTCTGTGTTCTTTCGTCTGTCTGACTTCGTCTATAGGACTTCGTCTGTCTGACTTTGTCTGTAGGACTTCGTCTGTAGGACTTCGTCTGTTTTGCTTCTCTTTTTATTGATTGTCTTTGTTATACATCAAAATCATATCTAAGTAAAGTCATTTGGACTTAACAATCTCCCCCTTTTTTATGATAACAAATTATATACAAAAGAAAACAAAATACAATGTTTTGAAAAAGAACAAAAAAAAAAACTTATCTTCAAAACTTCTTCTTTGACTTCTTCCTTTGTTCGTCTGCTTCAGTCACACCTTCTTTTCTGAACATCCTCTTCTCTTCTGCTCATTCTCTTCTCCCCTTGTTCATTCTCTTCTTTTCTGCTCTTCTCCCCCTATTTTTTATAATTAAAAATGATTAACGATGATGGCTCGTCAGCAGTTCTGTCATCATCTTCTTCAGATCATTCATCGTCTCCTTGATCTCGTTGACTTCTCCGCATAATCTACTGAGTTCATCTGATGAGTCAATATATGAGGAGGCTTGATCAACATTTGCTGAGGTAGGAGTGAACGGAATTGTAGTAGTATAAGCATCTGAAGTAGGAATGTATTCTTCATTAAGCTCAATGGTTGGTGGACGAATAAACGTATCAGCTTCAGGAAGATCTAAGTCAAATGGAGCAGGCAGCATCAACAACTATCTTCCTTGCAGGGGTAATGCTTCTGCTTGAATAGACAGTGTATTAGATAAAGGTCTAATACGCAGAACTGTCTAAAAAAGGAACTCTATAAACGTCCCTGTTATTACTCTTCCTCCCACTGGACAGTCTTTTTTCTTGTCAGTATAGCTGCAGCTCGCTTCATCTTTATTCTGTGTAGAAGCGCATGCTTCATCAATTGTACGCACTTCTTCTGCTATATGATATGCGGACAGATCATCAAAAACTTCTTCAGGAAATAGCTTCGACTTCCCTTTAGTCAAATCCAAAGGATATCTTGGCTGGATATCCGGTACAACCTTTATTTCTGTGTTTTCTGTGATCGAAAAAATAGTACACGATTTGCAGGAATTTTGTAGGGTATGGCTTGGTAGCAAGATCCTCAAAGCTTCAGAGAAAATCTTTTCATCTTCTTTCGATAATTCCCATATGTCACTATTTATTGATATAGGTTTCGGACGACCATCGTCTTCTTTATTGGTTGACTACAGATTGCAATAACAGTTCTCCTTCTGGTAACAACTTCAACCATTCTGATCTTCAGCTTATGTTTTCTCAAAAACTGATGATAGTTGTATACCATCAGACAAGGTTCATCATTATCCGAGTCTGATTCTGCTGTTGCCTCTGGTTGTGCTTCAATAGGACTCTTCTGAACCGGGCTTTGCTCCACTGGTTCCTCCTGTTGAGCAATGGGAATTTCCTGAACTCTGTTTTGCTCAGTTTCTTTTTCTTTTTCTTTTTCTTTTTGAGCAGCATCAAAGGTTTCTTTCTTTTGACTATCTTCCCCAGCAGTTGACACGGTCGTCTTCTAACTAATCTTCTTAGTCTTGTCTTCTGCTTCAGCTAGTCTTGAAGATTTCTATACTTGAGATTTTTCTCTCTCAGATTCTAATTTTCTCTTCTTCTCAATCTCTTGAGATTTTTTGGCTGTATCCTCTTCCAGAATAGAGACTAAAGATCTTGTTGCTCTAGGTACACGAGATTGAGAGGATTGTTCCTGACTCTGTTCTCTGGCAATCTTCTCTTTTTGTTGCCTTAGAGTCCGAATCCTCAGTGATTTCTTCGCCTTCTTCGTAACTCCACTTAAAAGACTTTCTCCTTGTCTTTTTGACACACCTCCTTCTGTCCTCCGAAGCTGACTTTCTTTGGTTTTAGGACTCGCCTGTTTTATCAGAGGTCTTCCTGATGTTTTTCTTAGTTCATCTGTAGGCGATCTCATACTCTGTTGAGTTCGAGAACTTGAAGCGGGAGTCTTCTTTGAAGCACGCTCCCCCTTAATTCTTGTTTTCTTTGAAGAGTCGGCTTCTCCTTTAATCACTGTACTCAGACCCATTCGCCTTATTGTGATCGAATCAATCTTACTTTTGACCGGTACAGTCCTTCTATTTCTTTTATGTAGAAGGATTTCGGATTCCTTAAAAATCCTTGTAAGAAGCATACCGTAAGGATAGCTATTTGTATCCTTCATCCCCTTAATCATGTAGTGAAAGATTAAGAAGGGTAAATCAATAGGGTTGCGATTCAACAAGTAGATTAAGCATTGTTCATCCAGAGTGATCACCAAATGTCTTGAACCTGCTCTGGGTAAGATGCAATTAAACAGAATTGTGTGAAGAACCCTAGCCTTCGGAATCAAACTAGAGGTCTTCCTCTCCTATGGGTCATTGGCTCCATATAATTATCTTCTGACATCTTCTTCTTTCATACCAACCTGGGACATCCAACCGGCCTTTGTAGACAGGGTCTCACCAACCGATGGACAATCAGTTACCTTCCTTATCAGCTCCTTAGTCACGACAACAGATATACCATCTACTGAAGATATGATAGTGTTGTCTACAAGTTGAGCATTCTTCCAGAAATTGAATACCTCATTGGTGTATACTGGTTCTCGTACCTAGAAGAAATTTCTCCAACCAACTCTTACAATCTCTGGTTCTACGTCCATACCATCATTCCTCAATGACTCAAAATCCACATGCCTTCTGAAAATCATAGCTGCCTCCATTGTTTCAGAACGAAAACTGTTTCTGGTAAGCTTTTCGTCTAGGGTAGGATGATTGAGAGAATTTTGAAAGCAAGATGAACCGTCTAGAGATGAAAGTAACCGCAATGATTTCAACTTCAGACTACTTGAAGGGTCTAGTCTGGTGTGTTCTAGAATCATTAAGATCCTTGAGATTATCAGATTTTTTCCCTCCAAAACTTCCTTGACAGAGAAGTTACCAGCTGTAACTCACTGTATCTGACGTCGTTAGTTTTGACGTTACTTTAGCCTGACTGTTTGCTTAACATAACCATGTTAAGGTTGCGTCTGATCTTCTGGAACCGTTCTTCACTCAATGGTTTGGTGAAGATGTCTGCCCACTGATGCTCTGTTTTGATGAACTGTAGACGCACCACCTTCCTCTGAACATAGTATCTCAGGAAATGATGTCTAACTTCGATGTGCTTCACTCTAGAATGCTGAATCGGATTCTTTCACATATTAATTATGCTGGTGTTGTCGCAGTAGATTGGAATCTCCTCTTCTCGAACTGAATAGTCTTCAAGTTGATATTTGATCCATAACGTCTATGAATAGCAACTTGCGGCAGACATATACTCTACTTCGGCGGTTGATAGAGGGATTGAGCTTTGTCTCTTGCTTGACCAGGAAACTAGGTTTGCGCCAAGAAAGTGACATCCTCCACTTGTGCTCTTTCTTTCGATTCTATCTCCGACATAGTCCTCATCGCAGCATCCGATTAACCTGAAATCTTTACCTTTCTCAAACATTAAGCAAAGATCAGTAATACCTGTAAGATATCTTATAATTCTTTTAACAGTGATAAAATGAGACTCTCTAGGATCGGCCTGAAATCTTGCACACAAGCATACATTGAACAAAATATCAGGTCTACTTGCTGTAAGATACAGTAAAGAACCGATCATCCCTCTATACAGGGTTTGATCCACCTTCTTACCAAGTTCATCTTTGGACAAAAGGTTTGAAGGGTGCATCGGGGTCGCCATAGGCTTCACATTATTCATATCAAATTTGGACAACAGTTCTTTCACATACTTTTGTTGATGAATGAAGATTTTCTCTTCGGTTTTCTTAACTTGCAACCTAAGAAAGAACTTTAATTCACCCATCATGCTCATTTCAAACTCTTTCTTCATTAGACTCTCAAACTTCATGCATAACTTGTTTGAAGTAGCACCAAAAATGATATCATCAACGTAAATCTGAACTAAAATAAAATCATTCTGAAAGTTTTTCCTAAAGAGCGTCTTATCGACTTGACCTCTACTGAAACCATTTTCTAAAAGAAAAGTACTCAGATGATCATACCAAGCTCTAGGAGCTTGCTTCAGGCCGTATAAGGCTTTGTGAAGTCTATAGACATGGTCTGGATTCTTAACATCCTCGAAACTAGGTGGTTGCTTAACATACACCTCTTCGTCTATAAAACCATTCAGAAAGGCACTCTTCACATCCATCTGTAACAGCTTTATATTATGACAAACTGCATATTCCAGCAATATCCTAATGGCTTCAAGTCTTGCGACTGGAGCATACGTCTCATTATAGTCTATTCCTTCTTGCTGATTATAGCCTTGTGCTACTAATCTAGCCTTATTTCGACTCACTTTTCCTGATTCGTCTAACTTATTCTTAAAGACTCATCTGGTTCCTATGATGGATTTCTTAGGGGGTTTCGGAACTAAGGACCACACATTATTCCTAGTAAATTGATTCAGCTCCTCTTGCATGGCTAACACCCAAGCTTCGTCTTGAAGAGCTTCCTCAACCTTCTTAGGCTCTATTTCAGAAATAAAAACCACATTAGCTTCTCTTCTGAATCTGGACCTTGTCCTAACTCCTTCTAAGGTCTCTCCGATAATCAACTCTTATGGATGAGAACTTTTATATTTCCAGTCTCTATTCAATCCGATAGTTTCTGAAATATCTTGAACTTTGTCTACATGTGTTCCTGATGATGGAGTTTCTGTTCTATCATCTGAGTTCTTTGAAGGACCTTCACTCTCCATGTCATCTTCCTTATGGGGTTGGGAACTATCATCAAACTTGACATGGATGGTCTCTTCAACTGTCTTTGAAGTAAGGTTGTACACCCGAAATGCCTTAGACGATGATGAGTAGCCTAGAAAGATTCCTGGATAGGTCTTTAAATAGAATTTATCCAACAGTTCCTTTGTATTCAGAATAGAGCATTTGCACCCAAATGGATGAAAGTAAGATATGTTTGGTCTTCTTCCATTCCATAACTCGTAAGGAGTCTTCTTCAGCATTGGTTGCAACATAATTCTATTCTGAATATAGCATGCTGTGTTCGCAGCTTCTGTCCAGAAGTACTTAGGAAGATTCATCTCACACAGCATGATCCTTACCATCTCTTGAATCGTCCTGTTCTTCCTTTCAACAACTCCATTCTGTTGAGGAGTCCTAGGAGCAAAAAAATTGTGGGAAATTTCATTCTCTTCACAGAATAATCTAAACTTCTCATTCTCAAACTCTCCACCATGGTCACTCCTGATACTGGCTATAGACATTCCTTTTTCATTCTGTAACTTTCTGGATGAGGTCCTAAAGTACTTAAAAGATTCATCTTTGTGTGATAAAAACAATATCCAACAAAATCGAGCAAAGTCATTAACAATAACAAGTCCATATTTCTTTCCGCCAAGACTTATTGTCCTTGTTGGACCAAATAAATCCATATGTAACAATTCTAAAGGTCTAAATGATGTTACAAAATTTTTAGAAGAAAAAAAGGTTTTAACTTGTTTTCCTTTCAAACAGTTTTCACAGAAGAACTCTTTGTCAAAACTTATCAAATCATGTTTTGCCAACTTTGAAATATGTTTAAAAGAGACATGACCTAGCTTTTTATGCCAGATTAGTCTTTCTTCTTCGGAAGATAGAAAACATAAAATATTTTGGCTTTGAAAATCTTCTAAATCAATTTTGTAAAGATTGTTTCTTCTCTTGGCAGAGAAAAGTATAGACCCATCTTTGTTTCGACTTCAAAAGATTTTGATTGAATGTGATGTGAAACCGAATCACACAATTGACCGACGCTAATCAAGTTATGCTTGGACCATCAACAAGCAAGACATTATTTATGCATGCAAAGGAATCTTTACCTATTTTACCGATTCCAATAATCTTGCCCTGCTGGTTGTCTCCGAAAGTTACTGATCCTCCCTTCTTATACTGAAGGTCTAGGAACATAGACCTTCTTCCCGTCATATGTCGCGAGTATTCACTGTCTAAATACCAATGGTGCTTGCCGTATTTTCCAAGGAAAGATATCTGCAGGAGAAATTATTTTATTTTTTGGTACCCAAATTTTCTTGGGTCCTCTATGGTTAGTAGTATGCATATGATGAGTTTTTTGATGCATATAACTAGAACGTTGATTAAAATGATATCTATTATGGTTTCTCTTTTGGAAGAAAGGTTTTTTATGAGACTGAGTCTTGTTACCTGTAAACCCTAATCCGGTTTTATCACTCGGATGTTTACATTTTTCAAGCATCTCATTCATTTTCGTAGTGCTCTCTGTGAAAGTAGCTAAATCAGCTGACAAATTCTTAATTCTTAGTTTAAGCTGATTGATCTCTTCTGATATGTCTACAACTTTATTCTTTTCTTCTAATTGCATTTTCAAACAAATATTTTCTCTCTCTATTTCTTCCATATGTCTAATTTTTTCTGCATACTTTTTCTTTAACAGTTTGTACTGTTTCAGAATAGCATGAGAATCTTCTAATAATTCTGAGTAGGCATCATGCAAATTATCGTAGTCAGATTTTACCTCCTCATCACTATCTTCCTCGGCCATCAGGCAGATGTTTACATGTTCGATCGATTGAACTCAGATTCGATTCTCGATGAATCTAAGTCCTCCCATGTTGCCATCATGCTTTTCTTGCCTTCTCTACTCTTCTTTGGTTTCTTCTTTAGAGTCGGACATTCGGACTTGTAGTGTCCAGGCTGATTGCACTCGTAGCAAATGACAGATGACTTTTCTGGTTTGGCTTCATCTTTGCCATTCTTCTTGAAAATTTGATTCCCTTTGGACTTCTTCTTCCACATGCGTCTTATCGTCATTCATAATCTCACTTTTTTTCAATTAGTCATCATAAGCACTTTCATTTCTTATTCTAACTCAATAGGATTTTAAACTACAAAAATTTCGGCTAGCAATTATCCATTAACTCATCAATTGCAGCTTAACATTTTCACTTGCCATGGGGCTCTCATAATCAGGTGTGCATAATCAGGTGTGCATTCACATAGGCAAATCAACTGAACCTTGATAACTTTTTCATCTACCATTTTCATTGTCTTACATTTCAATCTACATACCCATGTACGCTCACACTCAAATCTATAGCATAACTATGTAATCATTCTAAAGTTTCCACTTAACATATTTTGACTCCAAAGCATATGTCATTACTTATAACTCTTGTCACAGTAATCAGACCCAATTGTAACTTATTTTCATCCACTTTATGCACTTGAAATCTTGCAAGTTCTAACACATCTCTATTTTCCTCTATTAATCCACAATTCTATATTTATATATATTCCACATTTAAGGATATACCACATTATAACTCCAATATTGCGTTTCACAATATATTCACCAATACCAATACACTAAATTTTCATTTGTCTAATCGAATCATACACTTTTCCTTATTCCACAACATTTACAACTTCCTCTTATCACATTCTAACACATTATCATTTCCTCACTATTTCTAACCGCTTAAACGACTGAGACATACTCATGCACATGACTCATATGATAGACTGGGGATCAGTTGTCACTATCTGCCGTGACATAACCTAAATGCATGTACTTGACACAGTTTTCTCAGAATGCCCATGTAAGATTGTACTTCTGGGCTCTGATACTACAAATGTAGCACCCCACTCCCGCGAGACCTGAACCCGATATCGAGGGTGATATCCAAGCCCGCGTCCCGCGAGGGTGGCGTACTAGGGCAATCAAATGCAATTCAAAAACTCGGTATGACATTCTTATTTCCATAATCAATTCACAATACAATATTAATCAGTTGGGGCCCTCTATAAGAACAGTACAACTCAGCGAAAATACAAATCATAATGGCTCAAATGCAGACATGGGACTGATCCCGACCTGAACTCTGACTTGCTTGCTGTAATCATACTCCCGTTTGTATAATGGGGTACTCGCCAAATCCTGAAAAATAATTGCAATGTTGGGTGAGTTTGTGAACTCAGTGAGAAACCATCATCGATGGTTCACCCAACTCATGCATATACATATACATTACCAAATCTTACAAATCGCAGGATCATACAACTCATATGCGTTAACATTTCACAAATCACACCCAATTATTCATATATAGATATGCAATGCACATGTGACTCTTTTCAGTTTATTACATTGTTGTGATCGTGCGCCTGAGCTCATTTTTCATTGAACCAGAGGTCCTGTACATTGAGCTTAAAGCTCTCATATACGTTGGGCGTGATATGCCCTGATAATCCCAAAGGATTCGCACAATGCGCTGAGCCCGTGGTTACAATACGTTGGGCTCGAATGCCCGATACAATGAGCCTGTGGTATCCGAGCACTGCGTGGGAGAGCCCTCAGGGTATGCACCACCTCAGGGGGCAAGCGATACCACATCATTACGTTGGCTGCTCCGGTCACAACTGCCTTTATCTGATCATACCTTTATGCATGAATGCACATGTATCCATTCACATTAAATGAAAACCAATTCCATTCCTTCGGACCTTTGGTCCGGTATTTCAATCATATACATTTACACTCTATTTCATTTACCCATTCATGGCCATATACACACAATAGCACTTCAATATCACATATTCAATATTTCGAACACCCATGGTTCGAAATCAATCAAATCAAACACACATATATCCATCCCTCTCTGCATGTCATTAATGCATTTAATATTAAACACGTAAAGGCTGAGGAACCAACTAGGTTACTCACCTGAACTTCCTAGCTATTGCCTGGAAGCTCCAGCACTGTCCGTGGATTATCGATCCATCGGCTCTATCACAATCAATTAATTTCATTCATTACAAAATGCACAGTCAAAATAATTAATGATGCACATGCCTTGAATAAAAGATGTACTATGCCTATTCATAATTTTCTCGGTACCGTTTCCCATTTTTCACTTTTTTTGACCACATCTAATTTCCCACTTATTTGCTCAAAAATAACTCACTTCCAATTTCATAGCATGTTATAGAACTCCATCAATTTCAATTCTAATATTCAGTCGATTTATCAAATCATATTTGTCAGGGTATTACCTCAAAATCAATAGCACTGTTCTCTAGGTCGAATTCAGCCTTTATGCTCAGTTCTAAAATTCCCAATAACATTGAATTCACTTTCAAAGTCTCACATTATACCCCAATTACTCAAAACAATTCTTAGGATGCAATACCATCATATTTCTTAGCTTTCTTTCACTAATTGAGTTCACAAAAATCTAAATTCAACCTCTCATTTTTTTTCCTCAATTGTAGACCTCTTTTTCTAGATCACAACGAATCAAACCTCACCTCAATTGGAGGTCTACACCAAAAGTTATGCCTCAAAAACCAAATCAATTCATTTCAGAAAAGGCCTCTCGTCGCAACGTATGGACGTTCGTCGCGATGCATAACTTTCCTTGTCGCGACGTCCAAACTATCGCTCGTCGCGACATGCACTCGTTGCGATGCCTAAGCTCGCCGCGGCGTATGCTCGTCGCGACGCGCCATTAATTCCTTCGTCGCGACGTGCTCACGCAGGGTCGTCTTCTCCGATCGATTTTTCGAGCTTTCTCTCTCTAAAACCCAGTATTAATTACTCTAAACTACACAATCTTTCATATTTAACCCCATGAATGCATTGAACACAATAAATAACAACATTAAATGATATACTTACCAAATCAAACTCAAAACCTTCGAATATCAGAAAATCCCTAAACCTTTAACACCAACGGTTTAGCTCCCAAAGCCATACCAAACATCATCTTCCTTAGGGTTTAGGCTGGGATTTGCACAAGGAAGAAGAAGCAAATAACAAGCCAACGATCAATAGCACAAGGAGGAAGAACGGGGGATCAATCGATAGAGGAGAATCGTGCCCTAGGGAGGAGAAATCCATTTTCTTTTCCTTTCTTCCCTTTTCAAACGTAGAACATATATATATATATATATATATATATATATGTATACTTTTCATTTTCCTCCCAAAACATTTAAATCTCTTTCTCTAATCAGTTTTATTTCCAGTCCAATTCATCTCCACATCTCAATGACTCCACATAATAATTTCTAAAATCATAACTCAAACTTTCCCATTGCCATAAAACAATTATTTCGATCATATTCAATCAATCAGTCCACCACTCGGAGAATTTTCGGTCCGGACATTTTCTCCTAATTATTCCAGAAACTTTTCCTAAAGTTCACTGTCACTTTGCGATCACTCTAGTACAGTTCCCACTAAATATTCAAACTCAATTAGTCCTAATTTTTCAATAAATCACAATCAAATCTAATATCTCATAATTTCGCACTTCAAATCATATTCACATATTCACAATCAAAAGTCGAGAAATGTCATGAATGCATGTACCTATATGCGCATGTGCAAAAGACTCATGGCCTCCAAAATTAGAGGTCAACAAGATGCTCAGTCAATATTATGCGATAATATCCTATCCCGCCTCAATCTACCAATATGACCTTCCCATCGGTGACGGGATGTTACACTCGAACTGACTCCTTCGTCTTCTTTTTCAATTCTGCATCTTCTTTTCTTCGTTTGTATTTTATCATCTATGTCTCTGCGTCTGCGTCTGCTTTTATTATTTCGCATCTTCATCTGCTTTACTATTCGCATCTGCGTCTACGTCTGCTTTTACTTAGCGTCTGCGTCTCTTCGTCTGTGTTCTTTCGTCTGTTTGACTTCGTCTGTTTTGCTTTTCTTTTTATTGATTGTCTTTGTTATACATCAAAATCATATCTAAGTAAAGTCGTTTGGACTTAACAAGTCGGGAAATGTTCTGAACATAGTTCAGTATTTTGAGAAATTCACGGTCAGTGGTGATCTGATTGAGTGATTCTTGAGACAAAATGAAATTAAGACATAGGGATACAAGTCATATGAAGGAATTAAATTTTAACTTAGCCCCTAAGACTTTCAATTTCTGAATTGAATTTCGGATTAGTGTTCAATCTTGGATTAGGAACATCTGAAAGTATTTTGGCCATAATTGTTGCTCCAGTTATCCAAATGAGGTGGTTCTTGATTTGGATTAAACTAGAGAAATAGGGGTACAATTGTTATGAAGAAATCGAGTTTCAATTTAGCCTTTAAGAATATCAAGTTTTGGATGGAAATAAAGTGTTGGAAAATGTTTTAGAAAAATGACAGTCTGAAATGTTTGGACTATAACTTTTGATGTAGAGCACCAAATTAAATAATTTTGGTGGCATTATGAAATTAAGACAATGATGAACATTTCTCTAGAAGGAAGTTTTAGCAAGTTCGTTAAATTTGATGTGAGAAAAATGTCCTAAAGTAAGCATAAATTGAAATAAAGTTCAGGGGCAATTTTGAAAGATCACTTAAAGGGTTTAGGTTTCAAGGCTTTTAAGTGAGGGCATTTTGGTCTTTTGGCATACATTAAAGAGTATATAAGAGCTGGCTGTCGTGTAGGGCAAGGGGAAGTCACGAAATTAGGGAGAAAAGAAAGAAAGAAAGGAAAGAAAGAAGAGAGGAAATGAGAGGGCATTCAGATGAGGGAGAAAGAAGAGCAAAGCTTAGGGTTTCGGATTTTTGGGATTTCTAGCACAATTTTTCGATGACTCTAGGGGGAAAAAGATGGAAGAAGGTGCAAGCTTCCTTCCAAGCCCAACAAATCCGAAATTGGTGGAAAAATGAGGAAAGATAAAAATTTGAGCTTTGAGATTTTAATGAGTTTTTGGTTTAGAAATCTTATAAATGGTATGGGTTTGTGATATGAAAGCTCAATTTTGGAGATTTCATATTTTAATTGGATTAATTTTGGATTATTGTGAATTAGGGTTTATGCTAAATTCTTGCGAATAGGAGATTTTGGAAGTTTTGATTTAGATATCTTGAAATTAGTATGGGTTTGTGAATTTTGAAATCAATTTTGAGGATTATGTCATTTATGATGTTGAATTTGGGTGAATTGGTTTAGGTATTTTTAAATTGGAAGAAGAAAACAAGCAATGGACAAATTGATGAATGGGACAAGCTTCTAGCATCGATTCGAGGTGGGTAATATGATTATACTTTGAATTATAAGCTTTATATAAGTTTTGAAAAAAATAAAGAAAGTATAAATGTTTATAGATTATGGTTTTTTAAATGATTGAATTGATTTGATTTTGAAATGAGTTATAAATCGTTAAATTCATTATTTCCGATTTTCAAAAGATTTGATAAATTTGAAAAATGTTTATATTGAGGATTTCATTGTTTTGAAAGAATGTGATTTCGTTTGACTTATGATTTTGATGAACTGCAAATTGGATTGCATTATTGAGTGTTTGATTTATGATTGAAGTTTTGATATGTGAAATTGTGTGACATTGTGAATAATTGACATGATGTTAGAATATGAGATGACATAATATGAAAAATTGAGTTTTAGAAATTGGGCCTTCGAGCAATTTGGTTTTCAAGCATGAATATGTGTTATATGGGTTTGGTTAGGTCCCTTAAGTGAGTCAGTGCACTGTCTATTTTAAATTAAAGACTTCTCTCGCCTGCCTACTAGTGGCTAGAGTTCTGATTTTGGACTCCCATAAGTCACGACTACACCGGACCGCTATGCGGGAAGGTGTAGTACATTCCGTTCACGACTGCACAGGATCGCTATGCGGGAATGTGCAGTACGTTCCATTTTGGACCGACCCAAACCGTTTGAAGTGTTATGTGATTTTGATTTTGTTCGTTATGTGATGCATTCATGATTTGAATTTTGTTTATGATTGGAGAAATTTTTTGAGAAATTGTGTAATGTGAAATGGAGTTTTTCAACCATGAAACTTTTGGAATCTGTTTATGAAGGTTTTTCAATGATGTGAAAAGTTTGAAAAATAAACAATTGATAAATTTCAAGTTGAAAAATGTTTTATAAAGGGAAAAAGAGTTTTGCAAGGTTTTTTCTTATTGTTCAATTTATAAGCATATTATCCACGAGCTTTGTGCTCACCCCTCCTTTCATCCCCATCTCTAGGTTTTCGAGCGAGAAATCGGATGAAAGAATGTCAAGACGTGTTATTCGATTTTACATCGTTTGTACTTTGTGTAAATTGGGATTTTGGTATTACTATTGTATATTACTTGAATTGTCATTTATGTATCTCAAGCATTTATTTCAGGATGTATGTGAATTATGAAATTTTGTATATAATTGAGTTTGAAGTATATGAATTCGAGATTTGGGTATTGATTTTAGTTATGAAATTGTACATGTTTATAATTGGTTTTGGTTTTGGATTGATTTTATGAAATTGTTTATGGAATTGAGATATGATTGTTGATTTGGCCATGGATGAGATGAATTAGGAAATTGTGTATATGTATGTAATTGGATAGGAATGGGGATTGTATATGTTTATGAATGTGATGAATGCGATTTGGATACGGAAAATGACTTGAATGTGTTTTGGATTCTGGACGGGAGAGTCCGATGATACTGGTTTTTGTTTGGGTATTACAGAAGTGTATTAAAGCCATTTGCAGGTTTGATTTGTTGAAAATGCAGCCGTTATGCTGCCCAATTTTTGATAGAATTGGTTGTTTGGTTTTTATTAGAGATGATTTTGTGTTATGTTATGAATAAGAAAAAATGTATGCTTTGAATTGTGGTTGTGAGGATGAATTTTCCAATTGAGGAAAATTAAGTATTGGAAGATTTGGATTTGTATACGATTAATTGAGATGAAAAGAATGAATAAGAAAAAAAAAAGAAAAAGAAAAAATTTCGGATAGGTTTAGTCTAGGTTTCCAATGCTATAGTTTCCAATAAGTGTATGTTTCGGATGTCGGATCCACTTTTGCTTTGCCTCCGTTTTGTGATTCGATTTCAATTCGTGATTTCGTTCACTCTGATTTGTTTCGCAATTCGATCACGACCATTTAATTCGCTTCTGATATAGTTATGTTTTCGCTTTTGATTTTGATACGTATTCGCCATTTGATTTGTATCCACATTTTGTTATTCGATTCGTTGTGGTTTCAGCCACTTTCGTTACATTTTCTAGTTGGGATCCGGTTCCGGGATCGGGTCCCAACAGGCCACTGCGGTTAACTCGTTCTAGTCCTTATGTCCTTCTTTTTGAACCTACACGGGGCAAATCTACCGTATTAAGCATATAGCTTAGTGAATAATAACTAATATATGCATAAACTGACAACTAATTATACACAATCATGATATATCAGAAGTATGCATTAATAGTTTATCGAAACGATCAATTCAAACATATAATATTGGATCTCAAATGGATTGTACAGAAAACAGAACTAAGGCTCAAAAGAGGGCATAATCCTTCATAATCAGAACACAATTTCTTGTTTATATCTTAGTCAAACAAAAACCAGAATATTAAATCATATGACTGTTAAATCCATTTACAGAAGTAGATAATGAGACTTATACAG
Organism: Erythroxylum novogranatense; assembly: GCA_029891385.1. Lineage (NCBI taxonomy): Eukaryota > Viridiplantae > Streptophyta > Magnoliopsida > Malpighiales > Erythroxylaceae > Erythroxylum > Erythroxylum novogranatense. The sequence continues at coordinate 51,680,194 of CM057230.1, forward strand.
GAGATATCGTGATTGATATCAGCAGGAGAGACCAAGTCTCGATATCAAGAGACACATAAGTGCCAATACAGGAGACACCAAAGTATCGATACAGGAGACACCGAGGTGTCAATAACAGGAGCAATTGCGGACCCTTCTAGACATGCCTATTTACCCACGACTAGGATTTGAAAATTTTAAAACTAAACAAATTCATTTCATGTTCAACATAATTAGCCAATCATTGCTTTCATGCCAAAAATTCAACATATCAATCTGACAATCGTGCAAATCATTCAATGGACCAAAAGCAGTAGCAAACAAGACAGTTAAAGCAAAACTATCAAATTTGACCATCTAACTTACTAACACAAAATATTGTCTAAGATTACTTACAAAAGCTCCCTTGTTGTTTATTGCCTTGAAGTCCCGCCAATATCTAGAATTGGTTATTCTAAGGTTTCCTCTAAAACACTCATGTATATTGAATATGTATGATGCATATTCATGAGAAAAATCTGGGTTTCATATCCCTAATCTTATCACATTATCATTCATATGAAACCAAACTCAATTCCTCAATCCAGATTTATTTTACACTCAACTTTCAAGTCCACCTTGCTCAATTATTCTTATCAAGTATTTGAGATAATTAGGTAATACTTCCTTCTAGAAAGTTGTCCCTCTTTTTCTTAGGTTTCCAATGATACCAAGTTCGTCCAATTTGGTTTAGTATACTAAAAGTTATACTCAAAATATTTTAGGCTATTCTTGAGCTTCATCAAAATTCTTATCTCAACTTCCAACCAAATTATGAAAATTTTAGAGGCAGAATTAGAATTTAATCTCTTCAAAAAATTTGTAGCCTTATGACTCTAGTTTACTTCAAATAAAAACTAACTCCATTCGGATAACTACAGAGCAAGTTATGCATAAACTACCAAAGTATATTTAAGTTGTCAGGAAACTTCGCTGCGGCGAACTTTCCAGATAGCAGAATTCTTTGACCTTTTCACAAAAGTTTGTTGTTAAAATAGTATATTTAAGTTGTCAGGAAACTTCGCCGCAGTGAACTTTCCAAATAAAAAAATTCTTCTACTTTTTCACAAAAGTTTGCCGCGGCAAACTCTTGAGTTCACTACGGCGAACTTTTACAGAAACCAATTCCTTTGAGTTCACCGCGGCGAACTAAAAAAAAGTTAACCGCGGTGAACTTTACGGTGTTTAGAACATCTTCTTCCTCTTATTCGACGAACTAAAAAAAAGTTCACCACGATGAACTTTACAGTGTTTGGAACATCTTCTTCCTCTCATTCTTTTCTTAGATTTCACACTTCAATTTCAACTCATCACAACTCAAACAAATCACATCTATAATTAGGAACAAAAACTCGATGCATGCACGTCAAATCCTATTAAACTCTCTCTCTACTATATTTTCCTTCATACTACATTTGTTCCATTTTTTCACTTTCCTTTCAACTTACCTAACACCCAGAAATCACCTATTCAATTCCAGATACTCTAACTACTATCTTGATACAATCACGACCTGAAATCCTCAGCCAAGTCATTCAGTGAATTCATTTACCGAGACCATACTGCAAAAACTTCTCATGCATGTATATTTTTCCAACATACAAGTTTTCTCCAAAACAAAACAGAGTATCCATATTTATCCATTCTCATAAATTTCTGCATTATATTCATTTTACTCTAATTATCACCAGCATTTCAATCCAATTCATACATTATCAAAATACCATAAAAACATCATCAAAACAACTTACTTGGTTCAGCTCAAATTAAAGCAATGAAGTTCTCGGTGGAAGAAGAAAGCCAAGGATAACATAATAAACACTCTCTAAGTAATGAAACTCTTACTTTGAGGTAAGATTCAAAAGCCAATTTCTCAACACATATAACTTGGTGTTTTCGGTGATGGACAAAACTGAACGGAGAACAACATAAGCTGCAGAATGGGTTTTACTTTATCTACGTCGCTATTGTGCATTTCTCACATATATCACTTATTACCACACACACACAAGTCATTTTTCACATCTTTAAGTTGCCACATGTCACGATATTATTGGTACATTATTCAATATTTTTCCTTAGTCCAAAATTACACCAAAATTTTGAAAAACCAGAAATATTACCAAAATTGTCAAATCACATTTTATTCCTGTTAATGACTCCATTATACCCAGAATATCATAAATGCATGCACAATAATTTTTATAAGTCCATAAATGCATAGGCATAAATAAGCAAATATTCAAATATGCAAAGCATAAAATGTACTAAATTTTCTTAATATTCTAAGCCCTATTATGGGGTGTTACATTAATCACTAAGTTTAGTCAATCAAATGAATAAAAATTTAAGCATATATTGAGTTCCCTCACACTTAGTTTTTCCCGTCATCATGCATATCATCAAAATTAAAATCAAAATCACAAACCAAAACTTTTACTCATTTTTCATAATTCATAAGAATAGATAATCAAGTAAAAATGAACGACTTTCAAAATCTATAGCAATAACTCAATATTCAAAGCTTCTACTCATGATCAATCAACATTTATCACCCTTAGAAATTGATTAATCTAGAGGTAGACTTAGACAAAAGGTGTTTAAATAAGATATTTCCACAGGTATACTTAATTACCATTCATGATCATAACAATCCCAAATTTGCATATCATTTCATTTCTCCACCACTAAAAGTCACATGTATAATCAAGAATCAAATGACTTGTCTAAGGTTGTAAGGTGGGCAAGGGTAAGGTTAAATGTATTTTGGGTAATGTAAAATAAAAGTCATTAAGCTAGTGAAGAAAAAGTAACACTCAATGAGGTATCAAGTGCGTAAGTTAACATTCATTCAAAAATGTGTATCGTCAACTATGAAGAATGCAACAATTATGTTTCACAACTCAATTTAGCTCTCACACCATAAACCACATGATCTTAACACAAAGAGTGCTCCATCCAAAACAACATCCATCCCATATGCAATATATTCAAATCACCCCATTCAATACAACTTAAGGAGGATAAACCATTAATTAACAACTTTTCAAAGCAATTGTATTTCCTTCTTAATACTTTTATTCAAAATCACTTTTTTTCTTTTTCTTTTCATTTCCTTTTCTTTTTTTATTCAAATATAATAGTGATGATAGAAGTTACATCAACATGGGAATTCATAATATGAAATTTTAGCAAATATAACCAACCCCCACATTTAGGCTTTTGTACAATCACAGTCATCAAAAATTAACAAATGCTCTACTAGATTTAAGGCTTAGGTAAGACATTTAGTCAGTTTTAAAAGCGTGTAATGTGGTTTATACAAAAGGAAAGGCTAATAAAGCTCAAAGTAAAGTAAGGATGCACATGTAATGAAGGTCACACATAACAAAAGACAGTAAAATTGATATGGATCTGTCAATCTAAAAATTTACCACTCGTTACCGCGCTTTTAAGAATAATGCACATTAACCAATCACAAGAGCAAAAGTAAATGATAAGGTTGCTGTTGATTTTCTAATTAATTCACATTCTAAATATGACTAAATAATCTTTAAAGCAATAGAAAACAATATTTTTTTTGTTTGATTTTGAAAACTGCCTAAAAAGTCACATAAGTTACAATTACGCTAAAAAAACATGCACAAAAACTAATATCCCCACCCTCGCACTTAAAACTTTTATTGTCCTTATAGCGCCCCCTCACCGTAGGGTACACATCGGGAAACCTGAAGGTCGCACCGATACGTATCCCACGATAAAGGTGCACCACCAGAACATTTCCCAATAATAATCCACATGGCATCGCAATAATTAAAACCATAACATAACACAATATCAGAAATCGCTAAATTTTTAAAATCATAATATCAATCTGATACAGTCATCCAGCAACAGAATAGACAAGTCTATCAGTCCCCTAAACAAAACCAAAAAGGAAACTGATACAAACATCTATCCTAAGTCATCCTCAAAATCCAACCCAGCTGACCGACCTGTGTGCCATCGCTTCTCCTGCCAGCACGCTCGCACGGTAGGAAAAGGCTATCTCCGGAGCTAGGGGTCTATTCTATCAGTCCTGAAAAATAGGTTGCAATTTTAGGTGAGTTTGCGAACTCAGTGAGAAACCATCATCGATGGTTCACTCAAATCATGCATTACGCAAATTGCATACAGCATGGCACAGTAATATTCAATTAACAATATTATATAACAATTTACAGTATCGGTAACAATTTACAATAGCATAGAACAGTTCACAGTGTCACATCACAATTTACAGCAAATCATGGCATCACGCAGTTCAGTAATCGTCACACAATTTGGCAATTAAATCATTCATGTATATAATGCATATGAGACTCTTTCTAGTTATTCAGTATTGTGCCCAAGTGCTCAGTCAGTAAATAGTGGGGACGTGTCAGGGATAAATCCCCTCGGGCTATGCCCGGTCAGTACAGTGTGAGAGCTCGAGGCTCTTTTCAGTAATAATAGCAACTTGGGACACGTCCATTATCTGATCATGCATTTATGCATGCAATGCAGTGTTTAATGATTTGCAGTATACGGCTATAAAAGCCCAGTATTACAGTACTCAGTAATCCAGTGATATGGCTATAAAGCCCAGTATTGCATTTCTCAGTGTCATATAATAATCCAATCCAATACAGTGAAAGCATGCAATTAGAACGTATACCATTTAGTAGTTCTCAGTATTATACAGTGGTCCAACCGTATTCAGTAAAAGCATGCCATTCAATCATGTACATTTCAGTAATCATGCAATTCACATTATCCAATCCCACGCAGAAGAGCATGCAATTCGGTCACATACATTTCAAGAAGCATACCATTCGATCATATTCTTTGCAGAATCATACAATTCAATCTTATACATTTCAAGAGTTATACAGTTCACATTGGCAAGTCATTCACATTAGGCATCTAGACAATCAGAATTTGAGAAACCATCTAGTTACTCACCAGAACTTCCGAACTCTCGCTCGAAGTTCCAAAGAATGTCCGTGGAACGACGATCCAACGGCGCCTCTATAACAGTAAAAATACAGTCCATAACTAATTGCTCAATTAAACAGTGCAGTAATGCATATGTCTTAGTGAGATGATGTACAATGCATGTTCACGATTTTCCGGTGCTAAATCCCAATTTCGGTACTTTAAGCCCAATTCTATCTCTTTGTTCAATTGATCACTAATAAATGATCCATTCCTAAAATCTAGTCAATTTTCCTCAATTCGAATCACCTATAGCAATTTCCTATCCATCGGGTCAAAACCTCTATTGAAAATCCCAATCAAAACTCCAATAGTCTCAATTTGACATTTAGGTCACACCATAACCCATGATTGACCTTAATCTCTATAATTCATTACCAATTAAATCAATTCTAACTCCCATAATTATCCTCAATTATAGACCTCTTTCTCTAGTTCACAATGAATCAGGAATCACCTCAATCGGAGGTCGATACCATAAGTTATGCCCAATAAACTAATACTCATCCATTCAGAAATCATCCCTTCGCCACGACCTATTCCCTTCGCCGCGACGAAGAGAAGATCGCTCATTGCCGGCGTGAAACACGCCAGCAATGACGCAAGAACCCTTCAGCGCCTCTCGCCACGACGTCCAACCCGCTTCGTCGTGACGTGCAAATTAATTAATTTTATTCGTCATGACGAAGGCCTTCAAGGCCTCTGCGCTTGTCATGACGTCTTGACGGTCCAATCGTCTTCTCCGATCGATTTCGCCATTAATACACTCTCAACTCAACATTTAACACTCCCATCTACTCTATCTAACTCATTAAATACCATAAATACACTAAAACAATTAATAACAACATTAAGCACAAAATACTTACCAATCAAACGATCGATCCACAATCACCTTAACCCTAAAATCCTCCTCAAATCAACGATCCAAAAATTTCAAAGCCTCAAACCTTCACCAATCACCATAGACAAGTTAGACTAACACAATAAGGAAGAAGTCATAAGAAGAAATCGAAGGATCTCACCGTTGGGAGAAAAATCGAATCACCGTAGAGGGGAAGAACTCATATGCCTTAGGTAAACTTTTCTCCCAAATTTCAAACCTAGTATTTATAGACTTAAGTCTCCTAATCGATCTCAAATTTCAAGTGGCTCAACATATTTATTTCCTATCAAGAATTCTAATTTTTCCATTGCCATTGGACAGTTCTTTCATTACTATACAGTCAATCGGTCTGTCACCCTAAAACTTCCGGTCCGGGCATTTTCTCCCAAATTTCCCGAATATTTCTCATAGACCACTATCAGTTGCCAATCACTCTTAAACTATTCTAAATCAGTCATTCGGGCTCACTTACTCTTAATTCCTCAATCAATTACAATCCAGTCAGTCCAGTCAGTTCATGCTCACAATCAAATCCCGAAAATCATGAATGCAAGTACCTATGAATAAATGCATATGCAATAAACCTGTTCCTCTATAATTAGAGGCCAAGAATATGCTCACCAATGAATGCAGTGAAATCCAATCAGTTCAACCCAATGACCAAAATACCCTTGTTAACAGTAACGGGATGTTACAGTCCTCAATGAAAATAGTAAATGAAAAAATGTAAATAACAGAAATTAACTTCCCTTGGGTTGCTTCCCAAGCAACGCCTTTGTTTATTATCGTTGGTTCGACTCCTTGTTGTGTGCATCAAGTGAAACCAATCACATCCTCTAAAATTAACACTTCCAAAGACTCCGTATCTCTAATTCACTAAAAGGAAAGACTTGAGTGATAGCAAACGGACCAACCCAATAGGAACGCAACTTACTTAGAAACAGTTTGATTTTGGAGTGATATAGTAATACTTTCGGGCCCACGAAGAAACTTTTTTCTCAAAATCATCTTATCATGAAAAGCCTTCATCTTCTCCTTATATATCACTGCGTTCTCATAGGAGTCATTCCTCATCTCCTCCAACTCGTGAAGTTGCAACATCCTATCCATACCTGCATCATCCAAATTCATATTGCATCTTCTGATAGCCCATTATGCTTTGTGTTGTAATTCCACCGAAAGATGACATGACTTTCCAAACACTAGTCTATATGGAGTCATCCCAATTGGTTTTCTATAAGCAGAAGGTAGAAGTTTCGACTAGTAACTAAGTCCTATCTTAATTCTCATCCCAACAAGTCTCCTTTCTTCTTCTTCCTTGATTAGTTAAGCTTCTCCTTCATCTTCCTCTCTCTATTTGAGTACTTTACTAGCCTGAGATCGCCTTCTATTAGTCTTTTATTTGAAAAAGGATGATTTATTAGTATATAAGTCGGTTGGCTTGCATTTGAGAGTGAAGAGACTTACAAAATTGTTAAAGATTGTATTTTGAATAAGTTGGAAATCGTGGATGCTAGACTACAAGATTAATGATTAACTGTCCAACACTCGAATGCAAGCTCCAATATTATATTACAAGGTGAAGAGATAGTTCAATATTCAAATGTTATAATAGATCACTTGAACCAAAATAGGATTGAAACTCATGAAAAGAACTATATTGGAATTAAAGGAATCAAAATCAAGAAGAGCATTGTTTTAGGTAAGAGACTGAGGGGTGGCTTGGAAAAGGCTTTGAAAAAAAAGGAAATCAACCAAAAAAGTTCAAACTCTAACAAATCTTACAATTGCAACACGAACATTACCATTTAATCTTGAGGTTTTATTTCTAAATTAAAATTTTGAAAGGATGTAGTTTCGCAAAATCTTGGTTTTGTCATAATTATTTTGAACTATATTTGTGGTTGCTTGATGTAAAGCAATTGTATCAATAATGTATGAATTTTATAACACAAATGAAAATAGAAAAATTAAAGGTGAAATAAATAAATTAACACCCGAGATTTGGTAATGCAATTTGGCACACCTTGCCTACGTCTGTGAGGCCCTTACCCAGCTTAATCATTTTCACCTAATTACAATAGTTTTATACAAGGCTTTACTGAGCTGACTCACTCAACCTTTGACACTATCCCTCATCCTCATACCCCATTAAAGTAAATCACTCCCAATAACACGATCACCTCATGTTAATCTCAACAGAAGATTTTCACAATAATGTTTTATAATGATAATGAGAATTAAACAACTCAAGTGATTATACCAATAAAGACAAAAACAAAGAAAAAAAACTTAAGATAAAACCACTCCCCTAAATATGTAGCTCCATCAGCCGAAAGTGTGGGAAGTGGTAGAACAATATCTACTGAGAACTATTAAAAATAATCACGATCAGTCTACTCACAGCAGCATCAAAATAACATCAATGGAACAAATGTTCCATCACCAAAATGTCACCAAAAATACAGCTACAACACCATTCCTATACTAAACATTTGTTATGCAAAAACAATATCTGGACAACACCTAATCATCAATCAAACCAGCAACCCTAAATAAAAAAAAAACACAACAATGAAAACTCAACAAAACAAAAAAATTTCATCATCGAAACAGTAAACCAATATAGCTATAAAAACACACGAAAACTGTTAGAGTTTTTCATACACAAACAACTCAGGGGAAAATGCAACTGTAGATGTGGATGGATCCTATGATATTTTCCCACTCACAAAGAAAACATAAATACTTTAAGAAATCATCAATCGAAAAATTGAATGTTTCACCACTGAAACATTACAAATAATGGAGTTGCACACACATACGATTTTTGTACACTTTTCCCTAAAAACAACAACAATTTAACTATCCAAAAAGTTCGCACACTAATAGAGAAACACATCTCACATAGACAAATCTAGTCACCATAAAATCTGTTGCCAAAGATAGATAGAATTATCGAAATTATGGCTGTAAAAAATAACCCATAATCTCCCAAAAAAACAATTGCCAAGTCATAATGTATTTACCGTTTTTCCACACAAAAACAAAAACAATAGAGCCCTAGAAAATTCACGCAACCCATCAAAAATGAAGCTGTAAATCATCAATCGTAATCTTCACAAATTCAACTACCTTAGATAACAATTATCACCAAAATAGGCTTCCCAAAGATAGACACAAAAATTACCAAAAATTTGTGCACTATCTTTATTTAGATATGGTGATTTTATCCTAAATAGTAAATCCTATCTTCATTAGGATTTTATCTTTCATGTAATTTTATCTTCAGGAGTCCCACATAAGATAGAATACTTGTCATAATGAAACTCCACAAATAACGAAAGGTGTCCAATTTGAAATAATGCCTAAAATATCATAACACATATCTTAACATAAAATTTTTAATTCTTGAATTCCATGCCCTTTATATAATGAAATTAATTTTTCTATTTTATAAGTGAGACAGGATACAACAAAAATGTTCAAATTTCTCCAACAAATTTCACAGCCTCAGCACCAACTCTCAATTGGTATTTATCTTTTATTAGAATACTATTAATAATGACATTTTGTTTAGTGACTTATTCACAATTTACTAATGATACTATTTTTTATGATTCTTATAGGCATAACAATCACATGGTGTGAGCAATGTGATGATAAATAACTCATGACAAAATAGTAATGTTAACTACGATAGTGCGGATATAGGTGGTTTCGTTGAGACATGTGATTGTTTAGTTCCATACGTAGGAGGCACGTTTTGTAAATACAAAGTGAAAAAAAAGAAGTGTGTTAAGTTAATTTGTGCATCTTTATCGACGAGGTGCATATTTTGTTTCCTACTAAAAATTGATAACTTCTTTCTTATGCTTTCATTATTATATAATTTATTATATAATCATTATTCTGCATTGTCTATAAACGACGAATCTTTATGTTAAAAAATATTTTTGTGCCAAAGTGTGAAATGTTTAATTCTTGTAATTGTCTTGAAACTTTTGACAATAGTATGTAAAAAATGGACATCAAACTCGAAAATGTAAATGAAGCCATAAGAAACTCATAGTGGAATGGGAAAAAAACCAAATTGTCTATAAATTTGTATTTATAGGTTACAATCTTGAAAGTTGCATTCTTGAAATTAAATCAACACTAGTTAGGTTTAAGAATAAATCAAAGTCTACAAGTATAATCGCCAAAAAGGATCTTTGGACTCATGAGCTAAACAATTCTAATACAAGTATTGACTTTAACTCCCGTTTTCCTTGAATATGCTCCAAAGAGAGCAAAGAGAAGCAAGAAGCTGAACTAGTTGCATTTAGAAAAACGAGCACCTTCATCAGGGAGAAAAACAAACAACATGAATATGGATAGGTCTTAATTGACTATTTGAAGTGAAATTTATCAACTTGAAATTCATTTATAATTCAAAGTATAAAAGGCAATTTAGCTCAGATCAAATTCTTATATTGTAAAAAAAAAATTTTCCAAACTACTCACTAAAACACTATTCCTGATAGGTCAAAATTTTCATAGAGCTCATTTAATTTTTTGAAATAATTTTTTGGAATAACAAAAATATTGGTTAGGTAATGACAAAGATCATGCACATATTAGTTAATGCCCAGATCAAGCCTGAAACATTTATTGTTGCTACACCAATCTAATGCATGTTGTGGCATCTTGGAATGTAATTCCTTCAGTGGAAAAACAAAAAAAAGGAGTTTTCGAGGGAACCGCTCGTGGAGGAGTGCCCCACAGATTATTTCGACGAGGGCGTCGAATTCTTCTAGTGGGGGTGGTTTGTTAGACCCCTAAGTTTAGATAGCGGGATCGTGCGAGTGTTGGCGGGCCTTGGCTAATACTTGGCACGTAAGTTGGCACGAGGAAGGCGTGTTGACGAGGAATAAGGCAAAGTCTTGCGAGTTGACGCAAAGGTGTATGAGACCCGAGAGGATGCGCAAAAGTATGCGACCGCGATGAGACACCTAAACACTTAACTTCGACGAGGCAGCTCGACGGTATGTAAATGGGCGAGGTTTTATATACTAACTCGGATTGTGACTTGTGACTTAGTCATGGAGCGATTAGATTGCACCATGAGTAAGGCCGACATGCAAGATGAACTTGTCTATGGACGTGCATTGATGGACCTATGTGCGGATAGGTTGTGTTGAAAACACTAAGGCGAATATGGGCGAGTGGGATCAGACTTGGTATGAATTTTGGTAGAGCATCGGACCTTGTGGAGATTGACTCGACCCAGGCTGAGACTTGAAGGACTAAGGACTTGGCTATGCTCGGATGGATGGACCATGACTAGCGGACTTGTTGTGGGAACATTAGGTCAGACCAGTGTGTTAGTGGGCATCGGCAAGATCATATTGCATTATCAGCAGATAGAGATCGCAGGGAGATCTTGGATGATGTGGCAATGACTATGAGTTAGAGTTGCAGTGAAACTCAACATCTGAAGATAGTGGAGATCTTCGCGGATAAGGATGTTAGTGTTCTAGATAAATGTAAACTCTATCTTATGTTATCTTGTTAGATCTTATCTTATCAGTTAGAATCCTATTTGGATGGGGTGTCATCCAATTGGTTTATGTTATCTTATCTGATAGGATAGACATGATCTTGGGTAGTACAGATTTAGTAGGAATCTGTGACTCCTAACTTGGGTGCCTATAAATAGCTCATTCGAGCTTTGCTCTTCTCATTCGGGAGATCAATCAGAGAGAGCATTCTTTGTATTCTTTGAGTGAAAGTAATATAAAGTTGGTCTTTTGACCGTATCTCTGTGTGTTCTTTTGTTGCCTATATTCTTTATTGCTTCCACGTTGTTTCTTCGAGCGTGTGCGAGGTAAATACTTCGAGGGTTGGGAAAAGGCTGAGTCTTACTTTAACGGATCTAAGTGAGACTGTCGTACAAAGGGTGTGAGCAAGAAACTTCAGTGAAAGTTTGAGTTCCTAAAATACCTTTGTAACAACTAGTATCAGAGCCAAAAGTTTGAATGGCTGTAGGTAACTTGACAGAACGGGTGTCTAGGGTGGAGACACTCCTTGGACCTATTCCTCAGGGGGAGGAAGAGGTAACTTCTCAAAGTACTCGTTTCGAGATGTTGGAGGCGAGGGTCCAACAGTTGCAGCAACAGATGGGTGAGGCGTTGAAGGCACTGGAGGATGCTCAGTTTGAGATTACTATACTGAGGCATGCCGTTGCAACGCGAGATCTCGAGCGAGGTGAGGGATCAACACCGCAACTTTCTTCTTTGAAAGTACGTGAACCGAGGGTGTTCGAAGGCGTGCAGGATGCCAAGGTGTTGGAGAACTTTCTGTGGGATATGGAGCAGTATTTTGCAGCTGCTAGGGTATCAGACGCTGATAAGGTCAGTGTAACGGCCATGTACTTGGATGGGGATGCCAAATGCTGGTGGAGGACGAGGACCTCTGTGGAGATTAGCGCGGGAAATATTGTGATATATGAAATAAAGTGAGATTGGTTCAGTGATTGAATATGGAATGATATGAACATATGCGATATTGGAAAAATGTGTAATGAAATGTGATTTATGAAATATATGTGTCTTATGTAATATGTGATGGGTGAGCCATCGATGATGGTCACTCACTGAGTTCGCAAAACTCACCCAAAATTTGCAATTATTTTTCATGATCAGAAGAATACCCCGTTAAGCCAATGGGAGTATAATTGCAAGATTCAAATGAAGGATAAGAGTCATGATCAGTTCACTTCTGCATTGTATGTCTTTATTTATGTATTGAAGTGTATATTTGTATTTGGGAAATAGGCCCGAATGGCTATTGGAAATTGTGTATAATGAAATTGTATATGATTGAATAAGGACCCAACTTGGGCATTGAATTCCACATATTTGATTATGTAAAAAAAGTATCGATCACTGAATGAGTGTTTTAGCACGCCACCCTAGCGGGGTACGGACTTAGATATCACCGTCGATATCTGGTTCGGGTCGCCCGGCAGTGGGGTGCTACAAAAACCATTGATAAAATACTTAAAAACTACCTATGGGCTAGTTCTAAATTGGAACATAAAAGGAACAAATTCAGTTGGATGAAGGGTGTCAGCCTAAAAAACATGGAGGCTTAGGCATTATATCCACCAAGATCATAGATCAAGTCTTACTGGCAAAGAAAATTTGGAGACTACTTCATAATAAGAAATATTTACGTGTAAAATGGGTACATGCATACCACATAAAGGATAATTGCATTTGGCACTTCCATATTACAAATTATGCTATTCCTTTCTTAAAGTTCATTGTGAAGAATAGAAACAAATTTAAAAAACATTGCTTCAGTCAAGTTGGTAATGTTATATTTGTTTTTCAATTTCCCAAAAAAATATTTATTTTTATCTAAATTAACTATTTATTTTAAATCCCTTTCATTTTTAATAAATTTTTTATACTTACACATAAAAAATAAAAATAACCTTCGTATATGTGAGTCTTACTTTGGTATATAACCTGATTAGGACCATATTAGTTTACTTAGGATATGAACCCACAATTACATGTCCTATCCAGACCACTTCTCCTGTTGGACCCCGATTTTTTTTTTAATGATGTCAGTAAGCATAAATTTTGATAATTATGTGTTTATAGCTTAGTTTGATTAAATTGGGTGTGCTAGTGGTTAATTGGAGTATAATTGAGATTAAATATGGTTTAAATAAGGCAGTAGAGGATTAAATTGTGTAAGCGCATTTTGGGAAGTTTACTTAAGTTGGAATGGATTTAGGCTTCTTAGGAGGGGTATTTTTGTCTTTGACCACCCTAGGTAGGTTTTAAAGAAAGAATTAGAAGGATATAGAAAGAAAGAGGAAAAAGAAAAGAAGAAGAAAAGAAGAGGAGTAGCGCCGTCGATGGAGGAAGAGAGAAGAGAAGAGAGGTTTTGCGATCTTGGAGTTTTCTGACTGATTCGAAGTGATTTCTAGTAAGTTTAGCTTCCTTCAAACTTGTTATGGTTAGATTTAAACTTAGAAGATTGTAGGAATGAAGAGAATCGAAGGTTTTAGGGTTTTCGGAAGGAAAATGGTTAGAACTTTCTGGGTTGTTGCGTTTATGATGGATTGGAAGCTTAGAATGGGTTAGAAATGTGGTATAAGTCTTGATATAATGTTTTGATGTGTTGCATTTGTGTTTGTGAAAGGATTAAAGTGTGGAAATGCAGAAAACTGGGTTTCGGAGTCGAGCTCCAGACCCGCACATCGCGACGTGCGTATGAACACGCCGCGACGTGCGAGAAGGGGAAGTAACGTCGCGACGAATAAATATTTATTCACCGTGACGTGTGGTAACTTGTTCGCCGCGACGTGCGAGAGAAGCGTTCGTCGCGACGTGCGAGGAAGGCTCGTCGCGACGTGCGAGGAAGGCTCGTCGCGACGTACGAGGAAATTCGACTCGTCGCGACAAATACCCAAGTTTTCTGAAGGAGATTTTTGGGCATATCTTGGGTTGTAGATATCCAATTGAGGTAATTTCAGATTCGTTGTGAGCTAGAAATAAGGGCTACGAGTTTTATGAAGAAGGGGGTTCGGAATTAGCCTCTAAGGGTTCAGAATTTTAGATGGAATTCGGTTATAGACTATTAATGCTTTATTTTGAATTTCCAAGTTTTGAATATTTGCTATGGATATTGATTGAATGAGAACTTGGTCTATTATAGGAAACCAAGCTGACCTGACCCAATCGCAAGAGGAAGGACACCAGTGAGTCGGATACTTGAGCAATATTAGGTGGGTAATATGTTTATGGTTATTGTGTGTATGGGCAAATTGCCTTATGTATGATTGCTTGCATTATGTGCCTTGCTTGTATGGAATTATATGAAAAATATTGAATTTGCATTATGATTATGAATTTTGCATGGCTTTGATCGGCCTTTTGGCATTTTGTGAAAATGAAAAGAATGAGAACTTCGAAAGCTTTGCTAAGATGCTTTGAGCATGAAATGAATGGATTATGTGTTTTGTTTGGGTAAGAGAGTTACGGATGGAGTCACGTGCACGTTGACATAAAGCCTTCTCCCGGCTGCCCGCTTGAGGCCACGAGATCCTTGAGAAATCAGACTCGGATAGTTTACAGATTAAACTTCGGTTTATCCGGATCGTTTACAGAACCCTCGAGCCAATTATTTGTGCATACACCATCGATTTGTTGAGCATGACACATGTTAATTGTTATATTGTGAAATCATATGACATGAATTGTGATGCGACGATTGCATAGTAATGGATTGATGATTTGTTATATGCTTATATCAATATGTATATGCTTGATTGTGTGGCTCGTTACCAATGGCTATAAACGTATATGCCACTGAGCTTCGCAGCTCACCCCATTAATCTCCCCTCCTCAGGTGCAGATCGAGACGATTGTAGACCTTGCAAGGAATCGGAAACTTCAAGTTAGTTAGGAGCCTTGTCTTAAGTTAGTACTTTGGTTAGCTTTGCCAAGATTTCATCATGCAAAGATACTTATGTATTTTAGATTTTAACTTTCATTTTGTATTATGTTATATTTCGAGAATACCTGTTGAAATTCTTTGAATGCAAATGACAGTTGGTTTATGTATTTGGGATGATTAATGCATGTTTAGAAAGCATGTGTAGAATGTGTGTATGTATGAGAATATGTATGTGTAAATCGAATTGTGCATTTGTATGGATGTTGGGATCGGGTCCGAAGGTATTTGGGCGCCCGTCGCCGGCGCGAACCGAGGGGCCACTTCGGGAATAGGGATCCGGGACCCGGGCCCAACATGTTTGGTATCAGAGCGCCTAGGTTTAGTGTCCTTGGCTTAGACTGCATAGTAGGCGGAATTGTTTGCTATATGATTAATTGTTGCATTGATTAAGTGACATGCATATCATGCATACATGTAGATTGACCTATAGCTAATCCTTAGTGTTTCCATTTGAAGGAGTACAATGCCACCTCGTAGAAGGACACGAAGAGCTTTGCAAGGATTCATTGCACCTGACTCTCCGACTAGAGAGGAGAGGACTAATGAGTCAGTAGCCCCAGGGAATACTGAGACTTTTGTAGGGCTAGGTAGCGATCCCCTTCCGTCGCCGACTCAGGAGTCGCCAGCTATGCAGGAGCAAGTGCCTCCATTGGATCCGAGATCTGCTCGAGCGTTAACTCGAGCATTTGTGCGGGCTATGGGTCGATGCCACACCTTTCCCTTCACCCCATTCGAAGGGCGACGATTTGATAAGTTGAGAAAGTACGGGGCAGTCGATTTCTTTAGGACATCAGATCCAGAAGAAGCCGAGACTTGGCTGAGAAAGACTGAGAGAGTGCTGGATCAGATGGACTATGAGGATGACAAGAGAGGAGTCAGATGCAAGTTCTGAGGAGGACAGAGACCATGGGACAGAGGACTGCAACAGAAGTGGGCAGTTTAGATGCAGCCAAGAGGGTGAGTCTTCTAGGTAGACCGAGAGGGCAGGCACCAGCTCGGGTGTTTGCGATGACTAGGGAGGATACTGAGACCACTCCGGATGTTGTGACTGGTATGATTCGACTCTTTACCGATGATGTGCTAGTTTTGATTGATCCAGGTTCTACTCATTCGTTTGTTTCTTCGAGTAGACCAGTGTGTGATAGGATTGTGAGCCTATAGGATACTCCGCTGATGGTGAGTACTCCAATCGGTTAGTATATTGTGATTAGTCAAGTGTATAGAGGTTGTGAGATTAACATTGATGGAGAACTTCTAGTGGTCGATTTGATGCCACTGAAGATGGGAGGATTGGATATGATATTGGGCATGGACACATTAGAAAGGTACAAAACCCGTTTGGATTGTAAACAGAAGACAGTGGAATTTTAATTGGATAGCGGCAAGAGAGTGGTGTTTGTGGGGGACAGGAAAGCAAGTCCGCCCAGAAATGTTTCAGCATTAGCAGCAGAGACGATGATGAGGAAGGGTTGTGAGGCGTTTTTGGCTTATGTGGTGGACACCAGGGCATACAGAGGAAAGCTGGAGGATATTCCCGTAGTCAGGGAATTCTCGGATGTCTTTCCCGAGGAATTGCCAGGACTACCGCCAGCTAGGAAAATTGAGTTTTCCATTGAACTCTTTTCAGGTACGGCGCCGATTTCAATTCCGCCTTACCGGATGGCTCCGGCGGAATTGAAAGAGCTTAAGGAGCAGTTGGAGGAGTTGTTGGAGAAGGGGTATATTCGACCGAGCTCTTCTCCTTGGGGAGCTCCGGTTCTTTTTGTAAAGAAGAAAGATGGATCGTTGAGGATGTGTGTGGACTACAGGAAGTTGAATCAGGTCACGGTGAAGAACAAGTTTCCGCTTCCTCGCATTGATGATCTATTTGATGAATTGCAAGGAGCGAGAGTCTTCTCTAAGATAGATTTGAGGTCGGGTTATCATCAATTGAGGATTAAGGAGTCGGATGTGCCGAAGTCTGCTTTCAGGACTCAGTATGGGCATTTTGAGTTCTTGGTTATGCCTTTCGGATTGACAAATGTGCCTGCAGCGTTTATGGATTTGATGAATCGGGTTTTTAAGCCATTCTTGGACCAATTATCATTGTCTTTATCGATGATATCTTGGTTTATTCCAAGAGTGACCGAGAGCATGAAAAGCATTTGAGGATTTCTTTGGAGACTTTGAGGAGGAACGAGTTGTATGCCAAACTCGATAAATGCGAATTTTGGTTGAGAGAAGTTTCATTTCTTGGACATGTGATCTCAGAGCAAGGAGTGCATGTGGATCCAAAGAAGATAGAAGCTGTGGTGAATTGGGAAGCACCGAAGAATGTAGCAGAGGTGAGAAGTTTCCTGGGTTTGGCAGGCTATTACAGGAGATTCGTGGAGGGATTCTCCATGATAGCCGCTCCGATGACTAAGTTGTTGAGAAAGAATCAGAAGTTTATCTGGACTGAAGAGTGTCAGAGGAGCTTCGAGGAGCTCAAGCATAGATTGACTAGTGCTTTGATTTTGATTTTGCCATCGGGAGATGAAGGTTATACCGTGTACAGTGATGCTTCGAGGAAGGGTCTTCGTTGTGTTTTGATGCAGGGAGATCGGGTGATTGCTTATGCTTCGAGGCAGTTGAAGCCTTATGAGTTGAACTATCCGACACATGATTTAGAGTTGGCAACAGTGATCTTTGCTTTGAAGATTTGGCGGCATTATTTGTATGGAGTTCAGAAGCAGATTTTTACCGATCATAAGAGTTTGAAGTATTTGTTGAGCCAGAAGGAATTGAATTTGAGGCAGAGAAGGTGGATCAAGTTACTCAAAGATTATGATTTGTTGATTGAGTATCATTCGGGCAAGGCCAATGTGGTGGCAGATGCCTTAAGCAGGAAGTCTTCGATTGCTCATGTTCGATCAGTTTATCTTCCTTTATTGGAAGAGATGGCCAAGCTTAAGATAAGCTTGAAGTAGGAGGAGTCAGATTGTATTGTAGCTAACTTCTGAGTGAGGCCAATACTCAGGAAGAAAGTTAGGGAATTGCAGGCTCAAGATGCAGATTTGAGTAAGTTTCGAGATGAAATTCGGAACGGCAAGATTTCTGAAGTAGAGGTGAGAGATGATGGGTTTATGACAGTGGGAAACAGATTGTGTATCCCAGATGTGCAGGAGATTAAGGATGAGATTATGGATGAGGCACACAATGCGCCTTATGCCATGCATCCAGGTAGCACCAGGATGTATAGGGATTTGAGAGAGCATTTTTGGTGGAAAGGCATGAAGAGGGATATAGCAGAGTTTGTGAGCAAGTGTCTATTGTGTCAGCAAGTCAAGGCTGAACACCAGGCACCTTCAGGCATGTTGAGGCCATTGTCCATCCCGGAATGGAAGTGGCAAAGGGTGACCATGGATTTTCTTATGGGTTTGCCTAAGACCAGTAGGAGGCATGATGCTATTTGGGTGATTGTGGATAGATTGACGAAGTTAACTCACTTTTTGGCGATTAAGCAGACTGATTCTTTGCATGTGCTAGCAAAGAAGTACATTGATGAGATAGTGAGATTGCATGGGATTCCAGATTCGATTGTGTCTGATAGAGACCCTCAGTTTACTTTGAGGTTTTGGGGTAGTTTGCAGGAAGCTTTAGGGACGAAGCTGCATTTTAGTATGGCGTTTCACCCTCAGACGGATGGTCAATCTGAGAGGACCATTCGGACTCTAGAGGGAATGCTTCGGGCTTGTGTGATAGATTTCAGAGGAGCTTGGGATGAGCATTTTCCGTTGGTCAAATTTGCTTATAACAATTTGTACCATTTGAGCATTCAGATGGCTCCATATGAGGCTTTGTATGGGCAAAGATGTAGGACTCCGATATGTTGGGACGAAGAAGGAGAGAGGCAATTGGAAGGACTAGAATTGATTTAGACAACGGTCGATAAAGTCAATTTGGTTAAGCAGCGGCTTAAGGCAGCACAGGACAGGATGAAGAGTTATGTTGATGCTCACCGAAAGGAGATGGAGTATGAAGTCGGTGAGAAAGTGTTCCTTAAGACGTCTCCTTGGAAAGGAGTGATGAGATTTGGCAAGAAGGGTAAGTTGAGTCCGAGGTATGTGGGTCCTTATGAGATCCTTGAGAGGATTGGACCACTCGCCTACAGATTGGCGTTACCTCCGGAGTTATCACAGATTCACGATGTCTTCCTTGTGTCTATGTTAAGGAGGTATAGATCAGATCCTTCTCATATCATTCAGGCTAGTGAGGTTCAGCTGCGGGATGATCTGAGCTATGAGGAGCTACCAGTGGAGATCTTGGATATCAAGGAAAAAGTCCTCAGGAACAAGACGATTCAGCTAGTCAAGGTCCTATGGAGGAATCATGCAGTAAAGGAGGCTACATGGGAGCCATTGGACGCTATGAAGGAGAAGTATCCGTATCTCTTTGATGGTTCAGGTAAATTTCGAGTACGAAATTTCTTTTAAGAGGGGGAGAAATGTTGGACCCCGAATTTTTTTTTATGATGTCAGTAAGCATAAATTTTGATAATTATGTGTTTATGGCTTAGTTTGATTAAATTGGGTGTGCTAGTGGTTAATTAGAGTATAATTGAGATTAAATATGGTTTAAATAAGGCATTAGAGGATTAAATTGTGTAAGGGCATTTTGGGAAGTTTACTTAAGTTGGAATGGTTTTAGGCTTCTTAGGAGGGGTATTTTGGTCTTTGACCACCCTAGGTAGGTTTTAAAGAAAGAATTAGAAGGATATAGAAAGAAAGAGGAAAAAGAAAAGAAGAAGAAAAGAAGAGGAGTAGCGCCGTCGTTGGAGGAAGAGAGAAGAGAAGAGAGGTTTTGCGATCTTGGAGTTTTCTGACTGATTCGAAGTGATTTCTGGTAAGTTTAGCTTCCTTCAAACTTGTTATGGTTAGATTTAAACTTAGAAGATTGTAGGAATGAAGAGAATTGAAGGTTTTAGGGTTTTTGAAAGGAAAATGGTTAGAACTTTATGGGTTGTTGCATTTATGATGGATTGGAAGCTTAGAATGGGTTAGAAATGTGGTATAAGTCTTGATATAATTTTTTTGATGTGTTGCATTTGTGTTTTTGAAAGGATTAAAGTGTGGAAATGCAGAAAACTGGGTTTCGGAGTCGAGCTCAAGACCCGCACGTCACGACGTGCGTATGAACACGTCGCGACGTGCGAGAAAGGGAAGTAACGTCGCGACGAAAAAATATTTATTCGCCGCGACGTGCGGCAGCTTGTTCGTCGCGATGTGCGAAAGGAGCGTTCGTCGCGACGTGCGAGGAAGGCTCGTCGCGACGTACGAAGAAATTTGGCTCGCCACGGCAAACACCTAAGTTTTCTGAAGGAAATTTTGGGCATATCTTGGGTTGTAGATGTCCAATTGAGGTGATTTTAGATTCGTTGTGAGCTAGAAATAAGGGCTACGAGTTTTATGAAGAAGGGGGTTCAGAATTAGCCTCTAAGGGTTCGGAATTTTAGATGGAAGTCGGTTATAGACTATTAATGCTTTATTTTGGATTTCCAAGTTTTGAAAATTTGCTATGGATATTGATTGAATGAGAACTTGGTCTATTATAGGAAACCAAGTTGACCTGACCCAATCGCAAGAGGAAGGACACCAGTGAGTCGGATACTCGAGTGATATTAAGTGGGTAATATGTTTATGGTTATTGTGTGTATGGGCAAATTGCCTTATGTATGATTGCTTGCATTATGTGCCTTGCTTGTATGGAATTATATGAAAAATATTGAATTTGCATTATGATTATGAATTTTGCATGGCTTTGATCGGCCTTATGGCATTTTGTGAAAATGAAAAGAATGAGAACTTCGAAAGCTTTGCTAAGATGCTTTGAGCATGAAACGAATGGATTATGTGTTTTGTTTGGGTAAGAGAGTTATGGATGGAGTCACGTGCACGTTGACATAAAGCCTTCTCTCGGCTGCCCGCTTGAGGCCACGAGATTTATGAGAAATCGGACTCGGATAGTTTACGGATTAAACTTCGGTTTATCCGGATCGTTTACGGAACTCTCGAACCAATTGTTTGTGCATAGACGATCGATTTGTTGAGCATGACATATGTTAATTGTTATATTTTGAAATCATATGACATGAATTGTGATGCGACGATTGCATAGTAATGGATTGATGATTTGTTATATACTTATATCAATATGTATATGCTTGGTTGTGTGGCTCGTTGCCAATGGCTATAAACGTATATGCCACTGAGCTTCGCAGCTCACCCCATTACTTTCCCCTCCTCAGGTGCAGATCGAGACGATTGTAGACCTTGCAAGGCATCGGAAACTTCAAGCTAGTTAGGAGCCTTGTCTTAAGTTAGTACTTTGGTTAGCCTGCCAGCATTTCATCATGCAACATACTTATGTATTTTGGATTTTAACTTTCATTTTGTATTATGTTATATTTCGAGAATACTTGTTGAAATTCTTTGAATGCAAATGACAGTTGGTTTATGTATTTGGGATGATTAATGCATGTTTAGAAAGCATGTGTAGAATGTGTGTATGTATGAGAATATGTATGTGTAAATCGAATTGTGCATTTGTATGGATGTTGGGATCGGGTCCGAAGGTATTTGGGAGCCCGTCGCTGGCGCGACCCGAGGGGCCGCCTCGGGAATAGGGATCCGGGGCCCGGGACCAACATCTCCTACAATATTTTATTATCTGGTAAGCTCATATTCTAGTTGAGATTCCGAATTCCATAATCGAAATTGATAAATGTTGGAGAATGTAGAACATTCAAGGTATCCTACCCAAACGTTTGACTACATTTTTCAACTGCAATGGAATATTACTACCGAAATGGAATTACACATCCAAAAAAGTCTTAAAAAGACATGATCTCAAGCAAATACTTTACATGTTCTCCCTCTCCCAGGTCCATCACAAGGGAAACAAAAACCAAAATTTGTTTTATCCAGTATCAAACGAGAGCTACTGGCAAATAAAACTCCTTTCAGAAGTACCAATACCGTCACATGTAAGGAAAAAAATCCATAAGATTGATTAGCAGCAAATCCTAAAATTTGAAGGACTATCTAACTCGTACACAATCATGTGTACAATTTATTAAAATTAAGAACAAATAATTGCTGCTTCTTCCCTTTTCTAAAAAAATAAAAATATTGAAAAATGCTTCAATTATATTATCAATATTATTATTGAATATATTTTTTGTAATAATAAAAGTTAGATGAAACTTACAATATTGTAGCTACTCATAGTTATTTTGACCTATTGGTTTTCCTTTCCAATATACTATTTTCTACAACTCTCATTTTGCCCATAGAAAACAAAAAATAGAAAAAGGGAATTAAAAGGCATAGAATGATGCCTTCTCTTTTGTTGGTAGACGATCAAAGGTTTACTCAGGAACAACTTGTAGAAATTACTACCATGGTAATGGATACTGTTTTGTACTAGATGGTACCATTCGGTACGTACCATATCGGTCAAAAAATGAAACGGTATCTGTTCATTCGATACCGACTGTTAATACCGATCGGTACCGTAGTTTTTCATTTAGTACTAGCCGGTACATAAAATATCGACACATACTGGCCGATACCATAAAATTTGAGAAATTGAGGACCTGATTGCAATTTTTAAAATTTTATCCTAAACCTACCTGACCCCTCCTCCCAAACACCTACCTTTGCCTCTCTCTCGAACCTTCTCACCTTCTCCTTCTCCTTCGGTCCTCCGTTTATTTATTTCTCTCTCTAAACGACCTTGTCGTTTGTCTCTGTCGTCTCCTTCCTCTCTTAGCTGTTCCCTTTTCTCTATCTCCAGTTTCCACCGTCTCTATCCTCTCTCCACCGAACCTTCCTCATTTTCGTTCTCTCGCTCTCACCGACTCTCACTTCTTTACTCACCACCGCCATCGTTCTCTCTCTCTCTCTCTCTCTCTCTCTCTCTCTCTCTCTTGTCTTTATCTTCGATGAAACTACTGACTGGTCCAGCGGTGCTGCTGCTTCCCTCATCCTCCCCGATCTACGCCAACATCAAAAGACAGAGATCCTCCCTCACCTCACGTCTTCGCATCTCCCGAAGATGCCACCATTGTCTCCACTGAATGTTTGAAGGAGGAGAGATGGTTGCAGCCTTGCATTCACTGGTCTACACAACCCGAAGCTTCTGAGTCCTGACCCATCAGTGAAGACCCAACCCGAAGACCTAAAGCTAGTGAATTTTTTTAGGGTGTGTTTTTGAGTTTTTCAATTTTTTCCTGCTTAAATCTTAATTGCATTATTTATTGTGTTGGATTGGATGTTGGATTTGTGAATTTTTTGAAAGTTGGAACTTGGGGTTCTGAATTGCAATTTGTGTGTATCTGGTTCTTATATTATGGTTGGTTATTGTCATTTGGAAATTGAAATGGAGTAGAAATGTTAAATTGAATGAGTGAGTCCCTCACGGTGAATGATGTATTGTTTTTATGATTTGCGTGGGTTGGAAATGGAAATGTTGAATAATAAGTTGATAACGGTATTGTCATTTGGAAATGGAAGTGAAGTTTAATTCACGATTAATGATGTATTGGTTATAAAGATTGGTTTAAGTTTATATTTATGGTAAGTTTTTGGATGAAGGATATGCATTATACATGGCCTTGTTAATGTTGATTATCAAAATTGAAAGTTGAACTTAAAAGTTGAAACTTGAAACAATCTAAATGTAAAATTTAAACCGATAATATTGAATTTGTAAAATTGTAAAACTTAAATCATTCATTGACACATTCTTAATATTTGTGAAATGATACTTTATTTTTAATATTTGGATATTGAGTTTAGGTAAATAATTAGTTAAGTATAAAATTATGCAATTGAAAATTCATAATAATTCAGTTGTAGCTAATGATAGTATTTGCCTATTTGGGTATTAGTTTTGGGTAAATAATTAATTGAGTATAAAATATGTTGAACTTTAATTATTTGGTAATATGTATGTGTAGGTATCATAAATATTTATAATAGATAATGTGTGAAAGTAAGGATGTAATAAATGTATCCGAAAAGAACTTTTTTGTCAAATTATGATTATGTTGTAGACTAGTAGGTTCCAATCATTTATACTTAGACTTATTAATGTCAATTAAAAATTGTAAAAGCAACATATATATTTAAGAACGAAATATAAAATAGTGTATATAATATTATGGTTTGTTAAAATGAAAAGAAGATTCAAAGTTTTAAATAAGAAAAAAAAGCATTTCCAAAGATGATATTTCCTTCAACTTGATCATCATGTTATGAATATATCTTTCAACTTGATCATTATGTTATGAATATATGTATGAACAATTGTATAAGATATGTCATTCATGATTTGGCAATTATGTAAATTATATCAGACCCTTCAACTTGATCCTCATGTTTGAAACTTTGAGTTGACATTGTTGAAAATGAAAATTATTTATATATGATTTGTGAAAGTTGAAAATGGAAATTGTTGAAAATTGACAGAAATGGAAATTGTTTTATGAATGTATTGTGATTATTGAAAATACAATTGGAAATTGTTGAAAATAGAAATGGAATTATAAATGTTTTGTGATTATTGGAAATGGAAATTGTTAAAATTGTTGGTAATGGAATTGGAAATTGTTGAAAATGGAAATGGAATTATGGATGTTTTATGATTATTGGAATTGGAAATTATTCAAAATGAATTGAAAATTGTTAGAAATTTTGGAAATTGAATTGGAATTATGAATGTTTTGTGATAGTTGGAAATGGAAATTGTTGGAAATGGAATTGAAATTATGAATGTTTTATGATTATTGGAAATAGAAATTGTTGAAAATTGTTGGAAATGGAATTAGAAATTGTTGGAAATGGAAATGGAATTATGAATGTTTTGTGATTGTTGAAAATAGAAATTGTTTACATATGTTTTGTGTTATTATATATGTTGAATGCTTGGAATTGTTAGCTTTTGACTTATAGTGAATTATATTCCATGAAATTGAATTATGTATAATGCAATCATACATAATGAGTTATATTATATAAGATGGATATGCATATTATGTACTGAAATTAAGTGTTATTTATTTTATGTGTTATCTATTTTGATATATGCATTCATTTTTTTACAAATAAATGGAAGAAAGTTCAAGTACTCCTGATCAATCCATTTTTGAAAGATACAAAGATCCAACTTGGGCTCATGCTGCGTTGATTCCCGATATGAGGAACCATACTATTTGTTTATTTTGTAACAAAAATTTGAAAGGTGAAGGAATCATCCGATTAAAAAAAACCTTTAGCTAGGGTTAAAGGAGATGTGGAACCTGTAAAAAAGTAAGTCATAATGTGAAGTGACGAATGAAAACATTGCTTGATGAATATCAATATGAGAGAGATAGAAGGGAAAGGTTGAATTTTGAAATTGGTAGTGGAAGTTCATTTTCTGGTTTCCGTGGTGATTTTGGAAATGTTGAAGGTGGAAGTGGTAGTAGTGGTATTGGTACTGGTAGTGTTCCATCTCAGACTCAAGAAGAAGAACCTGAATCTGATGTGAGGAAGAGAAAAAGGGAGGTAATTAGTTTATTTGCACCACAAACGACTCCTAGAGCCCAACCTTCAATTCATAGTGCAATATAATCAAGAGATGTAGCTCACAATGTCGATATGGCAGTAGCTAGATAGTAGTATGATATAAGTTCATCATTCAATGTTTCTCACTCTTACTATTATCAACCTATGATGGACGCAATAACCTCTTATGGTCCAGTATAAAGGTCCTTCGATTGATGACTTAAGAGGTAAGCTTTTGAGTTGTGTTGTTTCTGAAATTATATGTTATTTGGTTAAAAGAAGAGTGAATTGGGGGTACTTATGGATGTTCAATCATGTGTGATGCTTGGACAAATAGGAGACAAGAGCCTATTATAAATTTTTTAGTTTATTCTACAAATGACTCTATGTTATTGAAATCTATTGATGCATCTGGCCTTATTAAAAATACTGAGACTTTGTTTGCGATATTTAATAAAGTTGTGAATAATGTAGGGCTGAAAAATATTGTTAAGTTTATTACTGACAATAATTTCGCTTATAAAGCGGCAAGAAAAAAGGTTGCAGAATACATATAATTCATTTTTTGGACTCCTTATATTGTACATTGCAGTGACCGAATGCTGGAGAATATAAAGGATCCTAGTATTTTCCTGTTATTGATGAGACTATGTAGAAAGCTAAAAAGGTGACAAAGTTCATTTAAAATTGCACATGGGTATTGAATTTGATGAGAAATGAATTTACCAATGGTAAAAATTTGTGTCATCCTACTGTGAAAAGATTTGTCACAAATTTCTTATCACTTCATTCTTTTGTTTCGATGAAGAAAAATTTAAGACAAATGTTTACAAGTGATAAGTGGATTGTATCTTAACATGTTAGGTCTAATGCTAGAGTAGAGATTTGTAATATTATACTAGAAGATAGAGAACTTTGGTCTCAATGTTAATTTATTATCCGAGTTTATGAGCCTTTGGTGAGGGTGCTTCACTTGGCTGATAGTGAAGAAAAGTCAACAATGAGTTATATTTTTGATGTCATGGAGATAAAAACAGAAGCAATTAAGGCCAATATGAAACATAGGCCTTCTTTATGCACATCATATCTTTCAATCATTAATGAGAGAAGGGAAAGACAAGTTTCTTTTCCATTATTTACAGCTGGAATATTTTTGAATCATAGTGTTTATTTTAGACTATATCTTACCAAGTAAGCTGAAGTTAATAGAAGAATGCTTATAACTATTATAACAATTGTTAGCATTGACGCGATGCAAGATCTTTTAAGTTCACAAATTAAGCTTTACAAGTTGCCTTATGGAGATTTTGGAATGTTGATTGCTACTCGACAAAGAGGAAAACTTTTTCCAAGTATTATTTATTTCCTTTTTCTTATTTTTTTGAAAATTAATTATCATTTTATTTTGTTTATTACATTACTTTTTTTATCTTATGACTTACAGTTTCTTGGTGGGATCAATTTGAAAATGATGTTCTAGAATTAAAAAGATTTGCAATTCGAATTTTAAGTCAATGTGTGAGTGCAACAGGTTGTGAATAAAACTGAAACACATTTGAATTTATCCACTCAAAGAAAAGGAATAGATTGGAGCATAAGAGGTTGAATGACTTAGTTTTTGTTCGTTACAATTTAAAGCTTCCGGAAAGATATGTTATTTTCATTATTTTTATTATTAATTTTGATAAAATTTTTATAATTTTCTAATAATTTAATTTAATTTTTTATTAAGAGTCTTAATAGCACAACTAGTTCAACTGATCTAATTTCCACTGATAATGTTTATGAAGAACCAGATTTGGTAGATGTGAATGACTTGGAAGATAATCTTGCATTGAAAAACATTGATATGTCATTTGACGCATTAAATTTAAATGATAATGATGATGAAACTCCTCTTAATAATGAAAATTTTGTACTAAATGATCACTTGGATCTGTGCAGTTATAGTGGATATCCTCTTGTTGACGATTGAATTTCGTTCTAGATTTTTATTTTTCTTCTTCTTTTAATTTTACTTATATTTGATGTTTATGTTAAATTTTATATAGGTAATGTAACTGTAAATGTTTTTGTTTCAAATTTAACTTCTACTTGATTGTTTCTTCGTCATGAACTCTTTTGTAAATTGTTTAAGGATATTTATTGTTATTTTATTGGATGTTTTGATACAATTATTATTTATTATAATGATGAAATTGTATTATTGTAATATTTTAAAATTTTGTATTATTCTTAATTTTATATTTGTATGATGATGATTGTCTTTTTTATTAATTGTAGTTATTATTTATATGTGAAATATTTAAAATTATTATTATTTCATATTAATTGTAATTATTATTTATTATTATAATTTTGGAAACATAGTTGATTTAAACGATAAATTAGTGAAGTATACAATACAACTGTATAATATATCAATAGACTATTTTACAAAATTTAAAAATTTTAAGGACTATGTTATAAATTTTAAAAATTATCCAAACCGATACTCAATATTAACCGATACCAATATAATATCGTATCGAAACTCAATCCGATATTAAATTATGGACAGTATTCACAACTTTAGTTACTAGCTACCCCATAAACAGCGCAGCACAGCGTCTTTTTTACATATTTAATATGGGCCTCATGTGTGGATATTTTATGGATGTGTTTACACAGTGACTCCCACAACCAGACGGAAGAGCTATTAAAAGTACGATTATATTAAATGATCTCCCCGACCAACGACTACCTTCTCCTCTCATTAAGAGGTTGTTAGCCCCACTTCCCATTCTAAACTTCCCCTTCGGACCGACATGAGTAATGCCATTTCTTTGGTCAACACAACACCTCTTATGTTTCTATTAATTGTTCAAATACTTGCGTAAATCACCTTATGAGTTTAAGACCTTACCTCACTTCATTTTCTTGTATGTTTGTGCTGTTACCTTTTTCAATTGGCATGAAAAAAGTAGTTGCCGAGTTTGTGCTTACGAATCTCCTTTGACCTTCCTCCATGGACAATTCACAAAGAAATTATTTACATTCGATTTATGAGATGAACAAAATTTCCTTTTTATGCTCCAACCAAAGGTTTGAATTTCAGATATCTGACATTGGAATACTAAGAATTATATTTGGATTCTTAGAAGAAAATAAAACTTTAGTTGGTGGTTTCAAATGTTTTTAAAAAATCTTCATTAGTTGCCTAATTAAGAATCCTAAATTCATAACCCTATTCAATAGCTTCTTCGATCATTAGTTGCTTAAGGAAGGCGAATAATCTTAAATACCTAGTCTCCTTTAAACGCTTGATATCATCACCAAATTGATGATTAGTGTATTGCATTTGCTCAAATTGCCAATCGTATGCACGTGAGGGACTTTCTACGTGTGTCGTTGTTTTAGTTCTTGTCTAGTTATTATGTATTTTGATGGACAAAAGAGAAAGTTTATAAGCACTTGATCAATTTTAAGTTGGTGGGCAAGAGTTAAAAGTAACTGTTTGCCCTCTTTTCTTGGCAAAGCTCTTCATTGAAAACCAAAAAATGAGTGAATCTAATAGCTTACGGAATTCGGTAAATAGAAAATAAAGGTCCTTGGTCCACTGTTTTGAGTTTGGTGATCCGTAGGAAACAATTATTAACGTTGAATTATCTTATTCTCAGTCACAATGAGAAACATCTCTCCAATCTTTTCTTTTTATGAGCCTTAATCTGATACCGACCTATAACTATACAAGAAAGTAATTATAAGTGGTGAGCTAAATAATAAAGAAATGGATCGTTGATTGGTCAAACGTGGAAGCTTAACTCTAACTTCCAACTACTCAACTGTCAATAGCAAGCTACGTCAAACGTTAGAAAGAAGGGGGGAGAAAAGGAACAAGTCGCTGGAGACAAAACCCATCATTTAAACAACATGGTAATTTTACGGGAGATCATCTATTTTTATTATTTTATTCGTAAATATCTATTCATCATTTTTATATAGGCCTTATTTATTAAATAAATAAATACTCATAAAATAGTATAACATCGTAATATCACAAACAAGTGATTTATTCTTAATTTCACGGGTTTTTTTTTTTTACTGCTTCTTAACGACGATGCCGCTGACAAACTATACAACATAATGGAGTGAGTTGACCCAGAACACCTTGACAGCAATTGATGAAATATCAGACAATAGATATAAGCCAACCATTCCGTTTCGTGAATGGCTGTTCACATTTTCTTGGGAAGCACGCTGGATGTTTTCTTTCTCCGTGGATGTTACATTTGGCTTGGGAGATCTATTGCAAGAAGACAGTCGCTCTCAATCTGCTGAGGCGTAATTAAAAGGTCTTGCCCACTTTTGTTTAAAAACAAAATTGGAAAAAGGAAGAATTGATAATTAATTCAATTCCGTATTTGCAGTTGTAATTACTATATTATAAGCCAAAATAAAGTTATATCGAATAATCTGATGACAATTATTATTCCTTGGAATTGTATCTTAGTTACCTAGCCCAAATTTTCCTTGTACTTCATAATAAAATTGCACAATTTTATTATGAGTCTAAATCAAAATCTGGTTGTTTTGGGTAGTAATTGAATTCTCACTTTGAGTATCTAAGCCATTATAAGAAAATAAAAGTGAAAAAAAACTAAGTTGCATATTTTTTTTCTGAAAGTAATCTATTTAACCTTCTGGTTTAGTAACACAGAAAGATCAAAATCTTTTACTCCATAGAAGTTGAAATCTTTTATTGACTAAAAGATTTTAAACTTTTACTTTAAGAAAATTAAAAAAATCAATAAGTAATATGAATAAAAGTTGACGGTAATGTAAGTTAAACTTTTATTATTGAGTAAAATTTAATGATTAAATTTTTTGAATTGATCAATATTTTGATTCGGTTTTATTTTTAAATTTGATTTACTTTAATAACTCATGTTATTAAAAATAATCAATTTAATAATTACAATTTTTAATTAAACTTTAAATTATTAAATAATCTATTTTAATTATATTTTAAATTTTTAAATTTTATTAAAATTTTAATCGATTTTGTAAAAGTAGTTGAATTTTTATAACTTAAATATCTTATTTTGTCTATCGCTAAAAACTGTTCTCTAATAATCTCTGACTTTCGACAGAAAACGCGATCTTGACGCTTAGCTTTCATCATATTGTGATAAACACATTATGTGTTTTACAGATTACGTCTGGGACATCGACCGCAGAAATTTTGAGCGTTTGGAATTTAATGTCTCTGCTGTGCAAATGCATTATACACGTGCAAACCTGGTAGGGGAGGGCTGAAATTTGTGTCAAATCCTAAGATTTGGTTGGCGCAGTTTGTGCAATTCCATGCTACCGTGGTTACAATACAACAAGGATCAAGTTTTTAATTCCGCGTCGTATGACACTTGGCAGCTTAGAAAAGGATAAATATGAATATCACGTTTACCATCCTGACAGGTTTTTATTAGATCATGGGATTTACTTTGCCCATAAATTGACAACCTGAGTCAATGCTCTCCTAAGTTCGATGTCGTCGGAGTGTTGCATTTTAAGGTTCAAGTAATTACATTTATCAATATTTCGACTAACCATCCAATGCGTAATCAAATTATAACATGAAAAGGAAAACTTCAAATCTTCTCTTTTCATCTTGTTTTATATTTTGGTTGTATGTTATAAGGAATAAACTATTTTGCAAAAATATGTCTTTTACAGCACAAAATCTAATGAAAATTTTACGTGAAGTTTCAGTAATGATATTTGAAGAACATGATGGAAATACTTATCAAATATCTATGGACAAGGAGGAATCTTCAAACGACCACTTAAAATATCGATAGACACCATTTTAATTTTATTTAATAAGGCTGATAATTGACTAAACAAACGTCCAACCAATCTCATAGTACTCCCAAGTCCCATCCATCATTCCCTGGTCGTTAGTATGAAGATGAGGCTGAGCATCCTTCATGTCTCGTAAACTTGTTGCTTAGAAATTCGATCAGGTTTTTCTTGAACTTTCTTAAGATGAATATATTGTCTAATTAAAGGTAGTTAAATTTCAATACCTTTAAATTGTCAGGCTGTATTAGTTACATATATTATTGGTATCCAAAATATCGAGATTTATCAGGATTGAATTGTAATTTTAAAATTTATAAAATAAATTTAAAAACAAAGAAAAACATAAAGCTAATGGTACTCCAACAACACACATCTTCAGCATTCTTTTCTTTCTTTTTCTTCCACCCTTTATATTTCTTTAATTATTATTACCAATTTATTTTTCAAAATTTTCAAAATTCAATTTTTATATCAATAAAAATAAAGAAAATATTGTTGGTTTGCTTATACTTAAACTTGGACCAATACATCTTTTATGAATTTCTCTTCAAATATCACATTTATATTTAAATTCTTTTAGTAACACTAAAAAGAATAAGAAATTAGTACTTTGCTCATACTCTCAATCATATTATTATAAAAAATTATACTTGAGATTTTTGGTGAATAAAATGATAAATTTTCATACTTAATAAAAGTCTAATAACATAGTTATATCTACAATTATATGTATATATATATATATATATTTACATAAGGAAAAATATTTTCTTTTCTTATTAATTTTGAATATTAATATGAACAAATGAGTGTGTTTGTGTGTGAATTAAAATTTTATATTGTACTGATTATTATAAGATATAATTGTATGAAAATGTTATCTTTTAAAATTTTAAGCTTTCATAAATTTTAATTAAGACAAAATTTTAAATTGTAAATAATGTGTTTAGAGTATTATCTATATTTTGTATCAAAATACTTGCATTCATTCATTGCAAAAATAAAGAAAAATGTCTATTTATTTAACTTAGTTTAATTAAATTTGTACAAAGCAAAGGTTTAAATATTGTTATGTAATAAAGTTTTAGATAAAAATTAATAATAATAATTTAAAATTATCTAGTGTTAGTGATATATTAATTAACTATAATTTATAAGATTTTAAAATTGTAATTGTTAGTTCTATAAAATTGATGAGTTTTAACAATAGAATGATATTCTCTTTAGAAGTAGAAAGAAGTTTCAAATTTTCATTTCTCTTCTTCTTTTAATTTCACTTATATTTGATGTGCATATTGAATTCCATATATGCAATATAAAATAAATGTAAATGTTTTATTTCAGATTCCACATCTAGTTGATTATTTCCTTAGTACGAACTCTTGTTGTAAATTGTAGTATTTAAAGAGTTATCTATATTTATTTTTTATTTGATGTTTTAATGTAATATTTTTTATTATGTGATGAAATTGTAATATTTTAAGTACTTTGTATTATCTTTCTTGAATATTTGTATGATTTTTCATATTAATTGTGGTTATCAATTATATGTCAAATACATGAAAGGTAATATTAATATAATTTAATAGATTGTTATTATTTTATTTTATTATTATAATTTTAGAGATATAGTTGATATAAAATTATATATTATATAGAATAATATATCGAGGATTATTTTATAATTTTAAAAATTCAAAGACTATACTTTAAATTTAAAATTATTTGACATGATACCTAATATTATCCGGTATCAATAAAATACCATATCATAATCAAATCCAGTACTAATACCAATATGGTATTTATTCGTTGCATTGCTACCATCTCTGCTATGCTATTTTGTATTGCACTCAGTGAAGTCGTTAGTTAAGCCGGTAATTATACTGTGCGTAGCACATTAATAGTCAATGGAAGTTATTTCAGGTATTGAGCATTGGACAACATTCCTAGAAATCTTGAAACTAATTCCTTTGAATTTACCCAAACAAACTAATATGGAAATCTGAATAAGAACTTGCTGTGTCGACAAGCAAAACTATCCTGAGCATTTTTTATTGAACTCCTTATTTTGTAATGTTTTTCCTATATATCTATCATCACTTGTCCATTAGATTTACTATATCAGTATCATATTTAGGGGGGGTTGGGAATCATCTAATTATTCTTTATATTATTTAAAAACATGTTTTCACATTCATTAATCATTGAATTTGAGAATATCAGATCAGAAGTGTATATTCTTCATTTAACTATGATTTGTCGTAAATTCTAAGATATTATCCAATGGATGTGAAAAAAAAATTATTGGTCATCATGAGACAACTTGGAACAACATGATATGGATATAATTGCCAAGTAGTTTTTCATATTTAATTGAAACTAAGGAAGCATTTGGTTAAGGGGTATGAGAATAAATCTGGGAATGAAAATGGTAATGGTTGGTTGGTTGTTATAATTGATTGAATAGTTTTTTCATATCCAAGTTTTAGGTAATGGTTTATACCCTCCGCGAGTGGGAGGAATGAGTTTGATTCCTACTAGTACTAATATTTTTAATTTTAATTAAATATAATTGAAGTATAATTAATAAAAATATAATTAAAATTTAATTAATTAAAACATATTTAACTACAAAATAAAATCTAATTAAAATAATTAAAATAAAATATAATTAATTAAAATTTAATAAATAAATAAATAAAATAATGAATCAAGATAAAATCTAATTAATTAATTAAAGTCTATTTAAAATTTTAATTAATTAATTAAAATTTAATTAATTAAATGATTAATTAAGATGTAATTAATTAATTAATTAGTTAATTACAATGTAATTAATTAAAATATTATTCATTAATTATTTAAAATATAACATCATTTACATAATCGTAAGAATGTAAATTGTATTAAACTATATTACTTGATTTTAGAATTGTGGATATTATGATTATGTTGATTTAATTGCACAATATTTTGAATGATTAAACTGTATTTTGAAGATATCATATAAATAATGATATGTTGATGCAAGAAAATAATATAGTATTTTTTCTTCAAAAGTTACTGGAAAGGAAAAACCGCAATATACTTGATTTTAAACATTTTGTTATTATAATCGTGGTGCATAAATTAAAAATAATCATTTAAAATATATTTAAAATTTTATATAAAATAAGCATTAACAAATTTTTATTTTTAACATTTTAGCAAACTAACCACCATCAATGGTAATAGTAATCATTCATTCATCTTAACCAACCATCATAATTATAATGATTATATCCAATTTTATTATTCATTATATTCATTTCTATTTTTATTC
The DNA here is from genome assembly GCA_029891385.1 of Erythroxylum novogranatense. Classification (NCBI taxonomy): domain Eukaryota; kingdom Viridiplantae; phylum Streptophyta; class Magnoliopsida; order Malpighiales; family Erythroxylaceae; genus Erythroxylum; species Erythroxylum novogranatense. Next base: position 51,715,370 of record CM057230.1, read on the forward strand.
TCATTGTCCTCTGTAAATTAAGTGCCCATAAAACAATAAGGTGCTTAACTACAAGTGAGAGAGTTAATTTGGCGGGTCAACAAGTTGGAACCTTTTAATTAGAAAAAAATGGAAACAGCCAAAGAATTGGAATGTAAAATTGGAAAGACTAGTTTAGTTTGACTTTCTTTTAGCTTTATGTGCTTTTAATGCACCCTAACAGTATAAGTCGAGTTGCGCAGTTACGAAAGTCAAATATAGATATACATATATATATTTATACATGTTGAAGATGTATTATCTTTTCTTTCTTTCATTTTAAATATGTCATATCATTAATAAGTTCGGACACATATGTGAACGATCAGCGGCTAATAGCTATCTCTAGGTTTGTTCCCTCAACTTCATTAGCTGTAACTTTCCATGCGTTTATAATAGCACATATATAGATGATGGGGACTACAAACACATGTTAATTACGACATGAGGTTACAAGATTCTTCTCTTGTAGAATCAACCGTGTGATGTGTGTAATATATATGTCCACGTAACTTGGAGCATGTACATAAGATTTGTAATAGATAATCGCTCAGACCGGCTGACTCATATATAACAACAAATGTTTGGCGTTTGAAGTAAGTTTATGTGAAAATATATTCTTAGGGTCACATTATCAAGCAAAAGTAGATGGTGATTGAGATCAAGTCATTATGATACGGGTGAATAAATAACGACGTGGAATACAATTACATACATACATGTTGAAGAAGGGAACAGATCATACCCCAGGAGATACTGGATGGTGGGTTTAGTTGCATCTGAAAATTGGAAGAAGAGCAAGTAACGATAATTATTACAAGTTAAGTGGGCGTTGAGCGACGCGACTCTCTCATTAAATCCTCTCATCTGCCTCCTTCATTGCCTAGCCAGGTCGCCTTTATATCCCCACCCTCCTCTCACTTCCTCTCCTCACCTACTGCACACAATTCTCTCCCATTTTCTGTTCTTTGCTCTCCACCAAACGCAACAACTAAAGCTCTTTTCTTTTTTTAGTGCCTGCGGCGCGTGCTTCACTTCCTCCAAACCATGGCTCCAATCTTGCTGGAATTCTCTAACTCCGTCAAGCTCAAGTATGTTAAACTTGGGTACCAGTATCTTGTCAATCATATTCTTTATCTTCTTCTAATACCTGTAATGTTTGGTATTTCCACCGAGGTTCTTCGTTTAGGTCCGGATGAAATCTTGAACCTATGGAGATCACTTCATTTTGACCTTGTGCAAATTCTTTGCTCCTCTTTCTTCATCATCTTTATTGCCACGGTTTATTTCATGTCCAAGCCTAGGACCATCTACCTCGTTGATTATGCCTGTTACAAGCCACCGGTCACGTGTCGTGTTCCTTTCTCCACATTTATGGAGCATTCCAGACTTATTTTGAAGGATAAACCAAAGAGTGTGGAGTTTCAGATGCGAATTCTTGAGAGATCTGGTCTTGGTGAAGAAACTTGCTTGCCTCCTGCAATTCATTATATCCCTCCCAAACCAACCATGGAGGCCGCGAGAGGGGAAGCTGAGTTTGTCATCTTCTCTACCATGGATTCACTTTTCAAGAAAACAGGCCTTAAACCTAAAGACATAGACATTCTCATCGTCAACTGTAGTCTTTTCTCTCCTACCCCATCTTTATCTGCTATGATAATCAACAATTATAAGCTTAGGAGCAACATTAAAAGCTTCAATCTTTCTGGGATGGGCTGCAGTGCGGGTCTTATCTCAATTGACTTGGCTCGCGATCTTCTCCAAGTTCATCCAAATTCAAATGCCGTTGTCGTTAGCACAGAGATTATTACACCAAATTACTACCAAGGTAACGAGCGAGCCATGCTTCTGCCAAACTGTCTCTTCCGGATGGGAGGTGCCGCAATTCTTCTGTCCAATCGCCGGTCAGAACGTCGGAGATCAAAGTACCGTTTGGTCCACGTTGTTCGAACTCACAAAGGTGCTGACGACAAAGCTTACCGTTGTGTATACGAAGAGGAAGACAAAGAAGGTAAAGTGGGGATTAATCTTTCAAAAGATTTGATGGCCATTGCTGGAGAGGCATTGAAATCAAACATCACAACTATAGGGCCTTTAGTCCTACCAGCATCAGAACAACTCCTGTTTCTTCTAACACTCATTGGACGCAAAATCTTCAACCCCAAATGGAAGCCATATATTCCGGACTTCAAACAAGCTTTTGAGCATTTCTGTATTCATGCCGGGGGCCGAGCAGTGATTGATGAATTGCAAAAGAACTTACAGCTATCAGCAGAACACGTTGAGGCTTCAAGAATGACACTGCACCGTTTTGGAAACACATCGTCGTCTTCTCTCTGGTACGAGTTGAATTACATTGAATCAAAGGGAAGAATGAGGAGAGGAGATAGGATTTGGCAGATAGCATTTGGAAGTGGATTCAAGTGTAACAGTGCGGTTTGGAAGTGTAACAGAACTATCAAAACACCAAAAGATGGACCTTGGGCTGATTGCATCGAAAGGTACCCAGTTCACATTCCAGAAATTGTTAAGCTCTGAGATGCTTCATCATTAGTGGATTCTACTTCTTTGGGTTCTCGGCGTCTACTAAAGGTATTTAGGGGTCTGAGATTGAACTCGTTTGTCGACTGTATTATTGGTATGCTGCTATCCCTGTCACACCATATACCCTATTTACCACTCACTCCATTTTTTAAGCAATATTTTATATCAAAAACCTTGAATGAATTTAAGGAAAACGGATGCAAGATTGTTGTTCTTCTTTGGGTAACAAGAAAGGAAAGTTGGTGGAGTTGCCTGGGCATTGGGAAAAGAATATGAACAGATATGGGAAGTGTAAATTTTGGTGGCCCGAAAAGTATTTGTTTGGTTTCTTCTGCGTGCTAGCAGAGTAGTTGTGATACGCAATAGAAAAACGATAGAGGTACATTTCTGTTAAATTATAAACTGCCTACCTGCCCAGCAGTTTAAACTCATCTCATAAGATCGCCCCGTGTCAGTTTGTTAATTGATTTGATTGTCAATAAGTATACTTTGTGAAGTCTAAGAGTGAGGACCACTAGTAAGAGACCTCTCTCAACAGTAGTTTTAGAAGGACTTTCTAATTTAATGAATTAGTTGGAGAGTCGGCTGCGTGGATAAGCTTAATGAGGCAAATGACCCACTTTTCAATTTGAGAAGACAAAAGGAAATGTTCGTTGGACCATATATGTGACATGAATTTTACGTAATCATGTACGCCCATAAATAGGCTGAAGAAATAAATGTCAAGTTTTTATTGCGGAAATAAATACCAAATTTCCTTAATCATAAAACTGCAGTGGAACTCGCTTTACCGTAAAAAATTAGTAGGAGGAGAGCTGATTTATTAGGAGGAAGAAGGTGGATAGAGTCAACTTATCTAAATCCATTTCTGGTAAGACTCATTTCCACAGCCTTTTCTGTTTAGATCATAGTATCATTGAAATTTCAATAGGCATCAAATTTAGGAAACTAAATTATCTCTTTAAATTCAACAACTTTTTAATAAAGGTGGAGGAATTCAAGAACAATTAGATTCAAGTAGTTATAAAACCAACCTTCAAAAATCATTATCAAGAGCAATCACATTGATAACGTTTTTGAAATTGAAGGTACAAATTTTTACACCCTCACCAAGGTTTCACTCAATACATCAAAGTGTTTTGGGTAAAAATGTAAGAATTATTAAATTAATGCATAAAAGGATTCTTAGCCATAACATTACAATAAAATCATTTCTTCATCACTTATAAGTAAACTAGAAACAAAATTAAAAGATTTTATTACATAGTTTTAATTAGGTCAGGGTATGACAAAGATAATAAGAGTGATAAAATTGAAGAAAATTTACATAAATAAAATTATATAAAACTTAGTTCTTCACAATATAGGTCATTTACACCATAATTTTATTGGTACCATAACTGTAACTTTTTTAATGCTCGTAATATATATATATATATATGTTATTTGAGAGCGTTTATCATGTACCAACAATTAAAAAATATTGAACATTTTCAAAATATTGAGTACTTCCTAAATAAGAATATGTATATAATCTTGAAGTGAAGAAGATCCATTCTAATTTATATACATCCAATCTTGCAAAATATAAACAAAAGAATAAAAAGAAAAAGAAAAATAGAAAGTAAAGAAAGAACACGAGAATAAAATTATCATAACATAAATAATAGATTACCTATTCTAAAAAACAAAATATAAGAAAACTACTCAAAAAATAAAAAACGAAATATAAGCATCCCTCAATCTGGTGGTGAATCTGGCATAGCTATCGAAGGAGGTCTCTTAAGTCTTATAGCCTCATACTTTTGTGCAATTAAAGATGATGCAGTTGCTCTAGATGGTGGAGATGGGATAGACATTCTAAGATGGCTTGCTGTCTATGGCAATAGTTCTGCCAGCCATCTATCATGGGCTGCCTGCATCTACCTAGAGCTTTGAGCTGCTCTATTCGCTCCATAATCTCTGCCTGTTGTACTCAAATAGTACGCTGAGTACCCAAGATTTTCCATATGTGTTTCTCCATCTGAACTATCTTTAGTTGGTTTGGGTGTGGTGTCGATGCCCTAGGCACTTTCAAACTAGCTTCCTTGTGTACACCTTCTCCTGTCTGGGATGGTGGTGAGCTCGATTATGGTGACTACTCAACTAGGTGTGGATTCTTGTCTCCTTCAATGCGGCTAGCTCATTGGGAAACCAATTAGGTGGTAGCCATCATGGTGCCAACTAGTCGCACCGTTATTAGTCTAAGTACCCATATGTTTATTTAAGTATCTCAATACTCCATCTTATGAGATCAACTACTTCCTTCAAAAGAAAAAAAACATAACGTGTGCTAATAGAACAATGACTAGGAACAATTTAAAGATAATACATAAACGCAATATGAATCTCATAATAATTTGAAGACCTCCATCCTTCATGTAAGCCTTGTCATATAGGGTCCACACATATGGTCTCTTTACTTTGACACCAGATGAATTAGGGTAAAGCATGCCTCAGATGTATTAGTGTCTGCTCACTCATACTCCACAAGTAAAACATATTGAAGTTTCTAAATACTCTAAAATAGTCACCCGCTCGCTCAATGTATGAATCACGATCCTATGTATGTATCTGATTATGAGGTGTCGTAACAATGATGCCTTGGGTCTACTAAGGTCATAGTCTCCGTCCTGGTTAATAATGCTTTAGAATTTGTGACAAGAAATCCCATAGGAGAGGTCTTTCTGTAGGGTTACATAGTCTAGCATTTCCATGAACTCTTAGTCGCATAACCCTATCGTGATGGAGAACTTTGAGTAGTTTATGTGGACCATCTCCCCCAATAATCAAAATTGGATCTTATTCGACCAATCCTAGTCGAAGTGGCCTCTCTGCATAAAGAACTTGGAGATCACCTCGAGTGTCAGCTCCCAATACGAGGGCTTCACTTTCTCAAAGAATCAGACCATACTCCGATGTTGATGAGGTCTCGACCCTACTAGACCAAATTGACTTACTCTAGCACCTCCCAGTCTAAGCTTGTCTGTCTCAAAATTCTTCTGTTTCAATTATTAACACCGCTCCTTATGGGCTACAATAACATCAAAGGTCTCTCTGGTGGTTAGACTATGTTAACTTGCTTGTGTTTTGGGTGAGCTCCCCTTGAGTCTCTAGTGGAACCTTCTCCTCGTTTTCTCTTCCTTGGTGCCTCTTTTTTTTATTGTGGTCTCATTATTATGCTTGAAACTTTAAATAAATGTGAGAAAATAGCAGATAAAGTATAACAATATCTGTTTCCCCACAATTATTTCTTATGCTCATAGAATTGTTAAAATGTGAAAATGCACTAGAAAAGGAAATTAAACAAATTACAAAATAAAAAAATCTATTATAATTAATTAATTAATTAACTAACTAACTAATAGCCTAATAAATCATAAAATTGAAATTAAAAGCATTTTTTTGAAGAAATTGAGTTAAATTAAGACAATAAGGCATGCAAATTACAACACATTATTACATCTGGCTGAGCAAACTCCTCAAGAGAAGTTGTCAAACTAAAAGCTAAGTAGAATTACGTAAAGATATTCATCTCTTTACATAAGTAAGAAAGATCACAAATTTCATATGTTGTTGAAGTAGTTCATATCCCCAAATATGTCCTTGAACATGTTAATATGGAGTATTATTCTTAACATCAGTTTGTTGTGGAAAGTTTCTTAGTCCTATATTGCATCCTGAAAAAATTCTTCTATTCTTCTCATCCCAAATGGCAGCTACACTAAAAGTCAATGAAACACAAAAGCACCATATAATAGCATTACTTTGATGTTTAATGATAGAACACCATTCAGTAATTTCACTCCAACTATTTGGTGCATTAGAGAGTCGATATAGCTGTAGTAGTGCTTCTAGCATTCCTACTAAACTCACATTGAAATAAAGGATTTTGGAAATCTTCTTCAGCTTATTTACATAAGATGTACCAGTTAGGCATTTGCAAGAATTTGGACAATTTTTCAATTATAACTAGCTTGGATTTCTTATCTGTCTATGTAATTGCAGAAGCTCAAGGATTTAGGTGCTTATGCCATACCATTTTGGCCCAAAGAATAATGTTGATGTTACCTTAGTGAAGCTTCCAGAGCTTAATAGTCTCCATATGATATTATCATAATCTCCATTAAGGTAAGAATTCATAATTTCCCCTTTCATATGACATGGAATAGGATAATCATTAAATAGTAGCTTATTAGTTAGAGTAGTTGCAACTGAGCTATCATTGTGGATCATTACTCTCAATATGTGTAAAGAGACATGATTTTATAGAGGCCATACAGACAACCAAATTTCATGCCAAAAGTTGGTGTTTTTGCCCTTGCCATTGCCAATGAGGTTGATAATCTTTAATCTAACTTTTTTTTTTTTTCTGTTGTTTTCAGTATGGTTTTCATCATCCAGGATATACCATATTAGGGTTTATAGTTCCAGATACTGGTATTTTTAATATAATATCCATGAATCGATCTAGACCACAAGGATTGTCTATCTTTTCATAACCTCGATTATCTTTTAATCGTCATGATGGTATTCAAGATTCTAATAGGGATAAGATTAAGTCCACCTTCAGTCCTTTGGATACAAATTTCAAACCATTTGACACTTGCATTGCTTGTGTGTGAGTGAGATCTTATCTATAAGAAGTTTTTGAAAATTCTATCCAGTGTTTGGAGATAGATACTAGAAGAGCCATATGAGCAGGCCAAAACACATTTAAGGAGATGAGCAAAGAGGAAATGAGTTATACCTTACTAGTTAGGGACAAATGCTTGCTATTCTAAGTAGAAATCCTAGATTTGATTATATCAATAAGAAAAAAAATACTCTCAACAGTTCAATCTTTAGTGAGAGATGGGAATCCCAAGGTAATTCATTGGTAGTTACTACAACTTGAAACCCATGATTGATTTAATACTATATTCCATATGATTGACACTCTTTGATAGGAAAATGACACTTTTGGTACAATTAACTTTAGGTCCTGTGAATTTGGTGAAGATTTTGAGTGGAGACAATAAGGATTTGATAGAAATCGAGTTTATATTAGCTAACAAGATTATGTCATCAGCAAAATAAAGATTGGAAAGCCTAAGTCTCTTACACTTTAAGTGAAATATGAAGTGTTTGCTCCTCTTAACGACTCTTTTAAGCAATATATTGAAGACTTCCATAGTCAACAAAATGAAATTCCCTTATATAGGAGTTGTAATACATTGTCTAATCTATTATATGAACACATGAGGGAACATTATAGCAATCATAGTGTTGATGATAAAGTCCCAACTAACACTATTATAAGTTTTCCTCAGGTCAATTTTTTGGATACAATTCTTCTTGCTTTTCTTTTTGGAATATTTTCTGATTAATTCTTGCAATAATATTACGTTGTCACCTATGATTCTGCCTGGGATATTGGCTCCTTGGGATTAATCAATGTACTTGGGAATGATTGCTCTTAACCTGTCAGCAAGAATCTTTGAAATGACTTTATAAATGATGTTGCAATATGCTATTAGTTTAAAGTCATAGAAAGTTTTATGCTCTCCATCCTTAAGGATGAGAGTGATGTGAGCTCTGTTAAGCTCAGAGAGTAGAATTCCATTCTTGAAAAACTCAAAAATTGCATCATTAACCATAAACTTTATGATAAACAAATTTTTCATTAAAAAAAAGTTACCATTGAACCCATATAATCCAAGGGCCTTATAAGGATCTGGTGATTTTAGAGAGTTTTCAATTTCCATAATGGTGACAAGTCTACTAAGGCTTTCCACTTTTTGAGAAGATAATACCTTTTTGAGGATTTTTCGTAGAAATAGAATTGAAGAAGAAGAATTGGTGGGAGCATTCGTCAATTTTCAAAAGTGGTCTACAACTTCATCCATAAGAAGTTGTTAATTGTTTAATGTTTGCTCACCATGCTGCAGACAAATAATTCTATTCTTACATTTCCTGGAAAGAACAACTTTTGGGAAGTAAGATGTGCTTCTATCTCCATCTTTGAGCCATCTAAAACAAGATCTTTGAGCCATCAATTGACTACAAAATAATTAATAAATCCTAATTACATGCAAAATTATCACAATTTAACATTTAGTAATCAAAAATTGCATAAAATCATAAATCAAATTGAAATTTCATCTAATTCGCATACAATTCATCAATCTGAATCAATAAATCATATGGGTAAGGACATAAGTCAACTATTAAACCACAATCAAACACAGAATAAAGCAAATTTACACTAAATCACAAAACCCTAACTATAACATTTTGGGGGGTGAAAATCCCTAAAAATTGCAAAAGATCTAAAGATTCAAGCATAAATAAGTTAAATAAATGAAAATACTTACTTGGATGTCACAATTTGGCAAGAAAAACACAAAATATTGGGCTAGAGAGGGAGAGGGGCAACGAAAAGTGTGTTGAGAGAAAGGAAAAATGAGACAAATAAAATAATTAGGGTATTTTAAAGGTTGTGAAGGACTAACATAGTTTTTTACACAACCATGTAATTGATTGTTGTAATTAACCAACTCATTAAAATCTAAGGGACATAGGCATGTAAGTTTTGAGGAGTTACATAGTCTTGTACACTAGTATGTATCTAACGATGTAAGTATACACGAGCATATCTAGTAGGCATGTAACTCTCTATGAACATGTGGAAAATTTTTTTTAAATATTCAAAAATGTAAACAGTTATGCCCAAAGACTGTGTAAGTCTCTATGACCTTTTATAACATGAAAAATAGTTGGAAAATTTTAAAAATTGATCATTCAAAGTTACAAAACTTTAACATATATACCCAAAACAAAATGCACATTCTGATCATAATGCTTTTATCCTAACACTAAAACATATTAAAAATCAGTAAAATCCTATTCTAAAATCAAAATAGAAACAAAATGAAAGGTAATAAAATAAAATCTATCCTAATTCTTAGGTTACCTTTTAACTAGCTCGATGCACCCATTTATCATCAAAATGAAATGTAATAAAAATAAAACCTATCCTAATGCATAAGTTTAATGTCATTAGCTCGATGCACCCATTTACCATCAACCATGGTCTAGATTTAGTGACTCACTTCTAATAGTTTTTGCACATAATGGGTTAATAGCCTAAGAATAAGTCACAAATTGTAAGATAGTAACAAAGACATAATGTATTAAATTAATTAAATCAATTGACTCTATTAATGCCCTTGTCGATAACCAACTATTACTAAAACATGGAATAATAAAATTCCCTAAATCTTGGATTGAATGAAACAACTTATATTGTGGGAGGTAGAAACTATTTGTACTTAAAGTGACTTCCAATGATTCATTAATAGTTTGCAAAATTGGCTCCTCCTCTTGCTTTTTTAAAAATTCATCAACTACATCAATCTCATACATGAGTTGCCCTCTTTTGAATTCTTCAGTAGTTTATTCATATTGAATTCCATTTGCTCATCACCAATTTGAAGGATGAGATTGTCTTCATGGACATCTACCAAAGCTCTTCCAGTGTTTAAAAAGGATTTACTAAGAATTAATGTATAGTTTTGATCCTCTTCAAAGTCTAACATAACGAAATCCACTAGAATGATAAACTTGTCCACTTTTACAGACACATCCTTCACCACGCCAAACAGTTTCTTTATAGATTGATCTACCAACTGAATAAGCATGTATGTATTCCTAAAAATGGACAAATGCATAAGATTAATACTTATACTCATATAAACATTTAGACAATTATAAATTACCAACTATATAGGGTATAGTAAAACTCCCTAGATCTTTCAACTTTGAGGGCATATGGTTGGTAATTATAGAGTTACAACTTTGTATGATAAAGACTCTTTGGTTTTCATCCCAAGCCTGCTTGTTTGATAAGATGTCTTTGAGAAATTTTGCATACTTGGGCTTAATCTCCAAAGCTTCCATAAAGGGTAAGGTAATCTATAATTTCTTCAACTTCTCCATTAACTTTTCAAATTGCATATCCATCTTGTTCTTCTACAATCTTTATGGAAATGAGATATTTGGTATATATGGAGGAGGAGGAACGTAAGGAGTGTCAACTTTCTTTTCTTCATCCTTTTTCTTTTTCTTTTTCTTTTAGTCTTTTACTTGGTGGATTTAGTTTGTTTTCATATAGCTCTTCCAAATCTTCCCCAATTCTAAATATGATGGCTTTCATTTTCTCCCTTGAATTTGATTTACTGTTGTTTGGGAGACACCCCACACTTTGTGTAGACAATGCATAAGCTAATTGACCCATTTAAACCTCTAGATTGTCAATGGAAGAGGCATGATTCTTTAAATTATAGTCAAATTTAACTTTCATCCTCTTTTGATTCTCATTTTAGCTCGTGAACTTGGAATTTAACATATACATTAGCTTATCCATCTTTTTTTCTAACAAAACTACCCCATTTTATTAGAATATTGGTGGTCCTTGAGTTCTTAATTGATTTCCTATATTATTAGATCAAGAAAATTTTAGGTGGTTATTCCACCTTGGATTATAAGTGTCATAATAGGGATTATGACCTCTCCAACCATAATGCACTCCCATAGAGTTAAGTTCTACATGTTATTTTCTACTAGGAAGCAATTAGCTGTAATATGACTTTCTTATTCACATAGCTCGTATCAGTGCTAAATTGCATTGAGTGGATTGAAACATATGGCTTTTAGGCTATTTAATTGTTTGGTTAGATTCACTATTTCAGCCTTAAATGTTGTCACTAAATCCACAACAAACACTCCCTTTTGATCTCTAAAGTTTAGTTACTATTTACTTCTTTCTGATGTCCATATACAACTAGTAGTTGCCATATCTTTTAACCAATCATGTGTCACTTCAATTATTTTCCTAATTAAAGAGCCACCAGTTGCTTCATTAATGATGCCTCAAGTGAGTGGATTCACTTTGTTGTAAAAGGTTTGAAGAAGGAACTCATCTGGAAAGTTATGATATAGACAACTCCTTTACCATTCCTTGAATTGTTCGTATGCTTTATATAAAGACTCCCTTTTCTGTTGTTAGAATTTAGTAATGAGCCAGAAGGATTGTATCAGTTGCTCCCATGTTGTAACTGATATGCAGTTAAATGTTGATTCATTTGATTTACTACACTTAGTGATTAATGAGTTAAAATGCTTAAGATACTCACTTTAGCTCATATTTGAATTTAGGTTAATTTTAGAAGTGAAGGAGCTAAAGTGACCCGAAAGCATGTTCTTTGAAGTCATCTTTTCAATTTCCATACTCTATTGATTCATGGAGCATGAAAAAGAAGAGGACTAAAAAAAGAAAAGACAAGATAGAGTGTGAAGGAAGAACATGAAGAATGAATAGTGAAGAGAGCATCTTATGACCACATATTGGCATACATGGGCGTGAGAGCTTCTCTCACAACCGTGCATCACCTCTCACGGCTGTGAGATTCTTGTCACCACAGTGACAAGTTGTGTCACGAGTGTGATTGTGAGAGGCTTGTCACCACCGTGACAAGGTGTGTCATAAGTGTGATAAGGCATGTCACACCTATGAACCCAATTGCACCCCGTGAGAGAAGGGATACCTGTCCACTTAAACCTAATATTATTCTATAAAAGGAAATGTTTTAGTGACAACCGAATAAGTCATTCAAGACAAAAACAAAAACCCTTCATTTTATTTGTTTTCTCTTCTCTTAACGTCGATAAATGCAATAATGGCCAATGCTTGGAGCTTGAAGAAGGAGATGGAAGGTTAACTTCCTGATGCTGGTTCAACACCGAGTCACGGTTAACCGATTTCATCTTGTTAATGTCAATACTCTCTTTTTTGGATTATTATTGTTTTTCGTGTTGATTGAACTATTGTATGGATGATCTTAATACGTTATTAGGATTGTTCTATTATGAACCTATTGTTATAATGTTGAATGTAATTCATAATCGTTACATTTGATATTTTTTAGTAGCATCTATTGGTCTTGAATCTTAACATAACTTATATTAGATAACCTGAACGTGTGAGGTTACTATCTATATTGATCGTTTTTCAATTTGAAACATGGCTGCTAAATTGAATCTAGAGATCCTATCCTAAGTTATTTATTGACTAGGTTTAATTAACGATCATATTTTAATTAAATACAATCTGATGGAAAACTGGGATTAGCAAGGCATACTGTTAGTCTCAGATCAATAATCTGAAGAGAGGCGTGAAGACATTAGGAAGATGGGATATGTTAATCGTGTTTAGGCTGAGATTGACTATAGAACCAGACTTTATTTATTTTTGACACTTTAATCATTTTTTATTGTTTGCTATAATTTGTTTTCGATAGTTTACTTTTTCTTTATTTTTAAATTGTATAAAATCCAAAAAACCCCTTTTTATATTTTCCTTGCATCAATTAATTTTGTTTCAAAAATTGATCGAACATTCCCTGTAGATTCTATCTTGACTCACTACAAATACAAATTTTAGTATGCAAAGTTAGGTAAATTTTGCAGTGCACTTGCACATGCTGTCAAATTTTGGATCTGTTGTTAGGGAGTGTGGTAGTTTATTTTTTTTTATTTTAGTTGGTGTTTTATGAATACATTTGTTTATAGTTGTTTCTTTTGTTATTTGTTAATTTTAAACATTTGTGAGTGTTGGTGAATCGTAGTTGTGAGATCTCCTTAAAGGAACTTGAGCAACTTGATCTAGAGATCGAGAGGATACTGCAGAGACTACGTAGGGAAGCATGAACAACTTTGGTAGCAAAACTCGAATAAGATTCCGAAGATGCAATGGCAAATTCAAGAACACTAAGAGAGTTGGCTGCACTAGATTTAACTTAAACACCATTATGTAGAACATTTCCAAATTTTGTTGAACATATTACTTTTGAGTTAAATTATGCACTAATACATCTATTACCCAATTTTTATGGCCTTGTAAGTGAGGATGCACACAACCATCTCAAGGAGCTTGATGTGGTTTGTCTAGACATAAAGCCTCCCAGGGTGACGGACGAGCATATCATGTTGAGGGCCCCTTCTCACTCAAAGATGCAACAAAAGATTGGTTATTTGATTTACCAGCTGAGAGTGTAAATACTTGGTTGCAGATGAAGAGAGTATTTTTTGGAGAAATATTTTTTGACATCAAAGACAAAAAATATTCGAAAGGAGATTTGTGGCATCAAATAACATAATGGTGAGTCTCTTTATGAGTACTGGGAGCCTTTTAAGAAGTTATGTGCCAGCTGTCCGCACCACAACATACCAAAGCAACTTCTCATCCATCATTTCTACGAAAGACTGCTATCGATGGAGAGGAGTTTGGTTGATGCAGCAAGTGGTGGGGCACTTTGCGAGAAGACTCCCATTGAATCCAAGATCTTACTTGAGCAGATGGCCACTAACACATAACAAATTGGCACTCACAATGGTGTTCAACGAGTAAACGAGGTAAGTACTTCATCAATCGAACATTGTTTAGTTAGACTGTGCAGCAACTTAGTCAGATTGTATAATAGCTTAGTCAGGGTATGATGCTACTTAATCAGAGTATGCAATAACTTGAGCAGGGGATAAAATGGAGTGTAGAGAATATGGAAAACCAAATGAGTCAAACGACAGTGAGGCTTAATCGTTTCGAATCACAAAATGGAGGAAAGTTGTCATCCCAACCTTTGGTGGACCTGAAGAATGTCAATTTCATAACCCCGAAGAGCAGAAAGGAGATTGAGGGTCCCAAAAGAACTTCACCAAGGATTGCTACCGAGGAAGAGATCGAAAAGGAATTAGGAAAGGAAAAAAATTTGTCATTTAGTACGAAGATAAATTTCGAAAGTCCCAATATTATTAAGAATAATCCTCCACCTTTTTTGAGTAGATTGACAAGACCAAAAAAGGAGGAGATAGCAAAGAGATATTGGAGACTTTCTAGAAAGTGGAAGTCAATATACCTTTGCTCAAGACAATCAAGCAAGTACTATGGTGTGTCAAATTCCTTAAAGAACTGTGTATACGTAAGAGGAAATTGAGGGTTGATGAGAAAGTGATGGTGGGTGAGAATGTGTCTACGATATTTAGAAAGAAGATGCCTCCAATTACTTTAATTGCATTTTCAAATTGATCATGAAAGATAGACCCGAAGGTTTGGAATTTTGAAGATGTTATAAGAAGAAATGAGAGTTTTGATAATATGTGATCTTGTAATGTTGGAATAACATTAATGAGTGAATTGTTGGTATTAAAGTACCAGAGACATGTGTAAAATGGAGACGAAGTGGTTCATATGATTAAATTTGTGATTCATAAAGAGGAGTAAAGTGTATCTAGTAAAAGTGAATAAGAAGTGAGTTATCAAAGCAAATGATGCAAACAAATGAGAATGTGATAAAATGTGAAATTTGATAATATACCCAGGATTGTCATTGAACATGCATTATACATAGTCCATTTATACAATTGTGCATAAATAAATGCTTATAAGTGTGCCATTATTAATGTGAGTGCAATATGTGTTTTGTATAAATGGGATGTGCAGGTTAAAAGTCCGCATTCAGGCATTTCCAGAATTTAGAAGCAAATGCTAATCTGAAGCATATTGTGAGTAGACCTAGATGGTCTCATTTCATTGTTTGTTTTATTTGAATTTTTGTATTGATTGATTTCTGAATGTGATTGATTGTATTGGGTTTCGTACAGAAGGTCCGAAGATTGTGTTGTTGATTGGGATATTGAAGTGCTACTTGTATGTGAATGAGATGAAATAAGTGTGCATAGTTTGACTGTTAAATGTCAGACCACGATCTGATGATAAATGTGTATTGAATGTGCTTTTTCATATGAATGAAAGTGTAACACCCCACTATCGCATGACCCGAACCCGACATCGATGGTGATATTCGAGTTCGTGCCCTGCAAGGGTGGCGTGCTACATCACTCAGTCCAAACTCAGTATAATTTTTTTTTTGTTTCAAACGTACACTATGAGGAAATCAATTGACATATACAATCACCAGTAAGTACAATGACCACGGGGGCTCTTTTCATAAATACAAATTAATTTAGTCCGTTGACTTTACAAATTGACTTAATCATTTGTACAAAAATTCAGAAAATATAATTTTATACAGAATTTATCAGACACTAATGCATATGCGAACTGATCCCGACCTCTTCTCTCACTCATTGGCGGTTGCTATACGCCCGTTGCCTAACGGGGTATTCTTCTGGGTCCTAAAAAATAATTGCAAATTTTGGGTGAGTTTTGCGAACTCAGTGAGTGACCATCATCAATGGCTCACCCAGTCACACAACACAGTGCACATTCACAATATTCATATTCAATACACTTACTTATTTCTATTATGCATATGCAATGCATCAGTCACATCTACTCACTTTCACATGTCATCGGACCGTAGTCTGGCATCAGAACACATTTATTTCACATAAGCATAAGGCATGTTTCCCTCAGTCAATCAAATATATGTAAGCAAATGAATATGAAATGCCCATGTGACACTTTCCAATTTATTTCGGTGTTGTGATCGAGCGCCTGAACTGTCCCAATATAGGTACATTAATTGTTGAGCATGAGGCTCTAAATCACTGTGGGGCTCGAGGTCCGAATACAATCGTTGAGCTTTTAGCTCTCGGTGGCTGCTCCGGTCACAACTGTGATTATCTGGTTAAGCATTCATGAATGAAATGCATATGCCACAATTAATCACATTATTATGCACGTATGCATATGTCTCAATCAATCAGCCTATGAATGACACAATCAACATTTATGTATCACAATTAATCACATGTATTCCAATTAATCACATCATAGGCACATAGGTCGCAAATTCACATACAAGTAGCACTTCTATAACCAACTCCCAAGTACACAATCATCGGACCTTCTGTCCGGAATTCACATTCACAGCAAACCTCAAACCCACCATTATTCACCGCATTCAGCAATCAATTTAGACAAAATGAAACAAAATAGAAAAAAGGGCAAAATGAGACCATCTCGGTCTACTCACAGTACGCTCCAGATTAGCATTTGTTTCTAAATTCTAGAAACGCCTGACTGCGAACTCTTAGCCTGCACAACCCATTTATTCAATACGTTGCACACACGTTAATAATTTTGCACAATTATACTCATTTATGCACATATATGTACGATGCATGTTCATGACTATCCCGGTATCAATCTATAAATTTTATCTCAAAAATCATTTCGTTAGCACAACTCAGGTATGCCGAGGGTTTAGCCGCACTAAAATCTTTAAACTCGTAATTTATGTTTATTGCAATTTTTCTAAAACCATACTTTCAGATCTACTACTCCCGATCGATAAACCAGTCAACATAGGGTAACTTAGGCAACCTATCCTTGATAGAAAAATTCCTCTATGCATTAGGAATCCATAGACACTAAAATCACTCAATTCGGATCTCTATAGGTCCAATTATTGCTAAAATACGGACCAGAAAAATAATCGCTCGGTCCTCTAACTTTGATTTAATCCAACACTTTCAATTTAATCTCCAAAATTCACAAATTCTCATGCAAAGTAATTAAATGACTTACGAATCCGACGCCTCAAAAATCGAATCAATCGGAGGTCGGATGACAAAATTATACACAAAAGATCAAATTATAACAAAAAAATACAATTCTAAGAAAATCACATTTGTATCTATTTCCCTCTCTTCTTTCACAAAACCTAACTTTTCACACAAGTGTCCAAATGTAACAAATTTGGTATCATTAGAAAGATCACAAAAAGCCCTATAAGTTCCTTTAATGACTCACAAACCAATTTCATCCCTAAGGGTGTCAAAAATTCAATCAAAGTTTCTGCCTAATCACAATTTTCCAAAGCAGTACAACATTCTTCCAAAAATCATATCTTCCCATTCACTTCGCAAAAAACTCCAAGCTTATATCAAAAGAAAGATCAGAACATATTATACAACTTTCATGAACAACTTGAAAGCAAATGCAACCTCTAAATGTGTCAAAATCTCAATCAAAGTTTCTGTCCGGCACATGTCATCCTAACAGTACCACAATCTTCTCAAACTCATAACTTCCTATACCATTGTCCCAAAATTCCATGCTTTATATCAATGAAAAGATCAGAAAACATGATACAATTCTCATGAAGGACTTAGAAGTAAATTCCACATCTAACTAGGTCAATTTCTCACATGATTGTGGCTGCCCTGTTAAAGATTGTTAAATAAAGATATCACCTAAACCATATCCATACTTTAAAAATCCATAACTTACAATTCTTACATCCAAAAATAGCATATTATACATCATTACTGTAACATCCCGTTACCGATGCGATGAGCATATTGGTACGGGTAGTGTCGTGATTGCATATTTAGTGATCGAGTGTTTTGTGGCCTTTGAGATAGATCATTTTGCACATGCATATACATAGTGACATGCATTCATGATTGTTCCAGCATTTAAATTGTGATTATGAGTTGAATTGTGAATTTGAGATAATTGAGTTAGACATGAGTCATTGAGAATTAAGCGATAATTTGAATTGAATGATTGAATTAGTTGAATTGTGATTTGATTGGGAGTTTAAGAATAATTGGATTGTATAGTTGAGTCAGAGTGAAAATGGAACTGTGGGAGTTGGAAATTGAGAATTGAGTTTGGGATCAAGTGTTTTATATTTTTGAGGATTTATAGGAATTTTCCAAAATTTTTAGAGTTTTGTGTTCGGACCGGGAAAATGGCCTAGAGACTGACTTTAGAGTTCCGGTTCCGAAAGTGAGTGGCTAACGACTTGAAAATTTAGAGTTATGAGATTAAGAATTATTGCGATGAGCCATTGAAATTAGAGATTGAAATTAAGTGAATTTGAGGACTTGTAGATTTTGGGTCTCGGTTGAAATCAACCCTTGTATGTATATATGTGGTTTTGAAGTTGTGAGATAAACATTTCTTCCTCTTTTCTCTTCTCCCTCCCCGTCGACGATTTCGACTTTTCCTCCTTGGAGATTTTGTGGTTTGTTCCTTGTTGAGAAAGCCTTGTGTGTGATTGAGAGTTGATGATGTTTTCGTTTGGGTTGAGAGTGAAATCAGTGGGAGTTTGAGCTTGGAGGATCTCGGACGTTTACGAATTTTAGGGCTTCGATCGAATCTGTGATTTGGTAAGTTTTTGTGTTTTAATGTTGTATTTATGGCATTTATGGTATTAAATGAGTTAGATAGGGTAGTTGATTGTGGTTAATGGAGTATTAATGGCGGAAATGTCGACCGGAGAAGATGAAGTGGTCACACGTCGCGACGTTTGAAATAGGGCCACGCTGCGGCGAGAAAAGGCGTGTTCGCCGCGGCGAGCCGCTTGAGACGTCGCGGCGAGCAAGTAATTTGGACGTCGCGACGAGTGATTGGTAGGCGTCACGGCGAGTGTCCCGCACGTCGCGACGAATGGTCATATGTCGCGGCGAGGGGTGAAATTCTGAAGTGAAATGGTTTAGTCTTTTGAGAAGAACTTTTAGTGTAGACCTCCAATTGGGGTAATTCTGGAGTTGTTATGATCTAGAGAAAGAGGTCTTTGAGTGAGGTAAATTATAAGAGTTCAAAATTAAATTAGCGAGTTCTCAATCATAGAAAAAGAGCGGATTCTGGTTCCTTAAGTGACCTAAGAGTTATGTATTATCAATTGGAGTATAATTAGAATTTAAATGAGAGATTTGTGAAATTTCTGGATGTTATTGACCTAGTGAGTAGTGAATTTTGGTTGTGAATCGAGAGATAGCGGAATGGGACTAAAGCGCTGGGAAATCATGATCATGCATCATATAATTTTAAATGTGAGACATGTGCATTAGTGAATCTTATTGATTGAGCATATAGTGATGAGAATGCGTTTGTATTGTTATAGAGGCGCCGGTGGATTGTCAGTCCACGAATATTGCTGGTACTTCCAGGCAGTAGCTCGGAAGTTACAGGTGAGTAACCTAGTTGGTTCCTTGATCTTTGTGTGGTAATCTGTGCTGTGAATGTGTGAATCAATTGTCAATGTGAGTGATATAAATGTGAGATAATTGTGCTGCAAATATGAGTAAGTGTTCTGATTGTGCGTGATTGTACTGAATGTGTTGCTAATGTGAATACTTGTGATTATGAATCAGTGTATAGTGTTACGAGTAAGTGTTCCGATCGTGACAAGTGAGTGAAGTGATAATATATGTGTTAGTGATCGCAAGTATTAGTGCATGCTAGGCATGATTATAAGGGTAATTAAGCAACAGTGGTAGAAGCATTCGGTGTCGAGCTTTAAGCTCGAATATCGTTGAATAGGCCTAAGGCCAAAAGGGAAATAGTGCATACCGGAGGGCTCTCCTATCCCTAAAGTGAGTGGGCGTAGTGCATACCCGAGGGCTCTCCTACTTGCAGAAATTGTGATCATTGTGAAAAGTGCCCGAATCGGGAAAGTGTTAACGCTCAGTCACAACAATGACATAAAATGAGAAATTGCATACATTATGCATCTGACCGCGTAGTGAAATTGAGAATGCGTGTGATGTATGACAATTGTGAAGTGATATGTTTGAGTTATGTTATCGTATAAATATGTAAATTGTGTTCAGTGTTCTAAATTGCGTTAAAGTGTACTATGCGATATATTATGTGTATATGCATGAGTTGGGTGAACCATCGATGATGGTTTCTCACTGAGTTCGCAAACTCACCCAACATTGCTAATATTTTTCAGGGCAGCGTTAGTAGGTTTCTAGCTCCCGAGATAGACGTTTTCCTGCTGTGCGAGTCCTTGGACAAGTGAAGCGATGGCACACAGGTCGGTCAGCTGGGGCGACTTTTGAGGACGACCTAGTATAGACGTTTTTATCAGTTTCCTTTTTGGGTTATTGTATTAAGACTTTAGGGGACTGATAGACTTGTCTATATTTTGGATTGATATTATGCAATGAAATTGGGGTTTTAAATTTTAGTGATTTGCTTATTGCGGTTTAATTATATTGATGTCATGCGAGTATTTAGTGATAGTTGCGAGCGGTAGCACTTCCTTGCTGTGGGATATGCGTCGGTACGACCCACGGGCGTCCCGATGTGTACCCTATAGTGAGGGGGCGCTACAATTACAAAGCTAAGAAATTCCTCTAAAACTTTCCATAAGACTACTTGAGCTAATTTAAACCATAATAGTCTAGAATTGGCTTCAAAGTATAATAATCACAAAACCCATACTTAGAGACATTTCACACACAAAGCACATTAATACTTTGAAATACTATCTGAAAATTAACAAGTCATAACTTTCAACCTCAAAATCGAAAATTGTCATACTTAGTGGCGATGGAAAGCTAACAAGAAAATATTCAACTTTCATGAAGACCAATTTCGCAAAATCTGTCTCATTTAGCCTAGAAAAATTCTCCAAAGTTTCAGGTCACAAATTTTCAATGTTAGGATCACAACTATGGCACTATTTATCCTGCACAATATTGCTCACTTTCAAGGCAAATTTCAGAACCCTTCAAGTCAAAATTAGACAACACTTCCTTCATACGAATTCTATCCAAACTTCTCAAGTTTAATTCAAGACAAACCTCATCTCAATAGCATAACCATATAAAAAGTTATGACCAAAATATTGAAACATATACAAAGCAAATTTTCCAGATTCACAACCTAACTCACATTCTACATCTTCCATACCATTTCTAAACCAACCAACACTCAATTCACTCCATATATGCACCATAACTAACTCACAACCTATCCTTGAACATCAGTCCACAAAATTGCAGCACACACACTCAATCATCTTCCTTTAATAAACACTCATCTAACATCATTAAAATCAATCCAAAACAACTCAATTCACCTATAACACATGACATATCATTCATTAACTTCTACCTCATCAATCATCAATCAACCAAGGAATTAACATACCCACATAATCAAAGCACAATTTCATGCAATTTAATGTACAAACATCACAAATTAACTACAAAACCATCATATAAAACATATTACTTACCTAATCAAGCTTCCAATCTTCTAAACTTCAAAAACTCACAATCCTCTCTAATTCTCCCTACCACATACGATCATCATCATGTTAAGGGGAAAGCTTAGGTTTGTGTTTTTTGTAAACAAAAGAAGAGAAAAAGTAAGATAAGAGAGCTCTTATGTAGGTGGAGATAAGTAGCAATTAACAAGAAGAAGAAAGAAAGAGGGAAGCTTCGGATGAGAGAAGAAGAATAAAGGATTTTTGGTCTTCATATAAGAACCATCGTGAATGACTTAAGTAAAAAGGAAGATATTTATGTAAACTAATGACATGGTGGCATGTTAGGCAAGTCATACATGTCACTTGCCACATATCAACCTCTTAAACCCTTTCCAATAAAAATTCAATTTCTACTCCAATTTTATCCCAAAATTCCAATGGCTCAAATTAATAAATCATAAAATCATGTATCTAATTTTCCAGTGCCATTAGAGATGTTAGCCCCAAAATTTTTTTTAAAGTTAAGCATGATTAGATTAATTAAGTAAGTTAAGTTAGCATTAATTGAGTTGATATTAATTAGTATGTGATAGCATTAAAGAGTTAGGTGGTGAGTTAATGAAATTAAATGTGTTAGTTGGGCCTTAATGAGGTAGGAAAGGAAAAGAGAATAAGATGGGCTTGAGAAATAAGTAGGCCTTGAGAAGTTTAAAGAGGAAAATAAGAAGGGAGGTAGGAAGAGAATAAGTTGGGCTTAAAGGACAAATGGGCTTAAGTGAATTAATAAGGAGTATAAAAGGAGAAGGAAATAAGTGAGTTAGAAGAAGAAGAGGAGGATTTACGAAAATTTAGAGGGAGAGGGGGGAGAGTTCGTGGAAGTAGAGGAAGAAGGAGAAAAGAGAAAAGCATGCCTAGGTCTTGACTTTCCAAGAGATTAAGCAAGAGTTTGAAGAAAGTTCAAGAAGGAAAAGTGTAGAGGAAGAGCTAAGCTACATTTTGAACCAAGAAACTCTTGGGTTGAGTCAAGAACTAAGGTAAGCCATGTTTTCAAGTGTTGGTTTTTAGTTGGGTTTTGGTGTAGAAAGCTTAGAAATGAAGTGGGTTTAGTGATTTTGAAGCTAATTTCATGTAAGAGGTTATGTAGAATTTTAATTGAATTTATGTTGAAGTGGGTTTTTGTTTCTCTTGAAGTAGAGCAAGAGAGAGGAGAAGAGCAAGGAGAAGAGCACTCCTAAGCAAGGATTAAGCAAGTTATAATTTGGTTTCATTTTTATCTTTATGTTAGTAATGCTTTAAATACTATCTCAACTAAGGAAAATTAATGTTTTCCAACTACCTTGGAATGAGTATTGATTGAGCTTTGATTGTATAGAAATTGATTTATGATTGCCATTATGTGAGAGTTTGAATAGTACATGGTATTGCTTGATATTGCTTGACAAGTTCATGAATTGAGTGAGCATGAATATTAGTGAAATCATGAAATGTGATTTAAGCATGAAATACAATTTTCAAGAATCAGCTATTTGGATGCATGAA
Source organism: Erythroxylum novogranatense (assembly GCA_029891385.1). Lineage (NCBI taxonomy): Eukaryota > Viridiplantae > Streptophyta > Magnoliopsida > Malpighiales > Erythroxylaceae > Erythroxylum > Erythroxylum novogranatense. Next base: position 51,738,529 of record CM057230.1, read on the forward strand.
AAATCCAATTTCAGAAATCAGCCAGTGGACAAGAACAGTCCAGATTTTAATGCATGAATTTGTGTTATGTGGGTACTTAAGTCCACCCAGCAAAGTCACGTGCACATTGACCAGTATAGGCTTCTCCCGCCTGCCCGATTGTGGCATAGGATGTTCCTTTTTGGACTCCTCAGCATACGACTACACTCGTGTAGTTAAATGGATTATTAATGGACTTATGAACCATCAGCTATGTGTCTATGTGTAGCATGTATATGCCAGAATGATAGATGCATGAATCATGAAAGTTATGCTTTTAGCTTGATGAAATTATGAGAATGCAAGTTGTATGATTGTTTGATGAGAAAATTGTTAACAGTATGAATAATGAATAGATTCAGCTTATTTGCATAAATATAAACATGTTACCCGCAAGCGAAAGCTCACCCCCTCCAATCCCGTCCCATCTCCAGGTGAGGAGCATGAGATCGACCATCGAGCTTAAAGGCATTACTCCAGAAATAATGATTTTGTATTTTCAAGATAGCTTTTGTAAATCAATGCTTTAGATGCAATTTGGGCAAATTTACTTTTGCAAGATGTATTTTGGATTTTGGATGCAAGTGGCTTAAAATGCCTCTAAAGCCTTGTAATAACTCATATTTTTCATATGGAAGCAAGAATGTTAAGTCCTAATGTATTTCGTGAAATCCATGTATGTTTTAAAACAATTGCATCATTGTATAGTTTGGATTTGGTTAGAATGCTAAGAGTGTGGTTGTTGCCTTGAATTGCATTTGGAGATGCTTTTGGGATTGAGTTATGTTATATGAGGTTGCATGTTGAGTTTTATGCAGGTGGAAGCATTAGGATTGCAAATTGGTTAGTTGCATTTTCAAGGGAACTGCTGTCAAATTTTCCTAAAAATTTGACAGAACTTCGCTTCAGTTTTAGACCCTCTTAGGGCTTGATTTAGATCCGGAAGTCTTCACGAAGATTGTATTAGAATTTCAGAACTTTCTAAGGGTGTATCATTTGTCTCATTTGGACTTAGGGTTAAAAAGTTATGAGGTGAAGAACACATTCAGTCACTGTTCATTTAGCTATATTACTGTTACATTGGTCTTTAATGAGTAGTCTCCTTTGAGTGGCTTTTTTCCTTGATTAGTGAGGGAATTAGCTTTTGCATCCTTCATGAGAGTTGTATAGAATCTTGTTATCTTTCCATAGAGGTATAGTATGCACATGTTGGAGTTAGGATTAAGAAGTTATGAGTTTTGAAAGACGCTAGTGTCAAGTGGTTTGAAGTTGGATTGAAGAGGAGAGGGTTTGAAGTTTTGAAGAAAGGCGTGTCCGTTAAACGGACACGAATGTCCGTTAAACGGACAGCCTCGGGTGCCAAAACACCCCTTACCCTACCCATGTCCGTTTAACGTACATTTGCGAACCAATTGGTACACTTTCACCCGAACGTGTCCGTTAAACGGACATGTGTGTCCGTTTAACGGACAGCTACGGGAAAAAGTGCAAATTGGACAATGCTAGAGGCCGAATATCATTTTGTGGTCTTCATACGAGTTATAGATCTAGATGTATTTCAAATGGTGAAGGAACGAACACAATACGACATCTATATAAAAAGTTATGGTAATCGCGCCAAAAGAGTTTCAATTTGATTTTGGAAGTGAGCATGGTCTATTGTTTTGGGCATAAATCCCTCATCCGACCTCCAATTGAGGTGAGGCTTGAACCATTGGATTTATAAGACATATACCTTCCACTCCATAAATTTTGGTATTATTTGGAGTTAAATTGAAGAAGTTTGCATTAAAGGAAGTGAAAGGCCGGTTAAGAGAGCATATTTCAGGTGTGAACTCTTTTAGGTTTTTGGAGTGTATCTTGAGTTATATAACTCCGATCAAGGTGATTCTTGCCTCTATGCGAACGTGAGGCTTTAAGCTATATTTGATATGAACAAGTCAATATGTGATTACGATGTTTAGGTAGTGTGCTCTCATCACTTTTATGGAACAACAGCATACAGCACTGCAATGTTATAAGCGCAAGGTATCAGGAATACGGAAGTTGGGCTCCGGGAGCAGGGTCCAATATCTTGTGGTATCAAAGCAACTGTGACAGTGGTAAGTCTAAGTAGTTGGGTCCTGGATCCAACAACTGTGGTAATAGAGTAAGAGCAAGAGTGTTAAGTTATAAGCAGTTGGGTCTTAGATCCAACAGGAGAGTCATCTTCAGTACCGGTAACTACTCAGTCAGCCACTTGGAAAATTTTTCGGTCCAAAAATTTTTCCCGAAATTTCAAGAAAAGTTTCTAAAATTCCTCAAAAATTCAAAACTCACAAAGACTCACTCCAATTAACTTTTCAAGCACAAAAATCATTTTTTCACAAAAATCACGTTTATTACCAAATATACCGAAAAATGTCATGAATGCATGTATAGTCATTTACATGTGCAAAATTCATTATTCAGTTGTATGCGTATGCATGAACATATCAAGGCAAATTTTTAAACGCTCATATCCCATTTCAAATTACTATTCTACCCTTCCCATCGGTGATGAGATGTTACAGAAAGTGTGATTTTCAACTTTAATGTTGAATGCCAGACTAAGGTTCGATGATATGTGAATGTGAGTGAATGGGAATTGGTAAATGTGATTGATGCATTCCATTGCATGAATGCATGAAATATAATGATAGTTGTGTCCAAAGTAGCCAGCGATCAGAGCTTAAAGCTCAACGAGTGAAAATGAGCTTCGAGTTCAAAAATGAATCAAAGCTTTAGGCTCAACGTTTAATAAGCCCTGTATCCCCCAAGTGGATAAGGGACAGTTATCAATGAGCATTATATGGGACAGTTTAGGCACTTAGTCACAACAAAGTAATAAATAGAAAATGGGCCTTAGGTGGATTGTATATGCATAAAATGAATGATTAAGTGTATTGAATGTGAAGTTTGAAATTGAATGTGAATGCGAAATAATGTGAAATGTGAATTATGTGTTATGTGACTAGGTGAGCCATCGATGATGGTCACTCATTGAGTTCTCAAAACTTACCCAAAATTTAAAAATATTTTTCAAGACTCAGAAGAATACCCCGTTAGGCAAACAGGAGTATAATTACTACATGCAAGGGAAAGATAGAGGTCGGGATCAGTTGGCGTTTGTAATTATATTTTCCTATTTTTTGTATAAATTTGTATATTTAGAAGTGATTGTATAAATGTGTTTTCGTTGTAATGTAAAAACATTATGTCTAAGTGTTTTGTATTTATAATGGGCCCCAAGTGATTAGTGAATCTCTTATGAGTTGTATAATTGAAAATGTTTATGAACGAAATAAAGCGGGCTCAAATTAATTTCTGAGTTCCACGTATTTGGTTGCAAAAACAATATACTGAGTTTTTGACTGTCTAAGTGATCTAGCACACCACCCTCGCGGGGCACGGACTCGGATATCAACCATCGATGTCAGGTTCAGGTCTTGTGAGAGTGGGGTGTTACAGAACAAATAGTGATATGAATATAGAGACTGTTTGTCATAACCATGGCATTGTTTTTGTTTCTGATTTCTACCACATCTTATTTTAACCTTTATGAATGTGTATGAAAATTTTCAAACACCTAAAACTAAATGAAATAGCTACCATATGTGAATTGGGTGATTGAACATTGGAATTTAAGATTGAGTATAAAGCATTCTAAAAAAAATCTTATATGTACATAAATGATTTGTTTGTGTATGCTCATATGTGTATAGTATGATTATACGAGTGTGATTTTGATACCCTTTCAATGATGGAAAGGTATAACTTGCACGTATGAATGCAAATGCTAATTTTATGACTTGAAATGTATATAATATAACTTGTTAATATATGAATTGTCAAATTGGCAAATGGTTAAAGGAAATGTTACAGTGCCTATTTTATTATCTTAGTGGTGGAGAGATAGGCAAGCCAATAGGGTTACAGTGCAGTTGCTATAGTTTGACACCACCGATGTCCACAGTTCGATGTCTTTACGTATCCACAGTTCGATGCCTTCGAGTGTCCACAGTTTAATACCTTCACGTATCCACAATTTGATACCTTTAGGTATCCATAGTTTGATATCTTCAGATATCCACAGCACCTGTTATCCACACCCATAAAAAATATGCAGGCTTGACACGGAAAGGAAACTTAACAACCATAAATAAGAAATACAATATGACAACATGAATAATTGGTATTGATGAGCATTTGTATTGATTGTAATGATATGCAATTATATTGATAATTTTTATCAGTGAGCATTGAATATCAATATTTGGATTATAAAAATGCATTTTCAGTATATGGATAATATGTTGAAGCATATTTGCTTTATGTACTTTGCTTAAATATGCCATCATTGTTTACATGAGCATTGAATATCAATGTTTGGTTCATGAATGTGAATTTATGTTATATAAGTTGTGATATTTCTGAATGTGTGTGCTGGGCAGATGATTGTTGTAAGTGGTTATCCAAACTAAATGTTTCCCCACTAAGCTTATCATAGTCGTTAATCCATGTAGATCCAAGTGATATGAGTGAGGTAGAGGGAATATCTGCAGGGACTAAGGCCAACAGATAGAAGAAAAGGTACTTTTTAGAATGTGTTTTTAGTTATAGATGATTGCATATGTAATAAAAAAGGAAAGTGTATGTTTTATTTCGGATTATCATGTAAATATAAAGATGTATTACAACTGTTAAATGATAATGTTAATTATTAGGGAGTTTTGTAATGTGTATCTGTATAGCATTAAATAGAATTGTATGCTTGTGAATGTGTGTACAGAAAATTAATTACCTTATATGTGGATGGTTGTAGGTATCGTATAAGGGGTGTTACTTTTTTTTGAATGCTTCCTTACACTTCCCATCAACCTTAAAGGAGATATCTTGTTGTAAGAGCTTGCATAATGGTGCAGCTAACTTCAAAAGTCCTTAATGAACCTTCTACAAAAACCTAAATGCCCAAGAAAAGAACACACTTCCGGCACAGTAGAGGGGTAAGGTAAAGAAGAAATAAGATTAACCTTAGATTTGTCTACCTCGATACCCCTAACAAATATAACTTGGCCTAAAACTATACCTTCATCTACCATAAAATGACATTTTTTCCAATTCAACACGAGGTTAGTTTCAATACATCGTTCCAAGATAATAGCAAAAATCTCAAGGCACTCATAAAAAAAAGAATAATATACATTAAGATCATCCATGAATACCTTAATAATCTTCTTAACATACTTGGAAAAAATGCTTACCATACATTTGTGGAATGTAGTAGGGGCGTTACATAATCCAAATGGCATTCTTTGGTAAGCGAATGTACCGAATGGACATGTGAATGTGGTTTTCTCATAATCTTCTGAGGAGATTGGGATTTGAAGATAACCTGAAAAGCTATCTACAAAGCAATAATAATCATAGATAGCCAATCTTTTAAGCACCTAATCAATAACGGGAAAAGGAAAGTGGTATTTACAAGTTGCAAAATTCAACAGCAACCTAATCAATTTGTATCCCTAGAATTGAGTGTTTATATTCACATATATGACCGAAAGGAAAAAGGAGGACGAATAATTTTGATGAGTATGATTTAAGTTCAGCATAATGTAAAATGAAATTACAGATTATTGATGGACTCGTACATTATGGGGTCTATTTTTAGTACTTTCTTAATTAATTAAGGCAAATGCTCTCTGAAATGTTAGTCAAATCTAAGTCTAATAGTTCTTAATTTCTGAACAGTTGCGGGTAAGTAAAACAAATTAATTGAGTTGAGCTAAATGGATGATTATTTTTTAATGTTTATTTCACTTTTGTTATGTGCTCCACTAAAGTTTGCCCCAATTTCACCGTTCTTAATTGTCTGAGTCATATGTTACTCTATTGTCCAGGAGTTCTTGACTTTAATTTACCTAGTTTTATTTGTCTTGCTTAACTATCCGCAACTAATATAAAACAAAAAGAAACTCATAATTTTTATACTCACGTGGTAATCTCCCGATCTTACTGCTCTTACTCACCTGAGGTCATCTTTTGTTTACATAAATTCGTGGAGAAACTAAAGGAAATACTTTTCACCCAATAAAAGGAAAATTCTTGGATTAGTGGGACACTTTCAACTCTTATAAGAGACTACGTAGTCTTTTCACATAAAGAAAAAAAGTTTGGAAGAGATCATTGTTAGGCCCCAAATTTTTTTTTATGATGTTATTAAGCATAAAGTTTGATAATTGTGTGATTATGCCTTAGTTTGACTAAATTGGGAATAATAGTGGATAATTGAGGTGTATTTGCGTTTAATGTGGTTTAAATGAGAATTAGATGATTTAATTATGTGAGGGCAATTTGGGAAGTTCATTTAAGTTGGAATGGATTTAGGCTTAGTAGGAGGGGTATTTTGGTCTTTGACCACCTTAGTTTTTAAAGAAAGACTTAGAAGAAAGAGAAAAGAAAGAGAAAGAAAGAGGAAAAAGAATAGAAGAAGAAAAGAAGAGAAACAGTAGCGCCGACGGTGAGAAGAAGTGAAGAGTAGAGAGGTTGTGCGATCTTTGAGATTTTCGACTGTTTCGAATCATTTCTGGGTAAGTCTCATTTTGTTTAAGCTTGTTTTAGTTGGATTAAACCCTAAGATGGCTTTAATATGTGAGAATCGAAGGTTTTAGGGTTTTAGGGCATAAATGTAGAGATTTCCTTGGGTTGATGTGTTTGTGTTAGATTTGAAGCTTAGAATGGGTTAGAAATGTAGTAGAAGTCTTGATCTATGCCTTAGATGTGTTGCATTTGAGTTTGGAAAGGATTGGAGTTGGAAAATCTGGGATTTTTTTGGGGTTCGGGAATGTTTCCCGATCCATGCGTCATGACGTGCTCAAGAAACACCGCGATGTCTTGAATTTGTGCATCTTCTTAGGGGGCGTGCCTGCAAGCCGCGACGTCGTCTTGGCGCCTCGACGTCTTGTGGACAACTTCATGCATGAAGGCTTGGCCTTTGTTGCGTGACGCATGCGAGCCCCATTTTGTCCGAAAATGAAATTTTTAGTATTTTGGGCATATCTTGGGCTTCAGATGTCCGATTGAGGTGATTTTGGATTCTTTATGAACTAGAGAAAAAGGACTACGAGTTGTATGAAGAAGGGAAGTTCGGAAATTGTTTCGAAAAATTCAGGATTTTAGTTGGAAGTCGGATGGAGACCTTTACTACTTTATTTTGCTTGTCAAGCTTTATGGCATATTTTCTATGGATATTGATTAAATGAGAACTTGGTTTATTATAGGGAACCAAGCTGATTTGACCCAATCGCAAGAGGAAGGACAGCAGTGAGTCTGATACTCAAGCGATACTAGGTGGGTAATATGTTTATGGTTATTGTGTGTATGGGCAAATTGCCTTGTGTGTGCTTATTTGCTTGCATAATATGATCTTATTGGTATCGAATTATATGAGCAATATGCATTTTGATTATAATTATGCATGAATTGATAAGCCTTATGGAAATGGACAATAATGAGAATTTAGAAAACTGTGAAAAATGCTTTGAGCATGAATCGAATGGATTATGTGATATATTTGGGTAAGAGAGTTACGGATGGAGTCACGTGCACGTTGACATAAAGCCTTCTCCCGGCTGCCCGCTTGAGGCCACGAGATCCTTGAGAAATCAGACTCGGATAGTTTACGGATTTAACTTCGGTTTATCCGGATCGTTTACGAAACTCTCGAGCCAATTGTTTGTGCATACACGATCAATTGTTGAGCATGATACATGTTAAATTGTTATATTGTGAAATCATATGACATGAGTTGTGATGCGATGATTGTATAGTGACGGATTTGATGATTTGTTATATGCTTGTATAAGTATATATGCTTGATTGTGTGGCTCGTTGCCAATGGCTATAAACGTATATGCCACTGAGCTTCGTAGCTCACCCCATTACTCTCCCCTCCTCAGGTGCAGATCGAGATGATTGTCGACCTTGCAAGGCATCGGAAACTTCAAGCTAGTTAGGAGCATTGTCTTAAGTTAGTACTTTGGTTAGCCCACCAGCATTTCATCATGGAGCATACTTTTGTATTTTTGGGATTTACTATCATTTTGTATTGTGCTACATTTTGAGACTACTTGATGAATTTCTTCGAATGAGAATGATAGATGATTTATGCAATTGGAATGATGAATGTATGTTTAGAATGCATGTGTGGAATGTATGCATATGTATGAGTATATGTATGTTTGTATGAATTGAAATATGGTTATGTATGGATGTTGGGATCGGGTCCGACGTTTTGGGGGCGCCCGTCGCCGGTGCGACCCGAGGGGCCGCCTCGGGTATCGGGGATACGGGGCCCGGGCCCAACATGTTTGGTATCAGAGCCAGGTTTAGTGTCCTTGACTTAGAATGCATATAGGACGACTTGTTTGATCTATAATTAATTGTTGCATTGATTACGTGACATGCATATCATGCATACATGTAGATTGCCATATAGCTAATCCTTAGTGTTTCCAATTAAAGGAGTACGATGTCACCTCGTAGAAGGACACGAGGAGTTATCAAGGATCTGCTTTTTGACTCTCCGACTAGGGAGGAGAGGATGATGAGTCCGTAGCCCTGTGGAATCTTGAGGCTTACAGTAGGGCTAGTTAGTGAGCCCATTCCTTCGCCGACTCGAGTCGCCGATTATCTTGAGCAAGTACCTCCACTGATCGAGGTTGTTCGAGCCTTTACTCGGTATTAAATGCGGTATGGGTCGGATGCCACGCCTTTGTTTCAGCCCGATTCGGAAGGGAGACGGTTTGTGAGTTGAGGAAGTATGGGCGATTGATTTCTTTGGGACATCGAGATCTGAAGAAGTTGAGACTTGGTTGCGAAACCGGCGAGAGTGTTAGACCCGGATGGAGTGTGAGGATGGCGAGAGAGTCATCTATCTTTGCCGCCATTTGCTTGAGGAGATGCTCTGCATTGGTGGGAGACCGTGCGAGCGGCAGATGAGGCCCGATGGGGTTGGCATGGCGGGACTTCCTTGTGGCTTCGGGAAGAAGTATCTGTCGAAGTCATGTTCAATGATAGAGGAGTTCCTCGGTTTGACCCGAGAGGATATGACAATCGAGAGATATGGCGCGGTTTACGACTATCTGGTATGCTTGGATCTAATCTTTGAGTGAGGCCGCCGGATGTCGCGGTTTGAGTCAGTCTGCACTTGGCTATCGAGAGAAGGTGATTGTGCAGAATTTACGTGGTTTCAAGCATTTGGTTGAAGCAGCTAGAGTTGAAAATATTGAGAATATCGAGTGTTGTGAATAAGAAGAGGAAGGCGGAGAGATCCGGAGAGGAGGTAGCACTAGTACTCCTATGCGACGGAGAGTCTAGGAGCTTCCCGATCGAGTCGAGAGGAGAGGAGTAGTGGTGCGAGCCGACTGGCCGATGAGGACTTCACTGCTTCTCACCAAGCCTCAACGGTGGGTGGCGATAGAAGGGGAGATGGAGATAGATCTTTTGTCCCGAAGTGTGAGCACTGTGGGAGAGCTCGTGGAGGAGAGTGCTTGATTGACGGAGCTTGTTTCAACTGTGGGAGAAGGGACACATTGCGGAGAGTGTCCTCATCCTCCACGACAAGAGAGGCGGATCTGGCTCAGGAGGGCGGAGACCGTGGGACGAGGATGCAATGTGAAGTGGGCGATTCGATCACGCAAGAGGGTGAATCTTACAGGGAGACCGAGAGGCGAGGCACCACTAAGGTGTTTGCGATGACTAGGGAGGATGCTGAGACCGCCCGAGATGTTGTCACAGGTACGGTACAGTTATTTTCTGATGCTGTGATTGTTTTGATTGATCCGGGTTCTACTCATTCGTTTGTTTCCTCGAGTAGACCCGTGTGTGATATGATTGTGAGCCCATTGGATACTCCGCTGATGGTGAGTACTCGATCGGCCAAGACATTGTGATTAGTCAAGTGTATAGAGGTTGTGAGATTCGCATTGGTGGAGAACTTCTAGTGGTCGATTTGATGCCACTGAAGATGGGAGGATTAGATGTGATTTTGGGCATGGATACTTTAGAGAAGTACAATGCCCGTTTGGATTATAAACAGAAGACAGTGGAGTTTGAATTGGATAGTGGAAAGAGAATGGTGTTTGTGGGGGACAGGAAAGCGAGTCCGCCCAGAATTGTTTCAGCATTGACAGCAGAGAAGATGATGAGTAAAGGATGTGAAGCATTCTTGGCCTATGTGGTGGACACCAGGGCTGATAGAGGGAAGTTGGAGGATATTCCAGTAGTAAGGGAATTCTTGGATGTCTTTCCCGAGGAATTGTCAGGACTACCGCCAGCTCGGGAAATTGAGTTTCCTATTGAGCTTTTGTCAGGTACAAGGTCGATTTCAATTCCGCCCTACCGGATGGCTCCGGCGGAATTGAAAGAGCTTAAGGAGCAATTGGAGGAATTATTGGAGAAGGGGTATATTCGACCGAGTTCTTCGCCTTGGGGAGATCCGGTTCTTTTTGTGAAGAAGAAGGATGGATCGTTGAGGATGTGTGTAGACTACAGGAAGCTGAATCAGGTAACTGTGAAGAACAAGTATCCGCTTCCTCGCATTGATGATCTGTTTGATCAATTGCAAGGAGAGAGAGTCTTCTCTAAGATAGATTTGAGATCGGGCTATCACTAGTTGAGGATTAAGGAGTCAGATGTGCCGAAGTCTGCTTTCAGGACTCGGTATGGGCATTTTGAATTCTTGGTGATGCCTTTTGGATTGACGAATGCGCCTGCAGCGTTTATGGATTTGATGAATCGGGTTTTTAAGTCATTCTTGGACCAATTTATCATTGTCTTCATTGATGATATTTTGGTGTATTCCAAGAGTGATGAGCAGCATGAGGAGCATTTGAGGATCGCTTTGGAGACTCTGACGAGGCATAAGTTATGCATGAAATTCGATAAGTCTGAATTTTGGTGAGGAAGTGCATTTCTTGGACATGTGATCTCCGAGCAAGAAGTTCATGTGGATCAAAGAAGATAGAAGGCTGTGGTGAGTTAGGAAGCCCCGAGGAATGTAGCGAGGTGAGGAGTTTTCGGGTTTGGCGGTTTATTACAGGAGATTCGTGGAGGGATTCTCTATGATAGCCGCTCCGATGACGAAGTTGTTGAGGAAAAATCATAAGTTTGTTTAGAGTGATGAGTGTCAGAAGAGTTTTGAGGAGCTTAAGCATAGATTGACGAGTGCTCTGATTTTGATTTTGCCATTGGGTGATGAGGGATATACGGTGTACAGTGATGCATCGAGGAAGGGTCTTGGTTGTGTTTTGATGCAGGGAGATCGGGTGATTGCTTATGCTTCGAGGCAGTTGAAGCCTTATGAGCTAAATTATCCGACGCACGATTTGGAGTTAGCAGCTGTGATCTTTGCTTTGAAGATTTGGCGGTATTATTTGTATGGAGTTCAGACGCGGATTTTTACCGATCATAAGAGTCTGAAGTATTTGTTGAGCCAGAAGGGATTGAATTTAAGGCAGAGAAGGTGGATCGAGCTACTAAAGGATTATGACTTGTTGATTGAGTATCATCCGGGCAAGGCCAATGTTGTGGCGGATGCCTTGAGCAGGAAGTCGTCGATTGCTCATGTTCGATCAGTTTATCTTCCTTTACCGAAAGAGATGGCCAAGCTTAAGATAAGCTTGAAGCAGGAGGAGTCGGAGTGCCTTCTAGCTAACTTTCGAGTGAGACCGATTCTCAGGGAAAAGGTTAGGGAGTTGCAGGCTCAAGATGCGGATTTGAGCAAGCTTCGGGATGAAATTCAGAAGGGTAAGATTTCAGAAGTAGAGGTGAGGGATGATGGGCTTATGACAGTGGAGAACAGGTTGTGTATTCCTAATGTGCAGGAAGTTAAGGCTGAGATTATGGATGAGGCACACAATGCGCCTTATGCCATGCATCCAGGTAGCACTAGGATGTATCGAGATCTGAGAGAGCATTTTTGGTGGAAAGGCATGAAGAGGGATATAGCAGAGTTTGTGAGTAAGTGTTTAGTGTGTCAGCAAGTCAAGGCTGAACACCAGGCACCTTCGGGCATGTTGAGGCCATTGTCCATCCCGGAATGGAAGTGGCAAAGAGTGACTATGGACTTTTTGATGGGTTTGCCCAGGACCAGTAGGAAGCACGATGCTATTTGGGTTATTGTGGATCGATTGACAAAGTCAGCTCACTTTTTGGCAATCAAGCAGACTGACTCTTTGCATGTTCTAGGAAAGAAGTATATCGATGAGATAGTGAGGCTGCATGGGATTTCGGATTCCATTGTTTCGGATAGAGACCCTCGGTTTACTTCGAGATTTTGGGGTAGTTTGCAGGAAGCTTTGGGGACGAAGCTGAATTTTAGTATGGCTTTTCACCCTCAGACGGATGGTCAATCTGAGAGGACCATTCGGACACTTGAGGGGATGCTTCGGGCTTGTGTGATGGATTTTCGAGGAGCTTGGGATGAGCATTTGCCGTTGGTCGAATTTGCTTATAACAATTCGTACCATTCGAGCATTCAGATGGCTCCATATGAGGCATTGTATGGCAGGAGGTGTAGGACTCCGATCTGTTGGGATGAAGAAGGAGAGAGGCAATTGGAAGGACGAATTGATTCGCATTTACGTTGAAAAAGTCAATCTGGTTAGCGGCTGACTTAAAGCGACCTGAGATAGGATGAAGAGTTATGTTGATGCTCACCGAAAGGAGATGGAGTATGAAGTCGGTGAGAAAGTGTTCCTTAAGACGTCTCCTTGGAAAGGAGTGATGAGATTTGGCAAGCAGGGTAAGTTGAGTCCGAGGTATGTGGGTCCTTATGAGATCCTTGAGAGGATTGGACCACTCGCCTATAGGTTGGCGTTACCTCCGGAGTTATCACAGATTCATAATGTTTTTTATGTGTCTATGTTGAGAAGGTATAGATCGGATCCTTCTCACATCGTTCAGACTAGTGAGGTTCAGCTAAAGGATGATTTAAGCTATGAGGAGCTTCCAGTGCAAATCTTGGATTCCAAGGACAAGGTTCTCAGGAACAAGACGGTTCAGTTAGTCAAATTCCTATGGAGGAACCATTCGATAGAGGAGGCTACTTAGGAGCCATTGGAAGCCATGCGGGAGAAGTATCCGCATCTCTTCGATGATTCAGGTAAATTTCGAGGACGAAATTTCTTTTAAGAGGGGGAGAAATGTTAGGGCCCAAATTTTTTTTTAATGATGTTATTAAGCATAAAGTTTGATAATTGTGTGATTATGCCTTAGTTTGACTAAATTGGGAATAATAGTGGATAATTGAGGTGTATTTGCGTTTAATGTGGTTTAAATGAGAATTAGAGGATTTAATTATGTGAGGGCATTTTAGGAAGTTCATTTAAGTTGGAATGGATTTAGGCTTAGTAGGAGGGGTATTTTGGTCTTTGACCACCTTAGGTTTTAAAGAAAGACTTAGAAGAAAGAGAAAAGAAAGAGAAAGAAAGAGGAAAAGAATAGAAGAAGAAAAGAGAAAGCGATGGCGATGACGGTGAGAAGAAGAGAAGAGTAGAGAGGTTGTGCGCTCCTTGAGATTTCCGACAGTTTCGAATCATTTCTGGGTAAGTCTCGTTTGTTTAAGCTTGTTTTAGTTGGATTAAACCCTAAGATGACTTGAATATGTGAGAATCGAAGGTTTTAGGGTTTTAGGGCATAAATGTAGAGATTTCCTTGGGTTGATGTGTTTGTGTTAGATTTGAAGCTTAGAATGGGTTAGAACTGTAGTAGAAGTCTTGATCTATGCCTTAGATATGTTGCATTTGAGTTTGGAAAGGATTGGAGTTGGAAAATCTGGGATTTTTGGGTTGAGAGCGTTTCCCGATCCGCGTGTCATGACGTGCTCGAGCACGCCATGACGTCTTAATAATACTGTTGCCGAGGAGGCGTGCACGGGCGACTCACCGCGAAGGCTTGGCCTTCGTCGCGGCGAAGCGTCGCGGCGAGCCCCATTTTGTCCGAAAATGAATTTTTTAGTATTTTGGGCATATCTTGGGCTTTAGATGTCCGATTGAGGTGATTTTGGATTCGTTATGAACTAGAGAAAAAGGACTATGAGTTGTATGAAGAAGGGAAGTTCGAAAATTGTTTCGAAGAATTCGGGATTTTAGTTGGAAGTCAGATGGAGACCTTTACTGCTTTATTTTGCTTGTCAAGCTTTATGGCATATTTTCTATGGATATTGATTAAATGAGAACTTGGTTTATTATAGGGAACCAAGCTGATTTGACCCAATCGCAAGAGGAAGGACAGCAGTGAGTCTGATACTCAAGCGATACTAGGTGGGTAATATGTTTATGATTATTGTGTGTATGGGCAAATTGCCTTGTGTGTGCTTATTTGCTTGCATAATATGATCTTATTGGTATCGAATTATATGAGCAATATGCATTTTGATTATAATTATGCATGGATTGATAAGCCTTATGGAAATGGACAAGAATGAGAATTTAGAAAACTGTGAAAAATACTTTGAGCATGAATCGAATGGATTATGTGATATGTTTGGGTAAGAGAGTTACGGATGGAGTCACGTGCACGTTGACATAAAGCCTTCTCCCGGCTGCCCGCTTGAGGCCACGAGATTCTTGAGAAATCAGACTCGGATAGTTTACGGATTTAACTTCGGTTTATCCGGATCATTTACGAAACTCTCGAGCCAATTGTTTGTGCATACACGATCGATTGTTGAGCATGATACATGTTAAATTGTTATATTGTGAAATCATATGACATGAGTTGTGATCACGATGATTGTATAGTGTGGTTGATGATTTGTTATATGTTTGTATAAGTATATATGCTTGATTGTGTGGCTCGTTGCCAATAGCTATAAACGTATATGCCACTGAGCTTCGCAGCTCACCCCATTACTCTCCCCTCCTCAGGTGCAGATCGAGACGATTGTCGACCTTGCAAGGAATCGGAAACTTCAAGCTAGTTAGGTGCATTGTCTTAAGTTAGTACTTTGGTTAGCCCGCTAGCATTTCATCATGGAGCATACTTTTGTATTTTTGGGATTTACTTTCATTTTGTATTGTGCTACATTTTGAGACTACTTGATGAATTTCTTCGAATGAGAATGATAGATGATTTATGTAATTGGAATGATGAATGTATGTTTAGAATGCATGTGTAGAATGTATGCATATGTATGTTTGTATGAATTGAAATATGGTTATGTATGGATGTTAGGATCGGGTCCGACGTTTTGGGGGCGCCTGTCGCCGGCGCGACCCGAGGGGCCGCCTCGGGGATCGGGGATACGAGACCTGGGCCCAACAATCATGCTCAAATTCATAAAAATATTTAACAATTCTTTTTTAAGAATTATCTATTTGATATGAGAATATGTATGAATAGTTCCCTAGAAAAAGAGGAAAATAAAATAATAATTGGAAAAGGAGAGGAAGATTTGCAAGTTCGATAAATGTACATGTATCTAAATTGCATTGCTCTTGTATCAAGGTTGAACCTTCCACAAATCCAAGGGGAGTAATTATAGGTGAATAAATCATATATCATTGTTTTACACATCAATTAGCTTTCTTCTATTTGATATTGACACATCCCCTAATATAACATAAATTTCATTAAGGGGTTCATATCACCTATTCCTGCATCAGTTCCGATTTTGTTCCATGATAATTCAATGACATTTTAATAACTGATAGAGAGGTTTCTGCTTTGCTCTCACCTAATCCAAGATAATGCATTTTCTTTCCTTTGATTTTGTTTCCCCTCTTTACTTCCCCTTCTTAACTCTTAATTTTCTTTGATCTTGCTTCAGATGTTGCTTGCCTTCTAGAGTGCATAGTGAATGACATGCTGCTTATGAGAAGAGTTTGGTACACAAAACCTTTGTTGGTTGCTTCTGTGTTGTTTACCGTCTAGAGTGCCTAGTGAATTCCCTGCCGCTTATAAGAAGAGTTTGGTACACAAAATCTTTGGCAATCACCTCTATAGTCAGGTACTTTTTGTCCTGAGTTTGTAAATAACATCTTCTCAACACATTCCATCCCCCTTTTTGGTTAATTCATGGAATGCCTCCTAAACTTTTGAGGTGAGGGGTAGTGTTACTTCTGGATCATATCCATTTTTGTTATATGAAGAAAACCAGAGTTGATACACAAGTCCTTGTCTTTTTGTTTTAATAGTTTATGTAAGAAGATTGATGACTGTAAGTTGACATACTTGTTGAGTTAAGAGGACTTCATTTCTATTAATTTTGATAGCAATCAAATAATAATAATCTTATAAATGTATAAACTATTTTGATAAATTTGTTAAATGTGTAGAAAAATGTAAGTAACACTTAATCAACTCAAAAGGTGTGCAATCAATGCCAAACGAAGCGCTACCTTAGACAAAGCGCTACACTAGATGAAGCACAACAATAGATGAAGCGCTACACCAGACGAAACGCAATACCAGAGAAAGCGCAACACCAGACGAAGCAATATAATAGACGAAGTGGAATAACAAATGAAACGTAGTAAAAGAAGAAGCATTATTTTAGACGATAAAAAAGGCAGATATTCTAGAACGTCAAACAGTTAGTTAGTTGGAGTTAGTTACAGGACTCAACTAATGACCGTTTCTAGAAGATTCAAGAAGCAATTTTCAAGAAGACAATTGAAGACTTAGACTATAAATACTAATTCTAGTCGAAGACTAAAATAACGAATGCTTTTATATTAGTAAAAATTCTGTATTCAAAGTGAGAAAGAAGTGAGCAAATACATCTGTAGCCTAAAGCTCAAAAATACTTTTTTTAGAGAGAGAAATGAAGCCTAGAGCTTGGAGAGACTAATACAGCTGATAAAGAATACTTTGTGAGAGAGACTTGAAGAGACTCTACAAGTTTAGAAACAATACTTGTAAAGTTGGAAGAGTATAGTGAAATCTCAGACAAACTCTGAGGACTGGACGTAGCCCAAGATTTGGGCTGAACTAGTATAAAATCGCAACGTCTATTCTCTAATCCTTATCTTTTAATTTTCTTATTGTTAGACGAGTAGATAATATTACTTGCTATTGCATTGTTTATCAACTTTAGCAAAGTGTTGTAGTAATCATTTGAATTTTCGTAAAGAAATTCAAGAAGTCTCAAAAGATTAATATTTTCGGAAAAAAAAATTACACAATTCAACCCCCTTCTTGTGTAGTTTACATATCATATCGGATTTCTCTATTAACAAGTGATTTACTTCAGTTGGTACCAGAGCAAGGTTTCTTAGAAACACTGTCACAAAGTGAGGACAAAGATCCATGGCTGAATCACATGTTTTTATAGCTGAAGGTGCCCCGGTCACAAGATCTCTTTCATTCAATGGTGAGGATTATCATTATTAGAAGGACAGGATGCAGCTCGTCATAGAATCTACACATATGATCTTTGGGATATCATCGAGATTGGTCCATATACACCAACAGATGATGAAGGCAATATCATCTCTTGTGACAAATGATCAGTCGATCAGAAAGCTCGATTTTAGTTAAATTCAAAGGCCAAGTTCTTTCTAAGTTGTGTCCTAAGCAGAAGTGAATATGACAAGGTTCATGGATGCATATCTGCAAAGGAGATACGGGACATATTAGCCATTGCACTTAAAGGTACAAATCAAGTGAAACAGTCCAAAATCAGTATTCTTGTTCATTAGTATGAGCTGTTCAAGATGAAAGATGAGGAGACTATTGATAAGATGTTTAGACGATTTCAAACAATTGTTAATGGACTTAAAGTTCTTGGCAAAATCTACTATAATTAAGATCATGTCAGAAAGATTCTTAGAAGTCTACTTAAAAGATGGAGACCCAAGGTTATAACAATACAAGAGGCCAAGGACTTAAGCAAGCTGAAGTTAGATTAATTGTTTGGTTCACTGAAGATACATGAAGTAGAGCTTGATGCAGAAGATAAACCTAGAAGAGATAAGTCTATCGCATTAAAGGCTGGTAAGAAGAATCAAAAGAACCAGAAAAATAGAAGCACATCTTCAAAAACATTAAAGATTGAAGAAATCAAGAATGATGATGCCAGTGTGTTGGATCCCAAATTTTTGTTTTCTTGAAGTTATTAAGCATGAATTATTTTGATTTATGGTTTATGGTATAGTTTGATTTTCTGGAAAATTTGACTTTTTGAGATTAGTATGGAATTATATTTATGAAAGAGTAAAATGTGTAAGGGCAAAATAGGCAAAGCACATGAGTTAGGATGTTTTAGGCTAAGTGTAGGAGGGCATAATAATCCTTGCCCATGTTGTAGGTTTAAGAGGTTAGGGTTTAAAGATTAAAAAGAAATAAAGAAAGAAAAGAAGAATAGAAAGAGGAAGAGAAAGAAGAAAGCGAAGGAGGCGTGACGGTGAAGAAAGAAGAAGAAGAGGAAAGAGAAGTTTTGTTTGAGGATTCTTGACAGATTTCAAGCATCCTTAAGGTAAGATTAACTCTTCTACACTTGTTTAGGTTGAATCTAACCTTAGTTTTGCATGGAT
Organism: Erythroxylum novogranatense; assembly: GCA_029891385.1. Lineage (NCBI taxonomy): Eukaryota > Viridiplantae > Streptophyta > Magnoliopsida > Malpighiales > Erythroxylaceae > Erythroxylum > Erythroxylum novogranatense. Next base: position 51,757,104 of record CM057230.1, read on the forward strand.
TGAGGGAGAAATCGTTGTTTTAGGGTTTATGGTGAAATGTTGTAGATTTGCTTGGGTTTGTGTTTTTGTTGATGTTTTTGAGTTAGAATGAGGTTAGAATGGAAGTATATGACTTGATTCATGGTTTAGATGTGTTGTAGTTGAGAAAGGAAAGGATTAAGAGTCGGAAATGTTAAAGATCTGTCGAAAATCTGGGTTCGGAGCCCCGCACGTCGCTACAAGCTTCAAGGCCGCCGCCATGACAGCGCTGAGTCGCATGCCTTGACGACGTCGATAGAGGGCTGCATGACGTGCCGAACCATATGCAAATGGCGTGCCGAACCCTTCGTCATGGCGAGGCGATTTTCAACGTAAGTATTTTTAGTATTTTGATCATATCTTTTACTCTGAAGTCCTTTTGGGGTGATTTTAGGCGTTGTGAACTAGAGATAGATCTACAAGTCTTATGAAGTGATGAAATTATGAATTGGTTTCTAAGATTATGGAATTTTAGATGGAGGTTAAGAATGAAATTATGGTTTCAACATGAGATTTTGAATAAGATTTTGGTTCTTATTTTAGGAGATCAAGAGGATCAAGAGGCTCAAGAGGAAACTCATTCCTAGGCAAGACAAGCAAGGAATTCAGGTGGGTTCATGTTTATAATAAAGTAACTAAGTACTCATTGTTTAGTTCAAATCAAGCAAGATCTCATGCATTTATATTACATCATTCACGATCGCATTGCATACTACCATGAATGATTATTTTACGCTATGTGTTTTGCATTCATGATTATTATCAAGATTTTCACAAAGTAGTGTTCTCCTTTTACGAATACAAGTACATGAATTCAAGTATTACGAAATACATGACCAACAAGTTTACAAGAAAGATTACAAGCAAGTGCGGTTTGGCGAACAAGTTTACAAGAACATGAATTATGCATACTTATGTGGGTTTGTGGTGTCCCTCACGATAGTCAAGTGCACATTGACTCACGAAAAGGCTTCTCCAGCCTGTCAGACTGCGGGCACGTGGTTATCCCACAAGGATTCCCTCATGAAACTACGTCTACACATCAACATTTCGATGGCATGTGTCGTACGTCACGAACCCGGGACACCCAAACCATCATGTTATGTGCTATGTTTTGTTATGTGACATGCATCATGAATTATTTCAAGAATCAAGTATTTTTCAAGAAATGACCCATACATGCTCAAGTATCATGATTTCAGCAAGTATTACGGCAATGAGATAGTTTGAATATTTTGCTTATTACGATATTATAAATATGTTCCCACGAGCTTTATAGCTCACCCTCAATCTCCCCATTCGGTGTGAGCCGGAGATCGAGTGAGTCACGAGTTTGGCAGCGCTCCGTTTCATTTCATATGTTTGATTATGTTCCAGACTTTAGTTTCATTTCAAGTATCATTGGTTCAAGAGTGTTTTATACTTTTGGCTCTTGAACTCAAAGTTGTAATTTGATTTGAGATAATTCGTAAGGCTTTATGAAACTCTTCTTTGGGCATGAATTATGAATATGTTTAAAAGTATGAAAGTTTCACGATGGGTCCATTGAACTTCCGATGGTCTCCTTTTCTAAATCGTTAAATTGCATGTTTGGATGTGATTGTTTAAATTATGCATGAAAGCGGGTTTCAAGCTTACTTTCCAAAGAGCCCATTAACCTTCCGCGAGCTTTTCTTTTCTTTTAAATGTATGAATCTCACGTTTTCCGCCACACTCTCATGTCGACGTTGGGCTCCGACAGTGGGTCCAACATGTTTGGTATCGAGCGCTAGGTTTTGATCTAGGTCGCATGACATTGCTTTCAAGGAATTACTTGCATTGTTTTACGATTGGGCTGTTTTTGCATACTTTGAAAAGTGTCTTACATGAACTAAAGTTCTCAATTGTTTTCTATTCAAGGAGTGAACATGCCACCTCGAAGGAGAACTCGGGGAGCTACGACTCGATCTCATTCTCGTCAGGGGAGCACGGATGAATCCCATGTTCCTCCGGATCTTGGGACACGTTACATTACGATTTCAGAGGCACCTAGTTTGCCACAAGAAGTGCCTCCTCCGCCTCCTCCTATGCCTCGGGGTACTCCCATGGATCCGGGTTTCTTTCAAGCCTTTGCTCAGGCTTTCACTTATGTCATGGGTCAGAGTTCACAGATGCCAATCGCAGTCTCCGGTGAGCGAGAGGGCGATATGACAAGCTCCGGAAGTTTGGGGGTCAGTGGATTTCAAGCGGACTACAATCCGTAAGAGGCGAAGCTTTGGTTGAGGAGGACCGAGAGGTCTAGTTCGGATGAGATGCTCGGATGAGGATAAAATTTGGATTATCGGTCGATCTATTGCGGTGATGCACTACATTGGTGGGAGACAGTGCCCCACAGTCAGGTGGTTCCTTCGGTGCTGGCATGGAGGGACTTTGTCGAGGTGTTCAGAAAGAAGTATCTCTCCAGGGTGTATGTGCAAGATAAGGCCAGAGAGTTTCTGAATCTTATGCAGAGGGACATGAGTGTGAGCGAGTATGAGTTGAAGTTCACACAGCTTTCACGATATGCAGCAAACATTGTGGCAATAGAGGAAGACAAGTGCCGCAAGTTTGAAGGAGGTCTTCACTTGGGAATCAGGGAGAAAGTCCTGATTCATAATTTCTGTGACTACCAGTAGTTAGTGGATGCTGCTCTCTAGGCTGAGAAGCTGGAGAATATCAGGAATGAAGCGAACAAGAAGAGGAAGAACAGGGAGCAGAGTTTCAAAAAGGGTGCTAGTGCTCCATTGCCTGAGAGGAGCACGGGGAGCTCTTTCAATCAGAGTGAAGTGGGTAGCAGTGGGGCTACTAGGAACAAGCAGGTCAGGGCTGTTTCAGGCCAAGCCTCTAATGTGGGAGGCACAGGTAGAGCTGGAAGGAGCGGGTTCACCTACCCGTTATGTGATCAGTGTGGGAAGCATCATCAGGGAGAGTGCCTTAGATCACTTGGAGTTTGTTTCAGATGCGGAGAGAAGGGACATATAGCCAAGCATTGTCCACAGGCACCGAGACCGAGAGGGTCACATTTGAGCTCTAGGCGTGCGAGCAGTGGGAACTAGACCAGATTACGAGGTAGGCGCTCTGGGGCTGTAAAGAAGACATTCCTCCAGAAGGCCAAGGGTCAGCGCCGCAAGAGTGTTTGCCATGACCAGGGAGGAAGCTGCAGCCGCACCTGAGGTTGTCACGGGTATGGCTCAGTTATTTGATTCAGCAGTATTTGTGTTGATTGATTATGGTTCCACGCACTTTTTTGTTTCTGCTAGCATAGCATTGCATGGTGTGAGTTCTGTGCCTTTGGATAGGCCCTTGATTGTTAGTACTCCTCTAGGGAGGAATGTGGTGATCAGTCAGGTGTTTGAGCAGTGTGAGCTCTTCATAGATGGTGCTAGATTGCTAGTGGACTTACTACCGCTAGACCTTAGAGGTTTAGATGTTATTCTGGGGATGGATACCATGGAGAAGTATCTGGCCAAGTTAGATTGTGGTCGGAAAGAGGTAGAGTTTGATCTGGGAAATGGTGAGAAGGTGATCTTCAGAGGAGACAGGAAGATACCTTCGCCAAGACTGATTTCAGCTATGTTAGCTGAAAGGATGATAGGCCAGGGATGTGAAGCTTTCTTGGCGCATGTTGTAGATGCCGATGTGCATGAAGGGAAGTTAGAGGATTTCCCGGTTGTGAGGGAATTCCCAGATGTGTTCCCAAATGAGTTACCAGGTTTGTCGCTGGTGAGGGAAATCGAGTTTGCCATTGACTTGATTCCCAGAACCGCGCCTATTTCTATCCCGCCTTACAGGATGGCTCCAGCTGAGTTGAGGGAGCTTAAGGAACAGTTGGAGGAACTGTTAGAGAAGGGTATGTCAGCCTAGTTAGTCTCCTTGGGGAGCACCAAAGGTCTTGTTGTTAAGAAGAAGGATGGATCATGGCGGATGTGCATTGATTATCGGAGGCTTAACAAGGTGACAAGAAGAACAAGTATCCGTTGCCACGGATAGATGATCTGTTTGACCATTCAGGAGCTAGGGTTTTCTCAAGATTGATCTCGAGTCGCTATCATCATTTCGGGATCGAGGAGTGCGATGTGAGCAAGACGACATTCAGACCCGTTATGGGCACTATGAGTTTTAGTTATGCCATTCGGCTTGACCAATGCTCCAGCTGCTTTCATGGATCTTATGAATAGTGTTTTCAGGGAGTTTCTGGATCAGTTTGTCATATTGTTTATAGATGACATTTTGGTGTATTCTAAGAGTGAAGAAGATCATGAGAAGCATCTCAGGATTGTTTTGCAGACTCTTAGGGAGAGAGAGCTTTATGCTAAGTTCAGCAAGTGTGAGTTCTGGCTTCATGAGGTGACTTTCCTTGGACATGTGATTTCACAGGATGGTGTACATGTTGATCCGAGAAACAGGATGAAGAGTTACACTGATGCTCATCGGAAGGAGATGGAGTATGAAGTCGGTGAGAAAGTGTTTCTCAAGACATCTCCTTGGAAGGGGGTATTACGGTTTGGCAAGAAAGGCAAGTTAAGTCCAAGATATGTGGGTCCGTATGAGATTCTTGAGAGGATCGGGCCTTTAGCTTACAAATTGGCGTTACCGCCATAGTTGTCTCAGATCCACGATGTCTTTCACGTTTCCATGCTGAGGAGGTACAGATCAGATCCTTCTCATGTCATCCAGGTTTCAGACATTCAGTTAAGAGACGACTTAAGTTATGAGGAGATTCCAGTAGCGATCTTGGACACCAAGGAGAAAGTCCTCAGGAATAAGATAGTTCAGCTCGTTAAGGTTTTGTGGAGGAACCATGCAGTGGAAGAAGCCACGTGGGAGCCTTTGGACGCTATAAAGGAGAAGTATCCAGGTCTTTTCGATGATTCAGGTAAATTTCGAGGACGAAATTTCTTTTAAGAGGGGGAGAAATGTTGGACCCCAAATTTTTGTTTTCTTGAAGTTATTAAGCATGAATTATTTTGATTTATGGTTTATGGTATAGTTTGATTTTCTGGAAAATTTGACTTTTTGAGATTAGTATGGAATTATATTTATGAAAGAGTAAAATGTGTAAGGGCAAAATAGGCAAAGCACATGAGTTAGGATGTTTTAGGCTAAGTGTAGGAGGGCATAATAGTCCTTGCCCATGTTGTAGGTTTAAGAGGTTAGGGTTTAAAGATTAAAAAGAAATAAAGAAAGAAAAGAAGAATAGAAAGAGGAAGAGAAAGAAGAAACGAAGGAGGGCGGCGGCGGTGAAGAAAGAAGAAGAAGAGGAAAAGAGAAAGTTTTGTTTGAGGATTCTTGTAGCACCCCACTCCCGACGAGACCCGAACCCGATATCCATGGTGATATCCGAGCCCGTGACCCGCGAGGGTGGCGTACTAGAACATTCATTACCTTATTAACAAAAATCGTATGACATTTTTTTTTCTTTCAAAAACATTAGAGTGCGCAAAACAAACATTGACTTGGCCCAATTATAACAAAACATTTTCAAATATAAAACCATTTCACTGATAAAACAATTTTAATCATTATTAGCACTCATTAGTGCTCAGTCACTCTATACAATTACATGTAAACAATTGGGCCTACTAAATACCAAATGAATACACTAGTGCAGATACGGACGACACTAATCCCGACCCGATACTTTGTCTTGCTAGCAGTAGACGTACTCCCGTGTGTCCAACGGGGTACTCTCCATTTCCTAAAAAATAGATGCAATGTTGGGTGAGTTTGCGAACTCAGTGAGAAACCATCATTGATGGTTCACCCAACTCATGCATATCCACATAATCACACAATATTGTATATATATCATAAACAAGAAATCACAGGCATTCAATTTCACATTTTATAAGGCAATAAGCCTTTCACACAATTCACATTAAACATTCATTTATGCAGTGTGCATGTGACTCTTTCATTTTCTTTCGTTGTTATGACCGTATACCGAGCTCATATCGTTGAGTCATTGGCTCAAACATTGGGCTTAAAGCCCGAAACGTTAGGCATAGCTCGATCATCGAGCCGAGGCTCGAATACGTTGGGCACGAGGCCCTGTGCGTTGAGCTTAAAGCTCTGAAATCGGTGGCGACACCGGTCATAACTGCCATTATCTGATCATTTACTATGCATGAATGCACATGTCATTTTCTAATATCCAATTATCGCGTTTCTATTTCCAATTTCAATTAATTACTATTTTCGATCATTTTCCAATGTCCTCGGACTTTTAGTCCGGTATTTCATTCCATGCATTTACCTTTCGTTTCACTACCACATTTACAATCCAATTTACTAATGCATTCTCACGCACTTATTCTCATTTGCACTTCATATCATAATCCAATATTTGAACACCCATGGTCCCAAATCAATCAAATCAATCAATCACATATATCCATCCTTGCTTCCTCATGGCAATCAATGCATATAATTAATAAACACATAAGGTTGAGAAACCAACTAGGTTCACCTATTACTTAGAGCTAATCTTAGGAAGTTTACGCCCGTCGGTCGGACGACGCTCCACTTGGGCCTCTATAAGAAACAGAGAAAGAACGAGTCACTACAGATGCAATTTGTGCACATGTAGGTGAAATATGCATGTTCATGAATTTTCCAGCCCTAAATCCAAATTTCCCCATAACAAAATCCGTCTAAAAATTAGAAACCTATTGGCGCTGACGGTGCGCAATTCGGACCTCTATAGGTCCCCAATTAAACAAAACAGTGATTAAAGACTCCGCTACCCGGGGCCACGTCAATTTCCCGTCCAAAAATTTCCAATTTCTCACAAAATGAAATTAAATGTTCTACGAATCCGATGCCTCAAGAATCAGGTCAATCGGACGTCGGACGGAAAAGAAATTGACAAAAGAAGCATGAAATCACCAATTACCAATTAACAAATAAAAATAATAAAATAATAATAATAATAATAAATAAATAAAAATAACTAAGACCAGCCACGCTGGGGGCGACGTCTCGCCTAGGGCGAGGCGTCGCCCTAGCGACGTGGCCCCTTTACGCCTCGTCACTAGGGCGAGGCGTCGCCCTAGTGACCGGGGGTGATTCCATTTCCTTTTTTTTTATTTTCAATCCAATTTTCAACACCAATAATTCATTGTACACAATTCAGAAAATTTCCAACTATATCTCGTTGGAAAGATCATGAAACCCTCTACAATTCTCAAGAAGACCATAAAAATCAATTTCACCCTTAAGGGTGTCAAAAATCCCTTCAAAGCTACTGCCTACTCAAATCCCATTAAAACAGAACAGTACATTACAAATTCCTTAACTCTCTGATTCTTCAGCCAAAAATTACCACATAAATAGGATCAATAAGTTCACAATGTCATCTACAACTTTCATGAACAACCCAAAATCAAATTCCATTGCTAAACAAGTCAATTAATTCACTCAATGTTGCTGTCCCTGAAATCATTCAATTTGAGCAGTAAACTTATAACAAGCATAACTCCCTGTACACAAGTCAGAAAAATCAGAACTTTATATCCCTGAAAAGATAAATCCTCAAACTTCAATTTTCATGAAGAACTCAATTTCCAATTTAATTTCTAACCATTTCAAAACTGTCATGCAAGTTACTGCCATGATCAGCAATTCCTAACCTAATGCAGGATCAGTTTTTGCAAAATCATAACTCCCAACTCTGACCTCTAAAAATTATATGCCATATCTCATTTTCAAGATAATTTCTTCCTCTTCAACTTTACAGAAGATCACTCACACCAATTCAGTCCAAAAAAATGGCTAAAATTGCTTCCAAGCAGAATACTCACAAGTCAGACACTTAAGCTAGGTTTCATCAACATGCCCAAAACCAGTCCATAGGAATCAGTTCATATCTCCCAATATACAACTCGAAAATTAGCAAGATTAGTGGCAATGGAAAGCTAACTCAATATGCCTCAACTTCCATGAAGACCATTCTCCCTAATTCTATCTCAATTAATTTATAAAAATCAGTAAAGCTCATAGGTTATGGTTTCGGTTACTGTTTACAGGCAATAAAACAGTAACTTTCCATGCCAAATTTCAACCTATTAGAGTTACAATTTGACAACACCTATTTCACACAAAAATGTAGCTAACATATGAAAGTTTCATTGGGCACAAACTTCACCTCATTTACACACCTACACAGTTAGTTATGCTCAAAACATTACAATAGGCTCAACACCAAAATTTCCAGATTTCACCTATACCTCATTCTCTTCCATTCTATCACTTTACCTACATTAATATACATTCATTTACACCTCCAATTCAGCCACAAACTCAACACAATATTTATCTGTATTCTTACACAAAAGTTGGCAGCAATAATTCCTCAATTCCTATGCACAATTCATCATCAACATGCAATTACAATCAAGCTAAAACCATTCATCACTCATCCTACTTTCAATTCATAACTAACTCTAATCTTATACCCATTAATTTTTATCATCAATTTAAGGCATCAATAATCATAATAAACATACCATAACCCCCATTCAATGTTTCTACCTACCATGATTCATAAATTCATACTTAAGCATCATTGAAAACTTAATTAAACTAACTTACCTAATTAGCTTTTCCAACCTTGAATTCTTTTCAATTCTTTCCTAACAATTGCTAACCCCTTCTTCTCACCTCATGCAAGAGAGTGGTCTTCATGGTAGGCAAGCAAGTAAGTTAAGTGTATGAAGAAAGTGAAGGAAGGTTTGATAAGAGAAAAGAGAAGAAGAAAATCGATGAAGGAGGAGAAGACTTGAAGCTAGTTTCGGATGATGCCTAAACCTCTCCACCTTTGTTCTTTTATTCACTTTTCAATGCAAAGCGATAGGAACCACTTGAGTCTTAAATGATGGCATTTGGTGGCAAAATATGATTGGTTCAAAAGTTTAAAGAAAAGTCAAAGTATTAATTCTTTAATCCAGATCAAAAGCTAACCCAATCAACTCAATTGACCCCAATTTAAATCCCAAAATAATATACCCAATAAGACAGTGCCATAGGGTAGCAATTTTAGCTCTAGAAAATCGACCGTTCATTATTGGCGATTTTTTGATCCGGAATTTCGAAATTTCCCGAATCATTTTTTTGAAAATTACCTAAATTGCCCAAAATTGTAACACATAAGACAGTCCACTCCCAATAATTTTTTAAACACAAAAACCACACTTTCCACAACAAAAACACATTTAGGCCATTTATCGGCGATTTTGCCGGTCCGAAAATTTTCTCCGGATAATTCCAGAAAAATTCTCATAAATCCCTAAAAATGTAAAACACTCTATGGAGCACTCCAAATAATTTTTTTCAAATCCCATTATCACACCAATTTCACAAAAGATCCCAATTAGACACTTATGCCGTGAAATGTCATGAATGCATGTATGACTATGTGCCTGTGCAAAACTCACCATTTATAGAGGCTGCATGACATATGTTCATGCCGAGATATAATTTAATACTCCTAACCCATCCTCGTCCCAATTTACTAAAATACCCTTCCCATCAGAGATGGGATGTTACAATTCTTGACAGATTTCAAGCATCCTTAAGGTAAGATTAACTCTTCTACACTTGTTTAGGTTGAATCTAACCTTAGTTTTGCATGGATTGAGGGAGAATCGTTGTTTTAGGGTTTATGGTGAAATGTTGTAGATTTGCTTGGGTTTGTGTTTTTGTTGATGTTTTTGAGTTAGAATGAGGTTAGAATGGAAGTATATGACTTGATTCATGGTTTAGATGTGTTGTAGTTGAGAAAGGAAAGGATTAAGAGTCGGAAATGTTAAAGATCTGTCGAAAATCTGGGTTCGGAGCCCCGCGTCATGCGACGAAGCTTCAAGGCCGCGTCATGACGTGTGTAAGAACCCTTGCCGAGACGCTACTGAGTCGCGACGTCATGACGTGCCGTACGCTCATTGTCGCATGGCGAGGCCGCTTTTCAATGAAGTATTTTTAGTATTTTGATCATATCTTTTGCTACAGAAGTCCTTTTGGGGTGATTTTAAAGGCGTTGTGAACTAGAGAGATAGATCTACAAGTCTTATGAAGTGATGAAATTATGAATTGGTTTCTAAGATTATGGAATGTTAGATGGAGGTTAAGAATGAAATTATGGTTTCAACATGAGATTTTGAATAAGATTTTGGTTCTTATTTTAGGAGATCAAGAGGATCAAGAGGCTTAAGAGGAAACTCATTCCTAGGCAAGACAAGCAAGGAATTCAGGTGGGTTCATGTTTATAATAAAGTAACTAAGTACTCATTGTTTAGTTCAAATCAAGCAAGATCTCATGCATTTATATTACATCATTCACGATCGCATTGCATACTACCATGAATGATTATTTTCTGCTATGTGTTTTGCATTCATGATTATTATCAAGATTTTTCACAAAGGAGTGTTCTCCTTTTTACGAATACAAGTACATGAATTCAAGTATTACGAAATACATGACCAGCAAGTTTACAAGAAAGATTACAAGCAAGTGCCAGAGATCGAGTGAGTCACGAGTTTCGGCAGCACTCCCGTTTTCATTTCATATATTTGATTATGTTCCGAGACTTTAGTTTCATTTCAAGTATCATTGGTTCAAGAGTGTTTTATACTTTTGGCTCTTGAACTCAAAGTTGTAATTTGATTTGAGATAATTCGTAAGGCTTTATGAAACTCTTCTTTGGAGCATGAATTATGAATATGTTTAAAAGTATGAAAGTTTCACGATGGGTCCATTGAACTTCCGATGGTCTCCTTTTCTAAATCGTTAAATTGCATGTTTGGATGTGATTGTTTAAATTATGCATGAAAGCGGGTTTCAAGCTTACTTTCCAGCAGGCCCATTAACCTTCCGCGGGCTTTTCTTTTTCTTTTAAATGTATGAATCTCACGTTTTCCCGCCACACTCTCATGTCAGACGTTGGGCTCCGGCAGCGGGGTCCAACATGTTTGGTATCAGAGCGCCTAGGTTTTTGATCTAGGGCTGCATGACATTGCTTTCAAGGAATTACTTGCATTGTTTTACACGATTGGAACTGTTTTTGCATACTTTGAAAAGTGTCTTACATGAACTAAAGTTCTCAATTGTTTTCTATTCAAGGAGTGAACATGCCACCTCGAAGGAGAACTCGGGGAGCTACGACTCGATCTCATTCTCGTCAGGGGAGCACGGATGAATCCAATGTTCCTCCGGATGTCGGGACACGTTCTGTTTCGATTTCAGAGGCACCTAGTTTGCCACAAGAAGTGCCTCCTTCGCCTCCTCCTATGCCTCAGGGTACTCCCATGGATCCAGGTTTCTTTCAAGCCTTTGCTCAGGCTTTCACTTATGTCATGGGTCAGAGTTCACAGATGTCAATCGCAGCTCCGTGAGATGTGGAGGGGCGATGACAAGCTTCTAAGTTTGGGGTCATGGATTTCAATGGGACTACAAATCCGTAAGAGGCGAAGCTTGGTTGAGGAGGACCGAGAGGTCCTAGTTCGATGAGATGCTCGGATGAGGATAAGTCGGATTATCTGATCGATCTGTTGCAGGGTGATGCACTGCATTGGTGGGAGACAGTGCCCCACAGTCAGGTGGTTCCTTCGGTGCTGGCATGGAGGGACTTTGTCGAGGTATTCAGAAAGAAGTATCTCTTCAGGGTGTATGTGCAAGATAAGGCCAGAGAGTTTCTGAATCTTATGCAGAGGGACATGAGTGTGAGCGAGTATGAGCTGAAGTTTACACAGCTTTCACGATATGCAGCAAACATTGTGGCAACAGAGGAAGACAAGTGCCTCAAGTTTAAAGGAGGTCTTCACTTGGGAATTAGGGAGAAAGTCCTGATTATAATTTCTGTGACTACCAGCAGTTAGTGGATGCTGCTCTCCAGGCTGAGAAGCTGGAGAATATCAGGAATGAAGCGAACAAGAAGAGGAAGAACAGGGAGCAGAGTTTCAAAAACGGTGCTAGTGCTCCATTGCCTGAGAGGAGCACGGGGAGCTCTTTCAGTCAGAGTGTAGTGGGTAGGCTGGGGCTACCAGAACAAGCAGTCGAGGTAAAGCTTGTGCCAAGCCTCTAATGTGGGAGGCACAGGTAGAGCTGGAAGGAGCGGGTTCACCTACCCGTTATGTGATCGATGTGGGAAGCATCATCGTGGAGAGTGCCTCAGATCACTTGGAGTTTGTTTGAGATGGAGAGAGGGACATATAGCCAAGCATTGTCCACAGCACCGAGACCGGAGGGTCACAGATTTGAGCTCTAGGCGTGCAGAGACAAGTGGGAACTAGACCGATTCCGAGGTAGGCGCTCTGGGACCTGTAAGGAAGACTGCCTCTAGGAAGGCCAAGGGTCAGCGCCAAAGAAGAGTGTTTGCCATGACCAGGGAGGAAGCTGCAGCCACACCTGAGGTTGTCACGGGTATGGCTCAGTTATTTGATTCAGCAGTATTTGTGTTGATTGATTCTGGTTCCACGCACTCTTTTGTTTCTGTTAGCATAGCATTGCATGGTGTGAGTTCTGTGCCTTTGGATAGGCCCTTGATTGTTAGTACTCCTCTAGGGAGGAATGTGGTGATCAGTCAGGTGTTTGAGTAGTGTGAGCTATTCATAGATGGTGCTAGATTGCTAGTGGACTTACTACCGCTAGACCTTAGAGGTTTAGATGTTATTCTGGGGATGGATACCATGGAGAAGTATCTGGCCAAGTTAGATTATGGTCGGAAAGAGGTAGAGTTTGATCTGGGCAATGGTGAGAAGGTGATCTTCAGAGGAGACAGGAAGATACCTTCGCTTAAGATCGATTTCACTATGTTAGGCTGAAAGGATGATAGGCGAGGGATGTGAAGCTTTCTTGGCGCATGTTGTAGATGCCGATGTGCATGAAGGGAAGTTAGAGGATTTCCCGGTTGTGAGGGAATTCCCAGATGAGTTACCAGGTTTGCCGCCGGTGAGGGAAATCGAGTTTGCCATTGACTTGATTCCCATAACCGCGCCTATTTCTATCCCGCCTTACAGGATGGCTCCAGCTGAGTTGAGGGAGCTTAAGGAACAGTTGGAGGAACTGTTAGAGAAGGGGTATGTCAGGCCTAGTTCGTCTCCTTGGGGAGCACCAGTGTTGTTTGTTAAGAAGAAGGATGGATCATGGCGGATGTGCATTGATTATCGGAGGCTTAACAAGGTGACAATTAAGAACAAGTATCCGTTGCCACGGATAGATGATCTGTTTGACCAGTTGCAGGGAGCTAGGGTTTTCTCCAAGATTGATCTCGTGTCGCTATCATCATTTCGAGATCAAGGAGTATGATGTGAGCAAGACGACATTCAGACCCGTTATGGGCACTATGAGTTTTAGTTATGCCATTGACGACCAATGCTCCATTGCTTTCATGGATCTTATGAATAGGGTTTTCGGGGAGTTTCGGATCGGTTTGTCATAGTGTTTATAGATGACATTCGGTGTATTCTAAGAGTGAAGAAGATCATGAGAAGCATCTCAGATTGTTTCTGCAGACTCTTGGGGATGAGAGCTTTATGCTAAGTTCAAGAAGTGTGAGTTCTGGCCGTGAGGTGACTTTCCTTGGACATGTGATTTCACAGGATGGTGTACATGTTGATCCGAGAAAAGTTGAAGCAGTAGTAAGTTGGCATGCACCCAAGACAGTGACAGAGGTAAGAAGTTTTATGGGCCTTGCAGGTTACTACAGGAGGTTTGTAGAAGGATTTTCCATAATAGCTGCTCCGATGACCAAGCTATTGAGGAAGAATCAGAAGTTTATATGGACTTATGAGTGCCAGAAGAGCTTTGAGGAGCTCAAGCTCAGGTTGACAAGTGCTCCAGTGCTGATTTTGCCTTCGGGTGATGAAGGCTATGCAGTGTACAGTGATGCCTCGAGGAAGGGTTTAGGTTGTGTGTTGATGCAGGGAGACAGGGTGATAGCATATGCTTCAAGGCAACTGAAGCAGTATGAGTTGAATTATCCGACTCATGACTTGGAGTTAGCAGCAGTGATCTTTGCCTTGAAGATTTGGAGGCATTATCTTTATGGAGTTCGGATAACGGATCTTCTGAGATCACAAGAGCCTCAAGTACTTACTGGGTCAGAAGGAGTTGAATTTGAGGCAGAGAAGGTGGATTGAGTTACTCAAGGACTATGATTTGTTAATTGAGTACCACCCAGGCAAGGCGAATGTAGTGGCGGATGCTTTGAGCAGAAAGTCTTCTATTGCCCATGTTCAGACAGTGTATCTTCCTTTATTGGAAGAGATGGCCAAGCTTAAGATAAGCTTGAAGCAGGAGGAACCAGATTGCCTCTTAGATACTTTCAGAGTGAGGCCTATACTCAGGGAGAAGGTTAGGGAGTTGCAGACACAGGATGCAGAGTTGAGCAAGCTTCGAGAGGAAATTCTGAATGGTAAGGTTTCTGAGGTAGTAGTGAGAGATGATGGACTTATGACAGTGGAAGATAGACTTTGCATTCCAGATAGCAGGGAAGTTAAGGATGAGATATTGGATGAGGCACACAATGCGCCTTATGCCATGCACCCAGGTAGCACTAGGATGTACAGAGATTTGAGAGAGCATTTCTGGTGGAAGGGCATGAAGAAGGATGTAGCAGAGTATGTTAGTAAGTGTCTTGTTTGTCAGCAGGTCAAGGCTGAACACCAGGCGCCTTCAGGCAAGTTGAGGCCATTGTCCATTCCTGAGTGGAAGTGGCAAAGAGTAACTATGGATTTTCTGATGGGGTTGCCTAAGACTAGCAGGAAGCATGATGCCATATGGGTTATAGTGGATCGGTTGACGAAGTCACCCCATTTTCTGGCAATCAAGCAGACTGATTCATTGCATGTGCTAGCCAGGAAGTACATTGATGAGATAGTGAGATTGCACGGGATTCCAGATTCTATAGTATCTGACAGAGATCCTCGATTCACATCGAGATTTTGGGGAAGCTTGCAGGAAGCTTTAGGTACTAAGCTACATTTTAGTCTGACATTTCACCCTCGCACGGATGGTCAATCTGAGAGGACCATTCGGACATTTGGAGGAATGCTCAGAGCATGTGTTATGGATTTCAAGGGAGCTTGGGATGAGCATTTGCCATTGGTCGAGTTTGCTTATAACAACTCGTACCACTCTAGCATTCAGATGGCTCCATATGAGGCTTTGTATGGACGGAGGTGCAGGACTCCTATATGCTGGGATGAAGAAGGAGAGAGGCTAGTCGGACGAGAGTTGATTCAGATGACCGTGGAGAAAGTCAATCTAGTTAGCGGCTTAAAGCAGCCCAGACAGGGATAAAGAGTTACACTGATGCTCATCGGAAGGAGATGGAGTATGAAGTCGGTGAGAAAGTGTTTCTCAAGACATCTCCTTGGAAGGGGGTATTACGGTTTGGCAAGAAAGGCAAGTTAAGTCCAAGATATGTGGGTCCGTATGAGATTCTTGAGAGGATCGGACCTTTAGCTTACAGATTGGCGTTACCGCCAGAGTTGTCTCAGATCCACGATGTCTTTCACGTTTCCATGCTGAGGAGGTACAGATCAGATCCTTCTCATGTCATCCGTGTTTCGACATTCGATTAAGAGACGACTTAAGTTATGAGGAGATTCGATGGCGATCTTGGACACCAAGGAGAAAGTCCTCGAGAATAAGATAGTTCAGCTTCGTTAAGGTTACGTGGAGGAACCATGCGATGGAAGAAGCCACGTGGGAGCCTTTGGACGCTATGAAGGAGAAGTATCCAGGTCTTTTCGATGATTCAGGTAAATTTCGAGGACGAAATTTCTTTTAAGAGGGGGAGAAATGTTGGACCCCAAATTTTTGTTTTCTTGAAGTTATTAAGCATGAATTATTTTGATTTATGGTTTATGGTATAGTTTGATTTTCTGGAAAATTTGACTTTTTGAGATTAGTATGGAATTATATTTATGAAAGAGTAAAATGTGTAAGGGCAAAATAGGCAAAGCACATGAGTTAGGATGTTTTAGGCTAAGTGTAGGAGGGCATAATAGTCCTTGCCCATGTTGTAGGTTTAAGAGGTTAGGGTTTAAAGATTAAAAAGAAATAAAGAAAGAAAAGAAGAATAGAAAGAGGAAGAGAAAGAAGAAACGAAGGAGGGTGGCGGCGGTGAAGAAAGAAGAAGAAGAGGAAAAGAGAAAGTTTTGTTTGAGGATTCTTGACAGATTTCAAGCATCCTTAAGGTAAGATTAACTCTTCTACACTTGTTTAGGTTGAATCTAACCTTAGTTTTGCATGGATTGAGGGAGAAATCGTTGTTTTAGGGTTTATGGTGAAATGTTGTAGATTTGCTTGGGTTTGTGTTTTTGTTGATGTTTTTGAGTTAGAATGAGGTTAGAATGGAAGTATATGACTTGATTCATGGTTTAGATGTGTTGTAGTTGAGAAAGGAAAGGATTAAGAGTCGAAATGTTAAAGATCCGTCGAAAACTGGTTCGAGCCCTTGCGTCGCGACGAGCTTCAAGGCCGCACCCCGCGACCTGTGCAAGGGCCGCACGCCGCGACGTTCAATAGAGGGCTGCACGCCATGACGTGCATCAAGACGCCATGCCGTGGCGTGCCAGCTTCGTCGTCATGAGGCCGGCTTTTTCCATCGAAGTATTTTTAGTGTTTTGATCATATCTTTTGCTCTGAAGTCCTTTTGGGGTGATTTTAGGCGTTGTGAACTAGAGAGATAGATCTACAAGTCTTATGAAGTGATGAAATTATGAATTGGTTTCTAAGATTATGGAATTTTAGATGGAGATTAAGAATGGAATTATGGTTTCAACATGAGATTTTGAATAAGATTTTGGTTCTTATTTTAGGAGATCAAGAGGATCAAGAGGCTCAAGAGGAAACTCATTCCTAGGCAAGACAAGCAAGGAATTCAGGTGGGTTCATGTTTATAATAAAGTAACTAAGTACTCATTGTTTAGTTCAAATCAAGCAAGATCTCATGCATTTATATTACATCATTCACGATCGCATTGCATACTACCATGAATGATTATTTTCTGCTATGTGTTTTGCATGCATGATTATTATCAAGATTTTTCACAAAGGAGTGTTCTCCTTTTTACGAATACAAGTACATGAATTCAAGTATTACGAAATACATGACCAGCAAGTTTACAAGAAAGATTACAAGCAAGTGCCAGCTTGGCAAACAAGTTTACAAGAACATGAATTATGCATACTTATGTGGGTTTGTGGTGTCCCTCACGATAGTCAAGTGCACATTGACTCACGAAAAGGCTTCTCCCTTTGCCCGACTGTGGCATGTGGTTATCCCACAAGGATTCCCTCATGAAACTACGCTCACACATCAACATTTCGATGGCATGTGTGTACGTCCTTAACCCGGACACCCAAACCATCATGTTATGTGCTATGTTTTGTTATGTGACATGCATCATGAATTATTTCAAGAATCAAGTATTTTTCAAGAAATGATCCATACATGCTCAAGTATCATGATTTCAGCAAGTATTACGGCAATGAGATAGTTTTGAATATTTTTGCTTATTACGACATTATAAATATGTTCCCACGAGCTTTATAGCTCACCCCCTCCAATCTCCCTCATTCAGGTGACGAGCCAGAGATCGAGTGAGTCACGAGTTTCGGCAGCACTCCCGTTTTCATTTCATATGTTTGATTATGTTCCAAGACTTTAGTTTCATTTCAAGTATCATTGGTTCAAGAGTGTTTTATACTTTTGGCTCTTGAACTCAAAGTTGTAATTTTTATTTGAGATAATTCGTAAGGCTTTATGAAACTCTTCTTTGGAGCATGAATTATGAATATGTTTAAAAGTATGAAAGTTTCACGATGGGTCCATTGAACTTCAGATGGTCTCCTTTTCTAAATCGTTAAATTGCATGTTTGGATGTGATTGTTTAAATTATGCATGAAAGCGGGTTTCAAGCTTACTTTCCAGCAGGCCCATTAACCTTCCGCGGGCTTTTCTTTTTCTTTTAAATGTATGAATCTCACATTTTCCCGCCACACTCTCATGTCAGACGTTGGGCTCCGACAGTGGGGTCCAACACAGTGAATCTGATCAAGATTCAAGTGAAGATGATGATGAACTATCCTTCATTTCAAGAAGGATTAGGAGGATGTGGAAAAAGAAAGAGAAAGGAAATAAAGACTTTTCTTTTAAGAAGAATAGCAAAGACGAAGTCAAAAATGATAAAACGTATATCATCTGCTACGAGTGCAACAAATCAGGACATTACAAGTCTGAATGTCCATTGCTCAAAAGAAAATAGAAGAAAAGTGAAGAAAAGAAAAAGAGCATTATGGCAATATGGGAAGATTTGGACTCATTCGAATATGACTCCGATTCAAAAACATCAGAACAAGAAAATATATGATTGGTAGTTGAAAAAAAAAAGATGATAAGGTAACTTCTAACTTTAATGATCTTCAAGAGGCATATTTAGAATTGTTAGAAGATTCACATGCTATATTAAAGCAATATAGGATTCTTAAAAAGAAATTTGTTGAAAGCTTGAAGAACACGGAAGTGTTAGAGAAAGAAAACGCCTGTCTTAAGAAATAAGTAGACGATATGAAAAAGAAAGTAACTGTAGATAGATCTGAGGAGATTAATCAACTGAAACAAAGAATTAATAGTCTTTCAGCAGATTTATCAACATTTACAGAAAGTACTAAAAGGATGAATGATATGATTGGAAAATATAGACATCCAAAGGATAAGAGTGGTTTAGGGTTTACTAATAGTAATGTTCGTCATAATAAGAGTTTATTTCCTAATAGAAAGAAAAAGAAGCAATATTCTTATTATTCGAGGAATTATTGTAAGTCTAACCCCAAAGGACCCAAGAAAATATGGATACCTAAGAAAGACATAATATATACTGCAGATCTCCCTTCTTAGAAAAAACAACCATGACCAATGGTATTTGGACAGTAGATGCTCGCAACACATGACAGGAAGAAGGTCTACGTTCCTAGACCTCCAAAATAAGCAAGGAGGATCAATAATTTTTGGAGATAACCAGTAGGGAAAAATATTTGGAATTGGTAAAATTGGTAAAGATTCATTTACGTCTATTGATAATGTTCTGCTAGTTGAAGGATTAAAGCATAATCTAATTAGTGTAAGTTAATTATATGATTCTGGTTTTGAAGTATCATTTAATCAAAATTCTTGTGTAGTCAAAAACAAGGATAGTTCCATATTCTTTTTTTCCAAGAGACGAAACAATCTCTATAAGATTAATTTAGATGATTTGAAAAGTCAAAATATTTCATGTTTTATATCAACAGATGAGAAAAAGCTTATTTGGCATAAAAAGTTAAGTTATGTTAGTTTTAAACATATTTCCAAGTTGGTTAGACATGATTTGGTAAAAGGATTACCAAAAATAAGTTTTAACAAAGATTTCTTTTGTGAGAGTTGTCAAAAATGAAAACAAGTTAAAACATTTTTTTCTTCTAAAAATGTTGTAACTTCATCTAGACCTCTAGAATTGTTACATATAGATTTGTTTGGTCCAACCAGAACATTAAGTCTTGACAGAAAGAAATATGGTCTCGTAATTGTTGATGACTTTACTAGATTTTGTTGGATATTGTTTTATCACATAAAAATGAATATCTTAAATGCTTTAAAATTCTATCCAAAAAGTTACAAAATGAAAGAGGAATTTCTATTGTTAGAATTAGGAGTGATCATAGTGGAGAATTTGAAAATGAAAAATTCAGAATGTTTTATGAAGAGAATGGAATTTTCCATAATTTCTCTGCTCCTAAAATTCCACAACAGAATGGAGTTGTAGAAAGAAAGAATAAGACGATTCAGGAAATGGCAAGGACTATGCTATGTGAAATGAATCTTCCTAAGTATTTCTAGGCAGAAGTTGTGAATACAGCTTGCTATATTCAAAATAGAGCATTTCTGCGACCTATTTTAAATAAAACTCCATATGAGTTATGGAAAGGAAGAAAGCCAAATATTTCTTACTTCCATCCTTTTGGTTGCAAATGCACTATATTGAGTACAAAAGAAAATTTGGATAAATTTGATTCTAAGATCAATTTAGGAATTTTTCTAGGATATTCGATGTCTTCTAAAGCTTATAGAGTTTATAATCTTGTTTCTAAATCTATTGAAGAATTTATGCATGTTAAGGTTGATGATGATTCTCATCCAAATAAAAGAGACGATTATGATGATGAAACTCTATCTGTCCCCATAGTTGATAAATCTACCTAATAAGGTAGAAGATATTCTTGAAAACTTTAGTCTTAGGAAAGACTGGAAGTATAAATCCTCCCACCCAGAAAATCTGATTATAGGCAAAAGTTTAGAAGGAGTGAAAAATAGGTCTAAATTTAGAAGAGAGGCAACTGTAGCTTTTGTTTCTGAATTAAAACTAAGAAAATTGATGAAGCTCTTCAAGATGAAGCTTGGCTTTTAGCCATACAAGAGTAGTTAAATCAATTTACAAGGAACAAAATTTGGTCTTTAGTTCCTAGGCCACCCAATAAGTCGGTCATAGGAACTAGATGAGTATTCAAAAATAAACTAGATGAATTAGGTAGAGTAAACCGTAACAAAGCTAGATTAGTAGCTCAAGGATATAATCAACAGGAAGGAATAGATTATAATGAAACCTATGCTCCTGTAGCTAGACTAGAAGCTATTAGGATTTTTCTTGCATATGTTGTTTGTCATGATATAAAACTATTTCAAATGGATGTGAAAAGTGCCTTCTTGAATGGTTCTATAGATGAAAAAGTTTATGTAAAGTAACCTCCTGGTTTTGAAGATACTGATAAACCATATTATGTCTGTAGACTTCATAAAGCTTTGTATGGATAAAACAAGCTCCTAGTGCTTGGTATGATTGTCCAAGTTCATTTTTTATTGGAAATGACTTTATTAGAGGACAAGTAGATAAGACTCTATTTAGAAAATGTATCAAAAATAATTTCATTATAGTACAGATATATGTAGATGATATTATTTTTGGTGCAACTTTTAAGAAGCTATGCTCCAGTTTTGAAAATCTTATGAAAAGTGAATTTGAAATGAGTATGATGGGTGAATTGAAAATTTTCCTTGGCTACAAATTAAACAAACTGAAGAAAAGTTTTTTATTCATCAACAGAAATACATCAAAGAATTGTTAGTCAAATATACAATGGAAAAGGTTAAACTTATGTAACTCCTATACATCCTTCAAACCTTTTATCTAAGGATGAAATAGGTAAGAAGGTTTATCAAACCCTCTTTAGAGGAGTTATTGGTTCTTTACTTTACCTAACTACAAGCAGACTTGATATATTGTTTAGTGTTTGTTTGTATGCAAGATTTCAAGCAGATCCTAGAGAATCTCATTATATTGTTGTTAAAAGAATATTGAGATGTTTGGCATGTTTTATTGATCTTTGTTTAATGTATGAGAAATGTAAAGATTTCAGGTTAATTGGCTACTGTGATACTGATTATGCTGATGGGATAATTAAATGGGTGTGTCCCTTAAATCCTTCATAGCCTGCAGTCCTCTATTATGCATTTTGCATAAAATGCACACATGCTGCCTTGGAACACCCAGCGTTAAAAGCATGAAATGCAGCCCTCTCCAGCGTTAAACGCATATTGCCAGCATTAAACATAACATGTGTTTTATGCATACCTGCCAACGTTTTGGCTGCTCATATTTTCTCCTTCTTTTGTCATTTTATGCTTCATTTTTCTTGTATTATTTTTTTTCTTCTTGCTCCATGAATACAAACAAAAATAGATTTTTGAAAAATGACCCAAATGTAATGCTTCTAATTCAATTTAATTTCTTTGCTTCCAAATTGTACCTAAAATCACATATGAATTAAAGTGAGTATCTTAAGCATTTTTGTATCATTAATCGCTAAGTGTAAATGATTAAATATATCAATAATTAAACACATATCAATTTCCCCCACATTTAGCTTTTGTCCATCCTTGAGCAAAACATCCAAATTAAGCTTAAAGACCTGAAACTTTTAGTCAATTCCCATATTTTCCAAGACAATATAATCACAACTAAAGATGAGTGACTTTCAAAAATTATAGCAAGAAATCAACATTCCAAGCTTTTACTCATGATCAATCAACATTCAATATCTTCAAAAACTGAGCAATCTAATGGTAGACTCGGAAAATGTGTTTAACTAAAATATATCCATGAGTACACTCAACACCATTCATGATCATGACAATCCACAACTTTGCATATCATTTCATTTCTCTACCACTAATGTTTACTTGCAAAATCATGAATCAAAGGACTTTTCAAGGTTGTAATGTGGGGAAAGGTAAGGTGAGATATATTTGGGTCAAGTAGCATGAAAGTCATCAAAGCTAGTGAAACAAAGCAACACTCATCAAAAACTGGGTACCGTCAGCTATGACGAATGCAATATTTATATTTCACAACTTCATTCATCTCTCACACACAAACCACATGAAGCATATATCAATCTGAAGGAATCACTCATACAGTTTATGCCAATGAAGTCACAAGAGTGAACCTTCCAAGCCAACATCTACCTTATATTCAACACATATGCAATTCTTCCTTGATACATGTATTTTAAAGAAATTTTTTTTTCATTTTTTTCCTTAATGCATGTCGACCAATCACAAGAACAAAAGTACATGCTAAAGTTGCTATGAAATTATCTAATCAAAACACACTCTAATCATGATTATATAATCCCAGAAGTAATAGAAAACGAGAAAATGTGTGTTTCATTTGTTTTATTCTTTCTCTCATTTTGATTGAAAACTTAAAAACAAGTAAAACAAACAAATTCAAAAACACACATGCATATAAAAAAGTAATGCGGAAATGTAAAGGAAAATAAATTTACTTCCCTTGGGTTGCCTCCCAAGAAGCGTCTTTGTTTAGAGTCGCTGGCTCCACTCCTTGTTCTCCTCACGTGACAAAATTGTGATCTTCGGGAATTACAGTTAGCGCCACTTCCATGCGAGGTAGTACTGGATAGGGCCTTAGTTGATAATCATCCTCCTTCAACGTCTTCCCTATCCTCAGATGCTCAATCTTGACTGAGTCCATATACTCCGAAAATATTTCGAACGTCTCTTCACCTTTTTCTTCATCATTCAATTCCTCCAATCTGTTATGTAAAGGTAAAGAGTTAGTCTAAAAAATAATTATGGACTCAATACTTACATCCGAGCTAGAAGATGTGTCCTTTTCAGCTTTGAGCTCCTCTACTTCTTCGACACAAACAATTCATTGAGGGTTAACCTCAAAATTCTCAAACTCCTCGTTACTTTACAATGTTTCCGCACAAACTTCAATTAGGTACACCTCGGGTTGATACGACTACTCCTCTTCGCTTTGCGATTCTAGGTAATCAAGATTCATTGCCATTTGACCCATTAGGCGTTCCATCCTCTATTGCCTTGCTTTGGTTTCTTGTTGAAATTGCAAATTGTTAACAACAAGTTTGTTAACAATTTCTTCAAAAAATGCACCTGAACCATGTTGGCTCTCCGAATCTTGGGCATTAGACCATGTGTTTTTTGTAAATTGCCCTCCATCCTTCTGGAATTGTAAAGTATTCTCCTGTAATTGCAACATCAACTCTTCTAGAGATGGATCGGAGTTATGGTAGGAAGCTTCTGGTCTGTACGAGAATTGTTGTGTGACCTGCAAACTATCATGGAAGTAATTCTGATGATTATCTCATCTATAACAAAAGTTAGGTTGATCAGTCCAAACATTGTTATAGGATTGAGAATATGAGATAGAAAAGAAATTACTTCCATCTATATCGAATTTTTTTTAAACACAGAATAAAAAAAATGAAAAGATCACCAGATAACAGAAAAGAAATCAATTACGAACAAATATATACAAAACATCAATTAAATCACAAACAAAAACTAAAACACCGCACTCCTCGGCAATGGTGTCAAAATTTGACCACGCGTCATTACGCTAGTCAAAATAAAATAACTAGACTACTACTATAGCAATGACAAGTCTAGGTCGATCCACAGAGAGAGAGTATAAAGTTTATGTAATGAAATTAATCGGTGTTTAGGAAAAAGGGGATTTTTGATTTTTAAAGAAGAAAATAAAATAAAACTGACTAATAAAAATAAATTAAAGAAAACATGCAAAAAATGATAAAAGTGAGGAATTCGGTAAGGACTCGATTCTTTGGTTCAATCTCAGCCTACAACCTAATTAAGCATATTTTATTAATTTTTTATTCTTTAACCTCTCCTAACAACTATTAATCGTGGGTTAAAAATTAACCCGAGTTTTCTCTTAGGTTTTGTTTAATCAAGATACGATCGTTAATTAAACCTAACCACCGAACAACCTAGGATACGATCTCTAGATTTAATTAGGCAGTAACATTATGAATTAGAAAAACCGATTAATTAAGGCAACAATCACATGCGATGCGTCATTTAACCTAGGTCATATTATCCGTAATGATTATGAATCATTAGTAGTTGCACATGAATTTCAACATAACAATTACGGATTATATCAAAATTCTAGTAATGAGTTTGAAATTAACAATTGAATGAATGCATTAAAATCATCAATTCACAATGCCCAACGGGTTCATACACAAATAACCGAACCATAACAAAAATCCAATTATCCATACACAATACCCAAATCAATTAAAATAGGATAATACAATCAATTTCTAATAAGAAAAAGAAACAACAAAATAAAAAAAATTACTTAACCCAGATCATCAACGTCGATGTCACCTCCGAACTGGTATCGGAATGTTTAGCCCTTCATAAGTCTTTCCTAAAAAATACTTCAACCCCCATTCCGATCCCTAGCTGAAAATCCCTAGTTTCTTAACACTGTCTGTTCAGCCCCACTATGCCGCACTATTCCCATCACTGTTTCTTCTGGATAGGACAAATAAGCGGGGAGTTTTCTCATTCAAGCCACCGTTCACTGTTGATTCTTGTTTTTACCCACTGCGCTGCCTCTCCTCATGCCTGCCTAACCAAGCCGCAACCCACAGCCCAGCCAAGTGTTACGGTTTAAAATGTCCCACATCGGTAATAAAAGAAACTAATGTGGAGTTTATAGGCTTATGAGCTCTCCCACCCTTCAAGCTAGCTTTTGGGGTTGGTTCTCTCATAAAGACCTATAACAATTGGTATCAGAGCCGGTCTTAGAGTGGTGACCCATGGAGTGGTGGCTCATGGAGTGGTGACCTGGAAGTGCCAGCCGTGACCAACATGACCGTGACCAACATGGCCATGACCAATGAGGCCATTGGTCCTTATGGGGGAACGAATGTTACGGTTTAAAATGTCCCACATCGATAATAAAAGAAACTAATGTGGAGTTTATAGGCTTATGAGCTCTTCCACCCTTCAAGCTAGCTTTTGGGGTTGGTTCTCTCATAAAGACCTATAACAATTAAATGTTATGAAATAAAATGAAGAAATGAAGAGAGAGGGGGAAGTGGAGAAGAGAAGAATCCAGAAGAAGAACAGAGAGCGAGAGGGAGAGAGCAGAGAGAGACATCCACATAAAACACATTCATTTCATACTCGTTTGGGAAACGGTTACAATTTTTATATTCCTTACAGCTGTGCACAGCTGTCATTATTTTTATACGTAACATTTCCTTCTCCTTTAGAAAACCTTGTCCTCAAGGTTATGGAGGTTTACAGACTGGACAAAAAATAAACAACCATATGCCAGTAAAAAGGAAGACAGACTCCATGGTTAAGAAGCTGACAGACTCAACTTCTATTGTACCATTATAAAAGACACTCTGGTAGGGATGTTGGTCTATCTCATAGATAATGGCTCCCACAAGGTCAAACGTTCCAGGCTGCAAGTACTTGCTTACAGCGAAGTAATATGGAAAAGTGGATTGAGCATGACCTGGAACTGTTGCATTATTGAAGGACTGAACAGTGAGGTTCTGAACCAGCATCCGAAGATCAAAAGGGAGATGAACATTGGCCTTAATTGCAATAACATTATTTTCTTCTACTCCAGGATTCATTATTCCAACAAGTAACAAAGTTTCTTCTCCAACAGGCACCACTCAGGCGTTGTTTTTGTGGAAAACAATGGCAATTTCATCATCCGGTGCTGGACTGAAATTGGCATCACCAAAATCCTGAGCATCCTCTCCAACAATCCCCAGATTAGTTGCTCCATTGGTTGTAGCGCCCCCTCACCGTAGAGTATATACCGGGGCGCCCGTAGGTCGTACCGATGCATAACCTACGACGAGGGTGCACTACGATTCGATCATTTCTATACATCTCATGGCATCAATATAAGAAAGCAGTAATGATAATTCACTAAATTTTAAAACCAAAAGATCCCTTCTCATTCATTGCATAAAACCCTGAATACAACATCTGGTCATATTTACAACTGTACAAGTCCAAAAGAACTAACACAGCTCCTAGATAAGTCATCCACAAAATACCCAAAAGATTCCCAATGATGGACACAGGGGCCATGCTCTTCTTCTTAGACACACAAAGCAGAAAAATCTCACCGACCGGAGCTAGGAGTCACACTAACACCGACTTGAAAAATAGATGCAATGTCAGGGTGAGTTTATGAACTCAAGAGAAACCATCATCGATGGTTCACCCAACTCATGCATAGACAAACAATTCACGCTATATCGCATATATATCATGCATAAGAAATCACATGCAACAAATTTCACATTTATAAGGCAATAAGCCTTTCACACAATTCACATTTGGAACATTCATATATGTAATGTGCATGTGACTCTTTCATTTTCTTTTCGTTGTTGTGATTTGCATACCGAGCTCATATACGCTGAGCCATTGGCTCGAAAACATCGGGCTCCAAAAGCCCTAATATGTTGAGCATAAAGCTTTGAAAATCGTTGGGCATGAAGCCCTGTGCGTTGAGCTTAAAGCTCTGGATACGGTGGCTACACCGTCACAACCGCTTTATCTCGATCATATTGTTATGCATGTACGCACATGTCCAATTTCAATACATGCATCGCACTAAAACTTCATATACCTAATTCTCACCATTTGAAACCAATTATGAACAATTATACACAATTAACACTTCTATATCACAACCCAAATATTTCGGACACCTGTGGTCCGAAATCAATCAAAACAAACACATACAATCCATCCTTAACTCCTCATGGCATATTTGCATAGAATTAAACACATATAGGTTGAGAAACCAACTAGGTTACTCACCTCAGAACTTCCGAGCTACTTCCGGGAAGTCTCGCCTACGTCGGACGATCGGCGATCCACTTGAGCCGCTATAACAATCAAAATATAAATAACATTACTAATTGTATCAATTTCAATGTTCAATGATGCATACGAATCGAATGATGTACGATTATATGTGTTATGACATTTCCGACACAATTCTGAATTTCCGATCTCAAATTCTAATTCCAATTCATAATCTCCAAATTAAATTTAATCCATAATTAATCGAACCATCAAATTCCTAGATCCCATTATTTAAAACCTCAATTTCATTTTCTAAGAACAACATCCCTCATTGCGTCAGATCCCTCGCCATGGCGAAGCTCCTTTCATTCCACCTTCGCCATGGCGATACACACCTCGCCCGCTGCCAACCACATACCCTTCGTCACGCGTGACGCGACTGTGTACGCGTCGCGACGCTTTCTCCTCTTCGCCGCCGTGCGCTTCACAAGACGTCACAAGCGTCTTGAGTAATTCTGCTTTCAAGTGTTCTTCATCTTACAAGGCATGCATCGCAGACACGCCTAAAACTTAGAAATTTCTAGATTTTCGACTGATAACAACTCCAAATCCAGATTTTCCCCTTACAAACTACTCCTAAATAATTCCATACACATCATACAACAAATCATTAGCTTTTATTTCATCAAACAACCATTATTCCTAAATTTCAACCCTAAAACTAACGAAAATACCCAATCGAAAACCCTACATACCAAATCCTCAAATATACAAATTAAATCATCCAAATAACTCTATAAACCAACCAATCAAACTATATAAAGCAAGATAGAAGTAACTTACTTGATTAATAACCTCAAATCTTCAAAGATCACTCAAATCCAAGCTCATCGACACCTACGGCTATCACCCAAACAAAACCCATTTTCATCTCTTCTTTACCCACTCCAAAGCAACAAATCAATTCAAGGCAAAGGAAGGGACAAATGGCAAGAAGGAATCAAGAAGCAAGTCACAGAAGAAATCACGATGGAGGAAGGAAGAAACTTCAAATTTTTCTTTCTCAGAAAGAAAGTATCGAGGAAGCAAATTTTCAAAAGAAAGGTTTTATATATATTAAGGAAACAAGGGCTTGTTTGGCAATTCTAATTGCCATAAGTCCAAATCCGAACAACCTCAAACCAATTTCAAATTCCAATTTCTCCCGAATTCCAATGGCTAAATCCTAATTCCTCAAATCAATTTTCTAACTTGTCCGTGCCATTGGATAATCAATTTCGGAACCGGACATTCAAATAACCAGTCATTGATCAATTTTTCTGTTAAGCCTATTGTTCAAAAATTTCGTAAAAATTTCTATAAATCCTCAAAAATAGAAAACTTATTATCATATACTCCAATTTCATAATTCAACTTCCTAACTTTCATTTCTAACTCAATTTCAATCATTGAGCCTATTTTGACCTAATTATCACACATGTCCTAATCATCTCCAAATTCAAATTATCCAAATCAAATTGGAATATGTCATACATGTATGTACGTACGAATGCCAATAAAATCATTGCCAATTATACACAAATTCTATAATGCATGCACATGCCAAATACGAATGCAATGAACTGTATCCATCCCATCGGTGACAGGATGTTACATTGGTACTCTCTGAAACATCGACATCTGAATCCGATTGATCTCCTCCTATTTCCTTCAGCGTTTGTATCATCATGTTTCTCAATGCCGTCATTCCTTTTTCTACCTTTTCCAATCTGTTATTCATCTCCGAGAACATTCGTTTGATCAGTCCTTTCAGATTGTCTTCCATCTTACGTAGCTCTACATTCTCTGTACCTTCAGCCATGGCGTCTCCCATATTCGAGAGCTCTAATACCAAATGTTATGAAATAAAATGAAGAAATGAAGAGAGAGGGAGAAGTGAAGAAGAGAAGAATCCAGAAGAAGAACAGAGAGCGAGAGAGAGAGAGCAGAGAGAGACACCCACATAAAACACATTCATTTCATACTCGTTTGAGAAACGGTTACAATTTTTATACTCCTTACAATTATGCACAGTTGTCATTATTATTTTTTATACGTAACACCAACAAGCCTCTCCACGCCTGCGCCTGCACCCAGCTGCTTCACGTCTCCTGTAGCGTGTTTACTGTGCTGGTGATTGGACAATTAAGTTTGCAAGCTCTAAAAACCTTCCTGTGGCTGCTTGTTCCTCTTGCGTCTCCTTGTGCCGACACCGTTTATGCTGATGGGACAATTAAATGGGTGTGTCCCTTAAATCCTTCATAGCCCGCAGCCCTCTACTGTGCGTTTTGCACAAAACGCACAAACGTTGCCTTGGAATGCCCAGTGTTAAACGCATGAAACGCAGCCCTCTCCAGCGTTAAACGCATACTGCCAGCATTAAACGCAACATGCGTTTTACGCATACCTACCAGCATTTTGGCTACTCATATTTTCTCCTTTTGTCGTTTTATGCTTCATTTTTCTTGTATTTTTTTCTTCTTGCTTCATGAATACAAGTAAAAATAAATTTTCAAAAAATGCCAAATGAAATGCTTGTAACTCACTTTATTTTTTTGCTTCCAAATTATACCTAAAATCACGTATAAATTAAAGTGAGTATTTTAAACATTTTTTATCATTAATCGTTAAATGTAAATGATTAAATATATCAACAATTAAACACATATCAAGAACATTAATAAAAATCGTGCCAGACCTACAACCAAAATGCTCAACCCTTGTGAGAAATGAAGAAGATGTTTAATGAGGGAAATAAAGAAGATCTTACAGAAGAGCATATTCAAGTAGCTGTGAAAAACATAGATGATGCATGCAATGCAACTCAACCTGAAGGTATTTATATTTCACACCACATTTCAAAAACATCACGAAGTAAATTTGGAGTTTCAACCACCGATGAAAACTTCAAGGTAGTTGGCAAAGTGAAAGAAGGACAGTACAGAAGTATCATGGTTGAAAGTGTTAATTTCAACTTAGAAATTTTTATGCATTTGGTCATATATTTCAGACCTTTAGGTTTTATACCTTCAGTCAAAGATGTGTTATACCTTATCGGGCAACTAATTCTGAAACTACCTAGACCTGATGATCTTGATCTCCCAGAAAGAAAACAAACCTTCAATCTACCATCTATCAAAATTATAGACTTAGACGTTTTACCTTCAAAACCATCTGTTGTGGAAAACCTTCATCCATTTAGTGAAATACAACAAGGTCCTACTGAAAATTCGCAGTTCTTGAAACATTTCATAAATTGAATTGAAGCAAGTCACAATCAGAAGGAAGTTCGGGAAGCATTAACAAAAGAAATTGAGGAAGTTCATACTAAGGTTGATGAACTTGCTGACCCAATAGGTGATTTTCATGAGGAAGAAGCACCACTACGGGTTATTATTGAACAAGACCTCAAGACGATCTACACTGATATGCAATATAAGCTTTCTAAAGTTCTAAAGCGTCTACAATGAGCAATTTTTTTATTAATAACAAATAGGGGGAGAACGTGAAGAGAAGATAGAAAACAGATAGAAAGCATTGTATATATCTTGTATGCAATTCTTTTCTTATGTTTTTTCTTATATTTTTGTTTTATTATTCGTCAGAGTACTATTCGTCTATTTGTCTATAAATGTCATTTTATCTTCTAAAATTATTATTATTTGTTATCATCAAAAAGGGAGAGATTGTTGAGTCAAGAGGACTTCACTTCTATTAATTTTGATAACAATCAAATAATAATAATCTTAGAAATGTATGAACTGTTTTGATAAATTTGTTAAGTGTGTAGAAAAATGTAAGTAACACTTAGTCAACTTAGAAGGTACGCGGTCAACGCCAGACTAAGCGCTACACTAGACGAAGCGCTACACTAGACGAAGCGCAATAACAGACAAAGCGCTACAGCAGATGAAGCGTAATAATAGAAGAAGCGCAACACCAGATGAAGCGTAACATCAAACAAAGCGTAACACCAGATGAAGCACAACACCAGACGAAGCTCAACAACAGACAAAGTGATATAAAAGACGAAGGGAATAACAGACGAAACATAGTAAAAAAAGAAGCATTATTCCAGACGATACAAAAAAAAGATATTCTAAAACATCAGACAGTTAGTTAGTTGGAGTTAGTTACAGGACTCAACTAATGACCGTTTCTAGAAAATTCAAGAAACATTTTTCAAGAAAACAGTTGGAGACTTAGGCTATAAATACTAGTTCTAGTCGAAGACTAAAATAACAAATGCTTTTACATTAGCAAAAATTCTGAATTCAAAGTGTGAAAGAAGTTAGCAAATATATATGTAACCTAAAGCTCAAAAATACTTTTCTTATAGAGAAAAAGGAAGGTTAGAGCCTAGAGAGGCTAATACAGCTGATAAAGAATACTTTGTGAGAGAGACCTAAAGAGGCTCTGTAAGTGTAGAAAGAATACTTGTAAAGTTGGAAGAGTATAGTGAAATCTCAAACTAATTATTATGACTAGATGTAGCCCAAAATTTGGGGTGAACTAGTATAAAATTGCAGCGTCTATTCTCTAGCCCTTATCTTTTAATTTTCTTGTTGTTAAACGAGTAGATAATATTACTTGCGATTGCATTGCTTATCAACTTTAACAAAGTGTTTTAGTAATCATTTTAATTTTCATAAAGAAATTCAATAAGTCTCAAAAGATTAATATTTAAAAAAAAATTACACAATTCAACCCCCCATCTTGTATAGTTTACATATTATATCGGATTTCTCTATTAACAAGTGATTTACTTCAATATTAGTTTTTGGTGTTAGCTTTATGGGAACTTTCAGTTTCTCAGATACATGATATTTCTCCGAGCTAGTTTTGTTTGCTGTGTTGCTTAACTTATGGGTGGTATTAGACCATCCATTTTGTGTGTTAATGACTTTAATTTTCATTAAGGAGTTGTAGTTCAATGATTGAGTTGTCTTAGTTTTGTTGTTATTTGGGTAGATGATCTTTTTTTTAGGTGATTGCTATTGTTATCAGTAGTTTAATTTTCAAATAATCAACTTGATAGTTGATTCCAAAGTGGTGATGCGTAGTCATTCTTTGTGGATTGAATAAAAGTTTTATGCTTTGAAGCGTATGAAGAATTTTTGTTATTAGGAGGTTGTTTATGTGCTCTGTATGCAAATCATATGAATGATTTTAAAGTCTTAGATTTTGAATTCAGAAGATAATAAACATTTTAGCTATTTAATCTTTCAAATTTTACTTGATCGTATGCATTATCTCTTTTGGAAGATTAGACTAAATGGAACATTTTTTAATCTTGTGCTTTCTCTAACTTTATAATCCTATAGTGAACTTTCTCATTTTTCAGAATTTTATTTGTCAATCACCATGACATTTTGGTCCCTAATTTTGGGTTATAATTATTGTTGCTAGAATATTTCTACCAAAGATGTGTTTTTAATTCAATGTCTTTAATGGGAAATTTTTAGAATCAGAAAAGACTTTTTTAATGTCAAATTTTGTTTCTTTATTGGAAAACTCTTTTGGGTATATGTTATGTTTGCAAATCATATAAACGATTTTAAGGTTTTGGATTCTGAATAGAAATTGGGTTGCTTTGTATGTTTTCTGAAAGGGAATTGGTTACTTTGAGAGTCAATCATTAAAGTATGCTAGAGAATTGGTAGCGAATGAACAAAGTAAACATTCGACACTTGGGGAATCTGTTTCTAAAGATCTATTTTCAAAGCAAGGAAACAATAGTTATAAGGAAGCAATGGCATAATCAGAGGTAAGATCTGCCAAACTTATCCTTCGTACTTTGTTTTAGTTTTACTTTGGCACCATCTTCCCAGATCTAGTTTACTTCTTTCTTACAAGGAACTGTTTTTCTTTTCATTACTTTCTTCAACATCTCCATTAGCCATTTCTTGTGTTGTTCTAGAATTTATCAAGAGTTGTTTTAATCTCTTCTTTTTCCCTACTGTTAGTTCAAACAAGTTTAATTAATCAGTATTTAGTAGGAAGTTTCTATGTTAATAATTAACTTTCCATGGATATGGCATTGCAATATCTGTGGTAGATGGGATTTAGAAAATATCAAATTATGTGTCGCTAATTCTATCTTGATTTATATTTTTTTCGTTTGAGCTTTGATTGTTAACCAAAAAATATATATTGAGTTCTATGATGACTAAACCTTTTAGGATTCACTGTTTAGTTTCACAAAGAAAAAAGTAGTAGCATATGGAAAGACAAATAATTCACACTTAACAGGGTAACAAAGAAAATGTGCATGTTATGGAAGGAATTTAAGGCTCGATTACAGGTCATGAGAATAGAGACGGATATTAAAAAAACAATTCGATGCTTTCAAAGAAAGTCCCTAGAAAATCAATCAACGCTAACATATAACAATTGCTTCCTGCTTCTTCATAAGGAGATAATGGATGTAGTATTAGGAAGGGTGAATAACTGAGGACTCTTTAAATCACTTTGTTTGTTAAACTTACTTTTTGTGCCTTACAGTATGGAGAAAAAGTACTCTTGTTTGTAATCGAAGCTTAATTTGATCCAACCTCATTCACCATTCTCTCTTTTTTTTAATCCTCTTTTTATGTTTTATAGTATTGAGGTCAACTATTTTACCATATAAAGTTGTCTATTTATCGTGGTCTTTTACCATTGTAGATTTGTGTGAGGATAAGCAATTCTTTATTGAGCATCCTAGTGCAATCTCCATAAGCACTGCACAGGTAAATATCTTCTCCGTTGTTTACTTGCTTATAATGATACAATATTAAATTTATAATGAAGATTACTTGTGATTTTTGTGATCTTTGATAGGTGCAAAATATTACATCTTTTATCCTCCTAAATTTAGTCCATTTAATTATTTTTTATTACACATTTGGGCATGATTGTTCATATTTTAGTAATTAAAACCCAAAAATATTATTCTGAATTTTATTGTAAAATTGGCCTAAGTTCAAATGTTTCTTTTTAGGCTAAATGGACTGATGTATAGGTGAAGAAGGCATAAACCATACAATACAATAGATGAAGCTAAAACGCAACACTATATGGAGTAAAATGTAGAGCATTAAAACAAATAGCATAAATGCACATTGTTAGACCCCATTTCCAGATTCCAATTTTGGAGTCATAAAACGTGAGCGTATTATCTTGTAGGGTTATTTCAATAGAATCTCATTAGCCATCATCGGTTCATCTTCATTCTCATGCCATCCCAAATATTTCCTATCTGATCACTTGATATACGACAATCCATTCTTATGTTTATGTCCTCAATCATCACAATAACATATCACTCTTTTTTTTGTTTTCTCTACTAAGTACATTTCCAAGTTCCATTTAAGTCTAAATGTATTATAGAAAAGCATTGATAAGTCCACAATTTATAATTGTACCTGTTTTGGGACAATAGACATAAATTTCACTATAGATGTTGGATTAAGGACAGTTTAGGATGGTTTCGAAGAGATCTTTTAGATCTACAACTTTCTTGAAAACTTTAAAGAGAGATTTTGCCTATAAAAGGATCAAAATCACAAATTACTATAATTGTCCCATATACATCCTGTGCAACATCACTAAATTATAACGAACATATCTCTCAACTCTGATATCTAAAAATTTCATACTCTATATTGTTGGAAAGATAAGAGGATAAACTACAACTTCCAAAGAGACTAAATCAGCTTAGATTAATACAATTTTTCCTCTGAAGTTAAAACACAAATTTTTATCCCTATGAAATGCTTGAAAATGCAATGCAAAAACTTGGAAAGTCATGAAAAAAACAAATATATTTTATTAACATTAAAAGAAAAGAGTTTTACAAAACTTTAATGGGAATTTCAAGCTGCAATGCATCATTGGTCTCATAACCCAAAAATACAAAATATATATGAACGAGTAATACTTGAAATGCTGTTAAAGCCTTGTGTTTTCCATAAACTAACATAAAATACAAAAATATACAGATTTGGAGTGATGCCTTGACTCTTGATCACTCGATCTCTTACTCAAGAGATGGGGAGGAATGAGAGTGAGCTTAAAAGTTCGTGGGTAACAAGTTTATAACAGAGAAATAAGCAAAACTATTGAAAATATTCATTGCCATCATAAATTTGCATTGAATCCATAAAACACGTTTTTCTCAAATTTTCAACTTGTCAAACAATTCATAAACAAATTAAGTCATGTATTCATCAAACTTGTCAACAAATCATAAATATATAAGTAATCATAATGATTTAGGTAGGTCCATAATCATGAGGGAGTTCTTGCGAATCTCCAGTAATAACAAAATGGACTATCAAAAACCCACATAATGGTTTTGTGTGGTTCATAAACATAAGGGAGTCCGTGAAAGAACTCAATGTCACTAGCGGGTAGACGGGAGAAGCCTTTAACATGATTAATGTGCACGTAACATAACATAATGGACCAGCACAAACCCACACAAATATGAATTTTATGATTTGTAAACATATTACCCAAAAGGCACATTTCAGAAACATGATTTCCATAAGCATAATATATTTCAAATACCATTTCCATCTTCACTTCATAAATGATCAACAAGATTCATGTACCAAACATGTAGCAATTTCCTAAATCATTTTAAGGAACAATAAATGCAACATTTGTAAAGTGATTGAAATCATTTAACTCTATTGATTTGGAAAATTATTCATGGCTCATTAACTCAACTATAAATATGTAACCTACCAGGATTTCTTCCTTAAAGGTGCCTCTCCTCTTGCCTTTCTTGATTCCCTTTAACATTGGAAAAAATTCCATTCAATAGGAATACAAATTGAGAACCCAAAAAGCATATTCACTAAAATTTATTCTAGAATACTTAACACATGCATTTCCTAAGCTTCATGAACTAAAACCCTTCCAAAAATCCAAAGGATTAAGAATGAACTTACCTTGAATTTTCACCAAATAAAGAGATTTTTGGCTCAAATGGAAGCTCTTCTCTTCCTTTTTCTTTTTCTCTTCTTGAACAACATCAAAATCACTCTTGAAAGCTAAGAAAAGATGAAACCCTAATTTGATCTTCCTTCTTTTCTCTCAAAAACAAAACCCGTCTCTCTTTTCTCTCTTTTTTGTCGTTTTTCTCTTCTTTGTCTCGCTTGTTCACGCTTTTCTCCTTCTTATGAGCAAGACTACACTTTCTTCTTCCAATTATACCCTTAATGAGTGTGAAATGTCAACTTTGCTCTTCTTTTATGCTTTATGGCTTTTATACTTAAGTGACATGCCAAAATTGCCCTTTATACACTCTTGCTACTTTAATTCAACTAACCAATGTAATAAAATCTTACTAACATTGACATAATAACTAACTCCATAAATTAATCTATCATGACCTCATAATTTATTTAAACCAAGTTTAAATCAAGGGGCCAACACAAACAGCAAAGAAGAAGCAGTAGCGCAACACAGCAGAGGAAGTAAAATAAAACGTCAGCTAAAATAAAGGAAGCACAATAACAATCAAGATAGAAACAGAAATGCAGAGGAGAACCAAAATCATGATAAAAACAACGCAGTTTCAACAAAAATTAAAAAAATGATAGTAGTTAGAAAAGGAGGAGTGAAACGATAATGAGAGAGACAATAGCAGCAAGAGAACACTACAAGAAAATCGTCATATAGCGACGGAAATATAACGACGGACCATATAGCATCTGTTAATTGCGACGGAACCACTAATCCGTCGGTTAAAGGAAGATGATTTCCGACGGTCCAGAAATCCGTTGCCAAAGTTGGAGGAAAATTTTCGCGGGGTTTTTTAGCGACGGAAATATGCCGATGGAAAGCATTCCGTCTGGAAATAGGGACGGAATAAAATTTTCGATCGGCGAACTTGTCGGCTAGAAATGGTTCACCGATGAAAACAAATTCGTCACTATATTAAAGAAAGAACATTTCCGACGGTCCGCAAATCCGTTGCCAAGGGTGGAGGGAAAATAATTCAGCGACGGAAATATGCCGATGAAAACTGTTCCGTCTGTAAATAGGGACGGAATTAAAATTCGGTCAGCAAAATTTGTCGGAGGGAAAAATTTCATCGACGGAAATACGACGTCGGTATATTAGGTTAGCAGGTTTAACTCTACGACGGTTTATTTTAATTGTACCGATGGATAATTTCCGTTGCTAAAATAAAATTAAATCCCTGCGCAGCCGTCTTCCTTCTCTCCTTCCCCGACTCTCCTCTTCTCTTTCTCTCTCATCTCCTCCGGCGACCGACTCTCCTTCTCCTTCCGTCTTCTCCGGCGACGTCAGGCGACCTTCTCCTTCTCCTTCTTCGACGACGTGCTGCTCCCTCTCTCCTCTGGACAATCCGAAGGTAAAAGATGAGATTTGTGGGTTGCAGTGGATTTTCGTATATATTTCAATTGATTTAATTCATTTGATTTGTTAATTTAGTTTTGATTTGTGTTGTGTGATTGTTGTGGATGTATTGAATGGAAAGAATTTAAAGATTTGTGTATAGATAGGGTTGAGATGGTTTTGACCTCAAGGTGTTCGATGAAATGCATTAGGAGTTGTAGAACAAAACTAGTATCATTATATTAGTGTTCAATGTGAGTATGAGGTTTATAAAGATGATATGCTTACATTTGAAAGTAATAAAGAGGAAAGCATCAAACTAGTATGAACACTAATAATGAACATAAAAGTTGAATTAGGAATGAGATTTATAGCAATTTTTAAATTAAAATGAAAAGTATGCATTGTTAATTCGTTTGGTATGTGATGGGTCTAAAGTATTAATAAAATAATGAGCGAATTTGTTTGGTTTAAATTGTTAAAGGATTTTAAAAAGAACAAGCAAGTTAGTAGTTGGTGGATTTTTATAGAAATAATATTTGAAAAATGTTAACAAATGAAAAGGATATTGAATCTGCTGAGTTATTAATTTAGTAATTGATTTTTAATTCAATCCATTCTTATATAAAAAATGACTCTCATTCCCATCACATAGAAAGATTATTATTTTCAAATGAAGTGCCCCATCCTTTATTGTAGTATGGAATTGACTAATAACTACCACGAGTAATGAAAATTTAGTGCAACCAAAATGTAGTGTTATATGAGAAAACTATATTACTAATTTTAATACTTTTCATTAATTCTTATTTAATTTCTTTATATCATTAAATTTTAAAATATATTTCTATTTAGCATATATATATATATATATATATATATATATATATATATATATATGCTTTCGTGTTCAATCACAAAAAAGTTTTAAAAAAATATACAAAATAAAAATTATATTATGGGCAAAAAAAATTATACATAAAAATAAATTTTAATATATTAAATAAATTTAATATACATATTTATATTTATATTTATTCAATTAAATTAATAATATTTTATTTAAGTTAATTTTTAATTGTGATAATCTATCAATTGAACAAATACTTCAATTTAGATTTAAAAATCATTTTTAATAATCAAGAAGGGTTGTGGTTTAATTATTAAAATTTTACAGTTAGAAAAGGTACTTTTTTAATTTAAGAATTAAAAGAGGAACTTGAGGACAGAGGACCTAAGATGATGGTAGGATGCATGCATATATTAGTTTTAAATCTTCCTCATTTATTATCTAATTGCAACTTATAATTTTTATCATTAGTATTAAATAATTTTAAAAACTGTTGAATTTGATTGGAAATGCAATACTTAGGTATGCATACTACAAGTAAACTCTATACATTTAACCCTCTTAAAGAAATAAAATTTAAAATATTTACAATTACAACCTACAAATTTTGTTGAGGAGCGGAGTTTTAAAAATCTACTAATACGTAATTTTATTCCTAATTAATAAAAGGTTATTTCAAATTACTCACATAAATTAATTATTGTTTTAATATTACAATTTTATACTTTTTCTTTTTGTTTAATAGTTTATTAAATATATCAATGAATGATTTTCCTTATTATAATAGAAAGATATAACATATATAACAATCAATTTTAATTCAAATCAAGTAGACCAAGAACAAAAATAATAAAATAATGCCATATATAACAATCATTTTATAATCTTATATTAGCCATTTCAATAAATTAGGAGTTCAATCATTGCATGAGAAATGCTACGACGCCTCAATATGATAAGACACAATTTTATTTTGTTTGTTGTAGGAACTGTATTGTCCCCAGTATTTATACTTTCGAGGAACGTTAAGATAAGCCTACGCAGGTATTGAAATGACAACTATACTTTTACTTCAATTGTGGTAACTTTAAGCATATATTTGTTAATATTATTTGACGTTATCAAAAAATTATGTATGGTTATGAATTGCTTTGAGATTATTAATGTTTAATTCTTGATAAGTAACATGAGTTGTTGACAAGGCAAAGAATGGATATGTAGTTTAGAGATTAGTTGTGAGTTGGCTTTACTTGTCCAATATAGAGGTGTATTTTCACATGCAAGGGGCTCTCTTATGTGTAAGAGGGGGATGATTATGTGATAAGGAAAATGCTGCCGAATTTTTAGCATGATCCTTGTATAACAATTAATGATACTGAAATACCTTGTTATATGTGTCATACATGAATTATACTGACAATTGATTGACTGGTTGAAATTAACAGTATCTTAGCTATGAGCTGGCAGGATAGATCTTGGATGTATAGACGATTAACCCCTGCTGGCTTCATTAATCCTGAATTCGTGCATGGAGTTGACAGTTTTATTCATTATGCATGCTCTCAATATGCATATATGGATGGACAAAAGATCATATGTCCATGTAGCAAGTGTAAGCACAAATGTTTCCTTACTCTTGATGAAGTTAAGTTGCATTTGCTGCGAAAAGGGTTTGTGCCCAATTATTTTGAGTGGACACGACATGGCGAACCGTTAATTTGTAGCACCTCAAGGGGGAATGAACCACAAATGTCTGTCAACGTAAATGAGTATGAAGGGGAGGTTGGAAGTAGAGGGAATTTTGTTCATGGAACAGAAAACGCGTACAGGCAAATGGTCTTTGATGGGGTCGGTTGTACCTTTGAGACAAATACAATAAATGTTGAAGAAGAACCAAATGCGTAGCACGTAAATTTTTGACTTACTCCAGTCACGACCGAGAATTGTGGCGGTTTGTCGAAAATGACGCAATTGTCTTCAATTGCGCGAATTTTGAACGTAAAGAGTGAAGGACACATATCGGATCGTAGCTTTGATAACATTCTGGAGTGGTATACTGAATCACTACCCGCTGATCATTCAATGGTTGACAATTTTTACAATATGAAGAAACTGATTTGGAGTCTTGGGTTGCCAGTGCAAAAAATTGATTGCTGTCGGTTGGGATGTATGTTGTACTGGGGAGATGATGTGAACTTAGATTAGTGCGAATTTTGTGGTCAATCGAGGTTTAAGCCACGAAAGCGTGCAATGAAACAGAAATTAGTTCCATGGAAGCGGATGTATTATTTCCCGCTAACTCCGAGACTGCAGAGACTTTATGCATCTGATGTGACTGCATGTCACATGAGATGGCATGCTGAACATGATCAAGAAGATGGAGTAATGCGTCATCCATAAGATGCACTGGCATGGAAGCATTTCAATGACACCCATTAGCACTTTGCAGTTGAAAGTCGGAATGTGCGGTTGGGATTGTCGACTGATGGATTCCAACCTTTTGGTCAATCCGGGCAGCAATATTCATCTTGGCCGGTGATAATTACTCCTTATAATTTGCCTCCGTGGATGTGTATGAAAGAGACTTACATGTTTCTTACAGTTATTGTGCCAGGACCAACAAATCCCAAGCAGAAAATAGATGTTTACTTACAACCGCTGATATTAGAATTGCAGCATCTTTGGAAAACTGGTGTGCAAACATATGATGTGTCTTTGAAACAGAATTTTGTCATGAGAGCAGCTTTAATGTGGACGATAAGTGACTTCCACTTTGGCCATGTTATCTCGTTGAGCACGGTACCGAAGTTGGCTTGCCTCATTCTGCAATGATTCGATGCGTTTTATCTTCCATCCGGTGGCAAAATCAGTTAGTTTGACAATCACTGAAAATTCCTTCCTCCTGATTATCCGTTTAGGCGCAATAAATATAAGTTCATGAAAAATAGGATAGTCAAACAACCAGCTCCACCTCCGAAACGTGGTGTTGAGATTTTGCAAGAGATTGAGGCATTGGGCTTGCTTAAAGTAACTGAATTTGAAGCCGATGAAGTAAATCGAAGCATCAGTCAAAACTTTGGTTGGCGAAAACGAAGCATATTTTGGGATTTACCATATTGATAAACAAATATGGTACGACATAATCTGGACGTGATGCATATTGAGAAAAACAGGTTTGACAACTTGTTCAATACGATTATGAATATTGAAGGGAAGACAAAAGACAATGCCAAATCCAGAGCTGATTTGAAACTGCTCTGTAGAAGACATGAGTTACATAAAGATGTTCGGACCGGTAAATATCTGAAAGCATGTTACACTTTAGACAAGCAACAGAAGGAGCATTTGTGTGAATGGTTGAAAGGACTCAAGTTTCCTGATATTTATGTTTCAAACCTGTCTAGGTGTGTAGATATGAGAAAGTACAAATTATTTGGGATGAAAAGTCATGATTGTCATGTTTTTATGCAAAGGCTAATTCCAATTGCCTTTCGCGAGTTGCTACCTTCTAAGGTATGGGAACCATTAACGGAGTTGAGCTTGTTTTTCAAGAGCTTAACATCATCTGAAATCAATTTAGATGAAATGGAAAAACTAGAGAATGAAATTCCAGTTATTTTGTGCAAGTTAGAAGGGATTTTTCCTCTAAGCTT
Source organism: Erythroxylum novogranatense (assembly GCA_029891385.1). Taxonomy (NCBI): domain Eukaryota; kingdom Viridiplantae; phylum Streptophyta; class Magnoliopsida; order Malpighiales; family Erythroxylaceae; genus Erythroxylum; species Erythroxylum novogranatense. Next base: position 51,799,283 of record CM057230.1, read on the forward strand.
ATTTGACTGCATGGAGCATCTACTGGTGATTTACCATACGAAGCAAAACTTGCCGATCCAGTCCAATATCGATGGATGTATCCATTTGAGAGGTAACTCCTGTACTATCATATCGTTACCCATTTGTATATGTTGTGTGTATCGAACATTGTCATAATCATATGCTTTATTATAGGTATTTACATCATCTTTAAAAAAATGTCAAAAACAAAGCTAGAGTTGAGGGCTCCATATGTAATGCTTATTTAGTTGAGGAAGCTAGTACGTTTTGTGGAAATTATTTTGAGCCTCATGTGCGTACAAGGGCGAGACAAGTTCCTCGTAACGACAATGGGGGAGGAACAAGTGGTGCGGATGGGAACTTGTCAATTTTTACATATCCAGGATGGACATCTGGACTTGCAGCAAGACGAATGCTAACAGAGGAGGAAATTGATGCTGCACATGGGTACATTTTATTGAACTGTCAGGAGGTTCTTCCATTCGTACAGTGATTTGCACAACTGGTATGCTCTATTGCAGGTATTATTGTGTTGAACGTTTCTAATTGGTGTCATGTCATATGCAGCTTATACGAGGCATTGTTGCACGAGGTAATGTCTGGTATCACACAGGATGACATTAATAACGAAGTTGGAAAACAATTCCCTCGATGGTTCGCACGATATGTAAGCTCTCACTTTAAACTATTCCTATTGTTACCCACCATGTTAACATGTTCCAATGACATTGTACCCTTTCCTTTGCTACTTCTCACATATAGGTCGGAGAATCAATACGTAACAAGTTCATATCTGATCTTGCGAAGGGACCTCTGCGAACTGTTAACTCGTATCCGGTGTATTTTGTGAATGGATATAAATACCATACAGAGTCGCATGGATATACCATGTCAAGTATGAACAGTGGGGTTTCGATACAGGGAGAATTAATGGGCTATTATGGGAAAATAATTGAAATACTTGAAGTTGAGTACCCTGCGTTGCCAATTAAGCGATGTGTGATATTTAAATGTGACTGGTATGACCCGACACCAAACGTTGGAACAAAAGTGCATAACCGATACAATGTCGTTGAAATCAACTTCCGTAGACGGTTGAGACAATTTGAACCATTCATCTTGGCTATGCAAGCAAGACAAGTGTGTTATGTCCCTTTTCCAAGCTTACGACGTGATAAGGCGGATTGGTTGGCGGTGTGCAAAGTTAAACCTAGGGGAGTGTTTGAATCCTATACAAACGTAGAGGAGAGAAATGACAGTGAAGCGTTTCAAGAAGACGTGACTTCTATTCATGATACAATAAAGTGTGACGACACAAAACCTTTGCACGATCCTTCTAACGCTTATGTTGATATTTCACCTGCAGAGTCCGACGAGGGTAACAATGGATCTGAATAGGAGGAAGAGTCTGATTCTTATTCTTCCGACGAGGAAGATGATTGTAATTTACATTTAAGTTCTGATAGCAATTAATATATCTTTGTAATAGACTATTTACTGTACCAAATACAGTATTCCTTTTAATCATTGCAATTCTTATTCAAGGGATGTCGATGTGGCGAATGGTTCCCGATGGTAATAATTCTTTCCGTTAGGAGGAATGTGGAAAATTTTTCCCGTCCTAAGGAATAACCATTGCAGGAAACAACGTTGCGGAAAGCACTTCGATTCGTTTGCCATCCATGACCGATCTTCTACTTGAAGGTGTTTGCTATGATTATTACGTCTGTGTTCTTATTCTGTACATCTTATTTCTTTATTTTAAGTCCCCATAACATAATAGTAATGTGATAGTTTTAACTTCATGTTGCTCAAAGCGTCCTGTATTCTCAACGAAGAAATAAGTGCCAGTAGAGGCCAGAGCCATGACACTACGACATATGACCGGTATGACAAATCAGTTGTTGTTCCCCCTTGTAGTAGTTCATCCGGACAATTCGTCCTCTGTACCAAGAGCGGCGAAACATTTACAATTTCCTCACGTAGTATGGCTATAGCCAAAACGTTATTGAGAGAAAGTGTCCAAAGGCCTTCACCTGGTGGGAGAAGTCTGACTATTTCTCGAGCTTCGTTTGAACGTGCCAGGACGCTTATCGGAAATCCAGAACTGGGGGACTCATTTACTTATACGAACTCTCATGTCACATGGAATCCGACGGAATAATTTACTCATGCATTACATAAATCGGCAAAGTTGAAAAGATGTTTGTTGTTGTATATGTTTGAATCTGGTAAACACAGTCATAATTATATAATTGTTGACGTTGATTTGTTGTTGTTAACTTGTTTGTTAACTTTCAATGACATTGGCTTATATGTAAATAAATTCATTAAACGATTGCTCTTAAGATTGTTATATTTGTACAGAATTCGATAAATTTTGTATTTCATTCATTAATATGGGACCTAAGAGACCACGTAAGGTTATGTGGCTGAGGTTTAGAGGGATGTTTGGCGGGCAACCGTGTCAAGGTGGATCGTCACAGTCTGGGACTCGCACTGTCTCACCTCCTCCTCCTACACATCCTCCCGTTGCAGATGAGTCATCACCTGCTGCTACTAATGCCACACCATCCCCTACGCCAACTCATTTATCATCCAATACCACAATAGGGGATGGAGGACATGCCCGGGAACCTGGATCTGTAGGAGATGATGGGCGGAAGTATATCACTTACATCAATGACCAGTAAGTAATATGATAGGATTACGTACTGTTTCTAGCCTTTCTATTTTCGGTCTATTTGTATACTACACTGACTTCTTGTTTTAGGTTCGTACCGTCTGGAATGGTATCCAGGCAGATGACCTCCACTTTTAAGGAAAGAATTGAACCCGATGGATATACGTGGAAGAATATCACTGCAGCTACGAAACAATTGTACTTTCATGAGTTCAAGGTACAATAATTATTTCTGTTATTTATTTAATATATATATATATATATATATATATAGTGTCATGATTAATATATATATAGTTTGACATTAACTAACATATATTTTTTTCTTTAATCGTAAAGCATTTTTCGGGGACGCTACTTTGGATGGGAGCATATCTGATTACGGGAGAGGCGGGCTCGTACACGTTATCGCGACTTCATTAATGCGATAAACAAGGCTGGTGCACGACCCCGCTATATTTCAGAAGATATTTGAAGTCGTTGGCTGGTGTATTGGGCATCACCTGCAGCAATGTCCATCTCAGGACATAACTCGGCCAACAGACGTGGAGGCCCAGTCTCATGAGTCTTCCCGTACATACGGGAGGCTCAATAACTCACCAAGAGCATGCAGACAGATTTGTAAGTATCTACACTTTACACTAATTTTGTCAATGGTTAGCTTCGATGTATTATGGATAATGATAATGGTCTACCTATCTGGTGCCACTTATGGCAGTGTTGACTTATTTTCATTGTCCAACTAGAGGCGAATATCTTTCAACTTTACGATCCTCTGCCGAGATTTAAACGATTTCTAGTTCACATCTAACGACTTAGTCTTTCTCATGTAGGAGAAGTCATTGGGCACGAAGCCTACCCCCCTTCAGTTATTTCTGCACACTCACACGAAGAAGCATGACGGTGTAACCTTCATCAACAACCGCTGTCGAGAGCTGAATGTATGTCCAGTTATTGCTTTTTTTTTAATTTTTAAACACTGCTCCTGTCCTTCGTCTTAATGTTAACTTCACATACCTTATAGGACCAATTACAACAAACCCTCGAGCTGCGATCGCGGGAGGAACAACTGTGAGCGTGTCTCATACGTATTTTGAGGCCGTGGGTGGTAGGGATCGCCGTGGCAGGATATTTGGTCTAGGTTCGTATGGGAACACATGTTATTCCCAATCTTTCATGTCCAAGATGCAGGCGTCCACTAGGCCATCGAACAACAATGAAGTCATCGAGCTCCGGGCTACAGTACAAACATTAATGGACAAGATTGCTCATTTGGAAGAGGGGCAGACAGAGCGGGAGGAACAACAGATGAGGGAGCAGACAGAGCGGGAGGAACAACGGATGAGGGAGCAGGAGCAACGAATCAGGGAGCAGATGGAGCTACAAATGAGAGAGCAGATGGCGAAGATGAGAGAAGAGATTATGCAGATGGCTCAGTTGCAACCACCGTCCGAACAATCGAAGGGAAGTTCTCCAAAGGACTACCAACGATCACCACAACTTTAGATTTTCGAACTCATGATTTTAAGGTACAACCATAACAATTTATGTTTACTTTGATGTGTTTTTATCCATTTGTATTCCAATTGACATTATTTAAACCTTTGATGTACTGGTTGATGTGTGGAACCAATTGTATATAATTGACATTATTCAAAACTTTGATGTACTGGTTGATGTGTGGATGTCCAATTATATATGCACCCAATGGGTTATACCTTTTTTTTTCACCGATGGAATAAATAATTCCGTCGGTGAATATTTACCGACGGAATGGGACATACCGTCGGCACATAACCTGGACTAAATTTGGCGACGTCTAAAATTCCGTCGTTAAAGATATAACTTGCTTCCGAATATTTGCGACGATAGTTCCGTCCCTAAATTATACCGACGGGTATATTCCGTCGGTGATGTGTTAATTTCACCGCGTCATTTTAAAAAAAATTTCGTCGCAAAATAACAACAACGGATAATATTTCGTCGGTTACCCGTTGACAAAATACGACGGAATATTTTCGTCGGTAAGCTATAACGACAGCCATGTTTGCGATGGTTTCTTCTTTCGTCGCGTTCCGTCGGCAAATATAATTTCTGACGGAACAAACCATTTCTCCAACGGAATATTCCGTCGGAGAAAGCCAGTTTTCTTGTAGTGGAAGAAGATAAAACACATATAACATAGAAGTAAAACATAAACATCAAGTTAAAAATGACAGTCCAAAGCAGTAGAGGAATTAAAAATGTTAGTAGCTGGACAGAGCAGATAAGGAGGGCATTAAAAATACAACAAAACACCTAGAAACACAACAAATACAAGGATAGAAATGCACAGAAGAAGAGATGCACAGTAGTGGAGTGAAACGTAAAAAAACCAACAGATCGACGTTATGGAAGAGTTAAGGGAACATTTTTTAAGTGTGCAACTCTTGGTGTGTCCCAGGAAAAAAACAAAAAGCCAACAGTGAAATTAGGAGTGAAATAAAACTTGACAGATTTTGGTTAAGAAGGCAAGTGCACAGAGGCGTTCAAGTGGTATGAGAGATACAAAACCATCATAATTGAGCTGGGTCAAGACCTTTGGGAGGAGGGTTTCATGTTTTGATCCATTGGGTTAAAGCGATCATCGAACGGTAGAGTTCAGGCTATCAATCAAATGAGTCTCTTTCACTATTACTCTCTTTGTATCTAGTTCTTCAAATTTAATAAATTTTAAAATTTTAAAATTTCAATTTAGTTCTTTGTTTGGATAATTTGAGACAATTGTTATCAAGTTAATTTGAATCTTACGAGTTTCTTAAGTATTTGTTTGATACTTGAACAATTTATTTACGATTCATGCTCTTATAAAATTGAGAGTCGTCCTGATAAATTTGAATGTGAATTAATTGTTAGCGCTTTCTCTTTAGTCCATAATTGCATTAAAAGATAAGTTTATCTGCAGCAATGGAAATTGAAATGGCAAATGACGTAGGAATCTCATCAAAGGCATCTCATGATGTCATGGTTAGGTAAGTAGGTGGTCAAGAGAATTTAGGTTTCATACCAGATGATTACAAAAATTACTTACGGCCTAAAAGAACAAGAGATGCAAAAAGAGGGGATACAATAGGTGTTCTAGAATATTTACATAAAATTCAATTTGATGATCCAAATTTTTTTATGTTATCCAAGTTTATCAAGATGATTTAATAACTAACATTTTCTGGTCAGATGCAAAGATGAGAACAAATTACTCAAATTTTGGTGATGTAGTTTGCTTTGACATAATTTATAGGAAGAACAATGAAGGTTGTCCCCTTGCATTACTTGTAGGTGTAAATAATCACAAACAGACTACATTCCTTGGTGTTACATTGTTATATAATCAGACATCCCTCACATTCAAATATATATTTGATACTTTGGTGAAAGTTGTGTGATAAAATACCTAAAACTATTCTTACAGACGAAGATGCAACAATGGAAAAGGTTCTAGTACTAAGACGACCTGAAACTCATTATCTCTTATATATTTGGCACACTTATCAAAATGCAACCATCCATTTAAGTGGTGTTTTCTCTCAATTCAAAGATTTTGTTAGAGATTTTAACTCATACATATATAATTTTGAAGAAGAGGAAGATTTTATAAATGCATGGAATTTGATATTGCGCAAATACAAACTTGAAGACAATGATTGGTTGAGGTGCATGTTTGGGATAAAGAAAAAATGGGCTTTAGTGTATAGAAGACAAATGTTTTGTGCAGACATGACGACAATACAAAGAAGTGAGAGCATGAACAGTGTTTCTTAGAGTTTTTTCATCACTTTGAAAGACTCCTTGAAGATTATAAATATAAAGAGTTAAAGGTTGATTTTAAATGAAGTACAAGTATTCCCTCATTATTGTATCTAATTAAAAGTGTTTATACTCTTAAAGTGTTTAAGTGCTTTCAAAATGAGTGGTGTAAGTCATACAATTCTTGTATTGAAGTTTTGGGGAAGTTTGATCAATCACAAAATATCAAACTACCCCTCATAAGAAGAGCTATTACCATATAGCTACTTATGATTCATCAAATAGAAAAGTTGACTGTAGTTGTAGAAAATTTGAGTTTATTGGAATTTTATGTTCTCATGTTTTGAAAGATTTTACTGTGAAAAATATTATGAGGATCCCAAGTCAGTACATATTGAAAAGGTGGACACGTAAAGCAAAACTTGGATTCTTGGGAGTTGAAAACTCAACAATCAGCATACGTAATTTGGATCCCAAGATATATCAAAATATACGGTATAAAATTATGTGGGCTATATGTTCAATTGGTTACAAATGGTTGTAGGTGTTAGTTGGGGAAGTGGGACCTTATCTCAGACATTATGGGTGCTGTTTATTAGACTGGCGGAGTATGGACTGTCAGATTGGTCGTTGCTTCTCCCTTTGTCAACAATTTATGCTCATTCTTCTGTTTAATTTTAGATTAAACAATAAAATGCATAGATTTTATAATTATGAAAAAAAAATTTCTATGCCAATTATCATTAAATGGAAATATGAAAATTTTAATTCTCATTCAATAGGCTAATCCTAATCGCTACTATGTTTGTTTCATTTAAGTGTGATGAGTTTGAGCAAATTTAAATGTGCACGAAATTCCCTAGTCAAAGAATAATTTTCTTCGCTAGAGTGTGCTTATGAATGGGCCTTCGTGTGAACGATTAGCCGAGACATCCCTCTATGGGCTTCACATATACCGATATACGTGTTTGTCTTTTGTAGTAAGCAACTGCCGTTGGTTTCCAACACTTGATTGGTTACTGCACCTTTGTCTAGGTCTGCCTTTGTAACTCTTATTTAATCAAGTTATTCACAAGTCAACCTACAAAAAACCTGCAAATTTGTATTGAATTTATTTGAGGTTATACTTTCTTACTTTTTACATAATTAATTTCAATTTGTTATAATGGAATTCTTTAAAGTTCTTTAAACGATTATACACAGTTTTATTTAGGGAAAAGGAGATGGTTGCTTTGGACAATGTTATTGACTCTTTGTATAATGAATAACGATGGGGATTTTGTTGAGTATTGTCTCAAAGTGAAAAATGGAAGCTTTTGGTGGTTTTCGGTGAATTTTGTTGCAACAAGTTGGCCATCTATGTTTTGTAGCTGGCCTTCACCCATTGACTTCTCTATAAAAGAGAAACAACAACAATGGAAGAGAGAGAGAGAAGAGAGCAGAAAATTTAAAAGAGGCGAGAGGGAGAGAGAGAGAAAAATAGCAAGTAGCATTTTTAATTTTTTTTGGTTTTCTCTTCCTAGTAGGGGTGTGTGAGCTTAGGTTAATTTGGGTCTTTTAGGAAATTGAGTGATAAACACTATTGTATATTCTCATTGATTATAGTGAAATACTCAGTCGTCTCCAAACTAGACGTGAGCATTGCCGAACTAGTATAAAAATCTTGGTATTCATGTTGCTGTTTTATTTTTCACTCCAAATTATTAACGTTTCCACACAAGTGGTATCAGAGCTTCAATTTTTTTTGACTGGGGTGTTATAGGAGTGAAAAATCTGTGTGGAGTTACAGTGTCAGTGAACAGTGTCGGTCTTACAGTCTCTGTGAACAATGTCGGTGCTACAGTCCCTGTGAAAAGTGTTGGTGCTACAGTGTTGTGAATAGTATCCAAGTAATAGTTTGTGTGAACAATGATTACAAATAGTACATATTTGTGAATAGTGGCGAGTAGATGGTTGGAGATAAAGACGAGCTCATTAAGAGGGAGTCGATATCTTCATCATCAACACCTACATCCAATAGACATCCAATCGCTACTACAAGGTTAGAGGTTTATAACAATCAGTTCACTTTAAGTTCTTAGCTAACTAAACTTTGATTGTCATTAGTGATAATAACCGCTCAGACCCAATTCATAATTTACTCTGCAAGTTGTTGATTACTTATTGTCAAGCCATTATAGATTCTCCTATTTTTTTCTCTATCAATCAAGTAAATGGTTGTATGAAAAACATTTTTATTAATCATATCATTTCTTTGACCATACTTCATACACCTTATAATTAGATTCAAAGTCTCCTTCCACTCAAAAGTGTATCTAGGAAATTGTAGCATCACCCAAATTCTGCTCCAAATTGTTGTACTATGGGTACATTAAAAAAAGAAATGGTTTACACTCTCATTCAGTTATTTGCAAAGGACGCAAATGGGGTCAAAACTCTCAAACATTTTGTCTTATGTTCTTAATCGATTCTTTATCACTAAACAAGTGAAAATTTCAGCTTTGTTTTTTAAAACTTGTTTCCAAGTGACTTCAACCTAGGGAACCTCTTCCAGATTATGAATCAATAGCTTGTGACATGATTTGTTATTGAAAACTCCACTGACATGGGGAGTCCATATGATGTTGTCCTCCCTCGGTCCAAACCGCAGAAAAGCTTTTAAGATCCTATCCATTTCCTTGATTACCTTCTTAGGTAGAACCAGGTGTGCATATCAATACAGATGCGTACTATTCAACATTTAGATGATAAGAGTCAATCGGGATGTTATAGATAATAACTTGTTTTTCCATGCATGAATTATGACTTTCAACATTTTAATCAAAGGAAGTTAGAGAATTTAGGCTTATGGGTTGTTACGAGGACTCCAAAAATAGTTGAAAGGTGTAGACCGTAAAGTGAACCCAACCATTCGACTAAACTATTTTAGATCTCTGACATTTGATGAAACATATAATCCACTCTTCTGTATATTTATTTCCAAGCTCGACCAAATAGAGAAATTCTGCATCATATTCATCAGTATACGAATTGAGCACTACTTTGCCTTACAAAGGAGAATCAAATCATCAACATATATCAAATGGGACGTCTTTAATTCTCTACACTTATAATGGTATTGAAAACATCCATTTCAGTCAATAAGCTTTGAAACAAGTATAGAGAAACCTTTCATAGCTAAGGTGAATAGGTAAAGGGAGAAAAGGTCCCCTTGCTTAATCCCTCTAGCATTTCTAAATGATAATGAAGGAACTCCATTCACCAAGATATTGAGGGACGTGGATTGTATGCATTACATATTCTGGTTCTTGAATTTAGTAAGCAATCCTATCGCTTCCAAACATGCTTGCAAATATCACCAACTGATAGTGTCATAGGTCTTGAACAAGTCAATCTTCAGCATGCAACTATTAATACATTTACTTGATTGATATTCACCTAGGAGCTTATGAAGAATTAGAATGTTATCACCTATATTTCGCTCAAGTAAAAAGGCTCTTTAAGCCAAATTGATGGTTTTTGTCAAGATTAAAGTTCAAGTAGAATCCAATTCTAATGCAATCGTAACTTTAAATTTTACTTACAATATTTTACTGAACACTTGTTATTAGATGTAATTTGGAATTATTCAAACCCAAATTAACCCGATAAGTTTATCATGAAATTAAAAGATACTAGTTTTAAAAGGAAACTGCTAGGAACAGTATAGCAATTGAAAGGAAAAGATATTAGGTGTAAAATTGATAAGTTGTAGAACATTGGTTTGTTCTCTAGAAGTATTACATAAAATAATTTAAAATATATATTTAAATTAAAATAAAATATCTTCTAAAATGCATTAAAAGTATTCTATCAAATTATTTTATTGAAAAATAAGGAAAAAGTTTATAAGCAGCTTGTTAGGAAAGTTCTCAAAATAAGTACATTATAGTCCAAAAAGAATGAGCTCGAGTCATAAATCGATATTGACTTTATATTGAATTTAGTAATTCATCTTTAATACTAGGACCTATATTTTGAAGAGTTACATACGTTTGCGCAAATGCGTTATCTAATTTAAGAAGAGTATAAAGGAATTTAATCCATATCAAGGAAATTTATAGTTTTCCATTTTAGTGAAGAAAATTGGAAAACCGTCGGTAGCGGTTCCCCGTGAATGTGATCAAGGATTTGATAACAAAATCAATTTGTTATTTTTACATATCAAAGTGATATATCAATTTCAGAAATAATTAACAGATCATTTTTTGAAGAATTACGTAATACCTATTTCAAAAACAACGATTGCGTTTTTGTTAAGGAGAAGAAAGAAGAAGCTAAATTCCCCCATAGTGTGCAGGGAAATTTTCTGCGCTAGGGACTTGCCTGGAGGCCAAGAATTTTGAGTGGCAACAGCTGCAAATATAGACAATTACAGCCCTCAATTTAGAACAGAGTAACTGTGAGTATTGCGCCGACGGCTCGCGGCACTCCGTTTCCCGAAGTAAAGCTGCAAACTGATAAACAACCCATCACGCGCTACAATCGTCCGTGCGGTAATGTCCTCGTGAAATGGGCAGGATGTATCCGCTTACCAAAGCAGTTGAGATCTGACAGTGAGAAACATACGTGATTGTGCGAATGGGGATAGTTCCCGCTCACCACTTAAACATGTCAAGCGGGTATAGAAACATGGCATGATATATTAGAAAATATGGATGATCATGCACCATGAATGTTTATGGTTTAACCAACGACAGTCAGCTCAGCAGCGACTTTCCTGGTATGTATGTAGTATCTGTTATGTAAATTTGTACGTATGTGTATATATATATTTGAACGAATGAAGATTGGACTATACTTGTTAAGTTAATAATTAGTTTACCTTTTTCTATTTCTTTAATGCTCCATTTTGTTGGTGGTGGGGGTGAACAAAGCATAAGAACAAAGAGAGTGAGTGACACAAGGTATTACCAGTAATTGACTGGCTATTTATCTACAATAATAATGTCATGTTTGTATCGAGATTTGTGCCCGTATCTGCATTTACATATGTTTTTAATTTTTAGTACTGTGTTTTGGCGCTTTTTTTTAGTATAATGTATAGTGTGTATAAACAGTTTAGGTTTTGTACAACCGAGTTGCATAAATTACAATTTCCTACTTTGGATGTAAAATACTAAGCTATCTTACGTCATGTTACGAGCGGTTTAAAAAAATCCTGATTTTAGAATGTACTCTCTCTTATTTAAAATAAGTGTCGTTTTAAAAGATTCATACTTATTAAGAAAGTTAGTGAAATGTTTGATATATCCTTATTAATTACATATTAAATTATTTAAAAATATAATCTGTATAATTAAGATGTGATTATATATTAAATTGCTTTAAAAATAAACTCTGTATAATTAAGATTAAGAAAATTTAAAAGATAATTTTGAAAATAAAATTATTCCTATCTCGTTCTCCTCCTTTTCAGTTAAGCGTATGGGATGATTGGTTTGGGTGCTAAATAAAGGTTTTGGGTTTTTGTTTTTGCAGGACTCCTGTTGTCGAGTGCTTTGGGGTTTTCACATAAAGAGATTATTCTACCTTTTGTTCTGGAGGTAGAGTTTTAGCCAAAACATCAGGCTTTAATGTTGGGGTTGACAAAACAACTTTTTGCAAAAAAACCATCGACTATAAAACGTCAGCCTGTCAGCCTGTCTAGAGGACTCCAAGTCCAAGATGAAAAAAATCCGCGTGATTTATAACGATCCTTATGCAACTGACTCAGATTCGAGTGATGATGAATCGGTCACAACTGATAAGGAACCGCTGAAAACCGAACGGTTTGTACGAGAAGTTATTCTACCTTTTGTTGTCTTACCACAGTTGAAAACCATCGTGGCTGAGTCTTCCTCTCAGGGCAGTAATAGAAGGTTTGGCAAAAAGCCCCACAAAAGGAGGAGGGTTTTGCTTAGGACCTCTGGTAAATATGCAACTGTCGGAACAAAAACAGCGAAGAAGCCTGTTGGTGTGCGACAAAGGAAGTGGGGTAAATGGGCAGCTGAGATAAGAAATCCTGTGACCAAAGCGCGGACTTGGTTGGGCACTTATAACACACTCGAAGAGGCGGCTAAAGCCTACGAGACAAAGAAGCGAGAGTACGAGGCTATGGCTGGTCTGGAGAAGAGGCAGAACATATTAGAGAACAAAATGACTAGCGATTCGCTTCGCGTGTCTTCTAATTACACTGATACTTCACCGTCTTGGGACGAAATGAAGGGAGAAGATGTTTTTAATGCGAATGCTGTTTCAAATCTTGAAATTCCCGAATTGGGTTTTATCGATGAGGCACTGGTACATTCTCAAGCAGTTACCTTTGGTAGCCTCATTGGCGAACTTGGGAGGCTTGCGGATGATTATTGTGCTATTGGTGATCTTGATTTTTGCGAATCAAGCGAGCTTACGGATTATGACTTCGAATTCGGGAATGACGAATTTGCTTATTTGGATGATTTTCATCAGCCTCTCAATATTGCGTGCCCATAAGTTTTGTAGTTAGGGTTAGGGTTTAATTAAGTAATAGCAAAAGAGAAATCCCAGCTCCAGGGGATTGGTTTTTGTGGGTTTGTTGTTCAGTCCTTTGGGTTTTATTGTGCTGTAACAGCCGTCCAGGGGATTGGTTTTTGTGAGTTCAAATATATATATATATATATAATATTTTGGATAGGATTGAATTTCAGATCAAATTTGAAATAAATGTTTTAAATCCAACCAAATTTCAGATCTAACTGGAGTTGTAAGTCGTTGGTAAAGTATCCTATCCGAGGTACGTATGCGGTAAACCTACACTGAGACGAGTCTCTGTATATATATATATTAATATGATTTGTTTTGGCCTCTAGATATTTGTCATACCGACTGACCAAGCCATGTGGATTTGTGATGTGACCATGATCTTTAATTATTACGAGCCCGGGTCATGTCATGTGATCCATCATTGACGTAAATGTTCAATTCAAAATGCGATACCAATCATAAAAATGTTTCTAAACATGTCTGTTATTAGTTACAGATAAAAGGGACAAAATACACGGTACTGCGAAGGCGGCGGCCGGCGAGACGCCAACTCTGTAACGTGAGCGGACCGACTTCGTGGCTAGGCTTTCGTTTCCCGCCAAGTTAGACACGTAGTGGGGCCCATTTTCCCGCCCAATTGCGGAAATATCCCATGGAGACCTTGACGCGTGTCCTTTCCGAGAGAAAGTGCAGCAGCTGTTGGCAGGCTCCTCAGTAATTTACAAGCTCTGCAGTGGCTTCCTTTTGCTTTTCAGCCTGTTTTGTTTTATTCTATTGGGTACTCTATTAAACTGTCAGGGGCTTCAGCTAGAAAGGGTCGCTCAACTCAATTGATGACAGGTGTAAAAAGTGAAAAGAGAGTCGATGACGTGTCAGACAATTCTTACGCTGCTGAAACTAGCAAAAAGTTTCGCTCTTTAGAGTATAAACAATATCTTCATTTAAGTTCCAAAGGGGTGTTTTGATTCTTTTTTTTTTTAATTTGTCGCTGTTAGTTTTCGTAAAAAAAGAAAACACTCTTTCAAAAATTGCTTCGTTGAAATTGTTTTCGGTTTTTTCTTGTTAAAAATAAAAAAAAATATAACAATTTTTTTGAAAACGTTAAAAAATGTTTGTATATTTTGAAAATAGGTTTTATATTCACAAAAATGAGTTTCTCCACACTGACTGTAGCATCTTCTAAGTCTTCAACCTCTTCTACTCTTTCTCCAATTATACTTGTTTCTTATTTGTTTTTGATGTTTAAGTTTGCTTTTGAGTTATTCCTGTCGCTTGCTTGCGTTAAAAAGCCTCTAAAAGTAGAAATCGTTGAAAATGTTAGACATTAAATATTATAAAATATAATCACAGCGATCATCTTAAATAGGATCGTTCATATGCATATAAATCAAAGAATTATATACTTGAATTCGTGTTATGATTCTACCGGTTATAGAACTTTTTGTTTTTAATGTACTGCAAAGTTATTCTTCTCCTTTGCGAAAACTTTAGGGAGGAAAAACATAAGGAACAAAAATGCACGCAGTGATGTTTTTATCATAAAACGTTGTATTCATATTTGTCTTCATATAACTACCTTTGGTAATTATTCAAGAACAGTGACTATTATAACCTTCATAGGTGTATATTAGTAATTATCTCCCACTCACACATGATGAGTTTAATCTCATTTAAATAAACTCTGCAATCATCATACTTGTTCAATAGCCAGTATGACCAACATATGACGAGAACACATGTGTCATATATCTGTTAGGAGTATATGACATTTTGATTAACAAATTGATCCTAGGACTTAAGTGTCATGGAGTAGACATTGTATTCTATATCCTAGGTCATGTCTCACATTTGCACTTTTCTTTGATCTCATTTGTTTCTAGAGTCATGACTGTATTCTAATTCTCTATTAAAGAGGCGATGATCATCTATGAATACTTTTTACGTGAGTCAATAATTTAAAATAAATAACCTTCCTCTGTTCTCAATTCTCTTTTGAATTAAGTTTAATTTGCTTTCCTAGAATTATTCCATAGGATTGCATCTTGCATGATCTTTTGGCAATAACCTAAAGTAACAAACCTTAAATTCAATTCTCAATAATGAAACAAGAGTCATAAGAGTATATGATGAGGTTCTTCTCAACCTCAAGGGTCTCACACAATGTAAGATGATATCTTGCGACTTACATTAATCCCTTTTTGTGGTCAGTTGCATACTCATGGTACGACTCATATGCTAAGGTATTTACCCACTGCGTTTAACTTGAACATCTTTATTCAAGAAATACTGTACAGATGATAGTTCAAACATATTTAATGTTTAACTTGAGTTCACTTATCTACTCAAAAACTTATTCAGAGCTTTCATCTGGCAACGTAAGACATGTTAGACCCCGAATTTTTTATATGATGATATTAAGCATGAATTGTGATAATTGTGGTTTTATGCCTTGATTGATTAACTTGAGAACATTAGTGGGTTTACTTGAGTTTAGTATGGTTGAATGAGAATTAATGGGTAAAAGTTTATGAGGGCATTTTGGGAAGTTACTTGAGTTGGAATGGATTTGGGCTTAGCTAAGAGGGGTATTATGGTCTTTGTCCCATTCCTTTAGGTTTAAGAGAAAGAAATTAGAAAAGGAAAGAAGAGGAAATAGAAGAAAGAAGGAGAGTGCGCCGTCAGTGGAGAAGAAGGGAAGAGAAGAGGGATTTTCGATCTTCAAGGTTTTCGACATATTTAAGACGTTTTCGGGTAAGTTCCGCTTTGCTTAGTCTTGTTTCGGTTGGATAAATCCATTAGATAAGTGGAATGTTTGAGAATCGATGGTTTTAGGGTTTGAAAGGAAAGAGGGTTAGATTTCGTTGGGTTACTGGTTTTGTGCATGGTTTTAAGTTATTAATGGGTTAGAAATGTAGTATAAGTCATGATTTAAAGTTTAGATGTGTTGCATTTGAGTTTGGGAAAAGAATGAAGTCGGAAAATGCAGAAAACAGGGGTTCGGAGTCGCAACTCCGACCCGCACGTCGCGGCGTGCGGAGAATTGATGACACGCCGCATGCACCATGTGCACGTCGCGGCGTGCACGAAGAGACGTGCACATCGCGGTGCACGAGTGTGCATGTCGCGGCGTGCGAGTGATGAGCACGCCGCGACACACACTCGATGCCTTGTGGCGCGAAGGTCGGTCGTTCTCCGCGGTGGCGTCCGCCGCCATGGCGACCCTCCCCATTTTTCGAAAGTGAAATTTTTAGTATTTTGGGCATATCTTTTTGTGTAGATGTCCAATTGAGGTGATTCTTGATCCCGTTGTGACCTAGAAATAAAGGGCTACGAGTTGTATGAAGAAGGGAAGTTCGGAATTAGTCTGTAAGGGTTTGGAATTTTAGGAGGAGGTCGAATGTAGACCTTTAATACTTTATTTTGATTGTCACGCTTTATGGAATATTTGCTTTGGATATTAATTAAATGAGAACTTGGTTTATTATAGGGAACCAAGCTGATTTGACCCAATCGCAAGAGGAAGGACAACAGTGAGTCTGATACTCAAGCGATATTAGGTGGGTAATATGTTTATGGTTATTGTGTGTATGGGCAAATTGCCTGATGTATGCTTGCTTGCATTATGTGACATTACTTGTGTTGAATTATATGAGAATATTGAACTTGCATTATGATTAAAATTATGCATGGCTTGATAGGCCTTATGGCAATGGACAAGAATGAGAATTTAGAAAACTGTGAAAAATGCTTTGAGCACGAATCGAATGGATTATGTGATTTGTTTGGGTAAGAGAGTTACAGATGGAGTCATGTGCACGTTGACATAAAGCCTTCTCCCGGCTGCCCGCTTGAGGCCACGAGATCCTTGAAAAATCGGATTCGGATAGTTTACGGTATAGACTTCGGTTTATTCTGGATCGTTTTACGGAACTCTCGAACTATTTGTGTGCATTCATATTTGACTTGCTAAGCATGAGACATGATGAATTGTTATATTATGAATCCCATGACATATGATGATGATGATTGTAAAGTGATAAAAGTTGATTTGTTTATGCTTGAATATATGAATATTCATATTGTTTAATTGTGTGGCTCGTTGCCAATGACTATAAACGTATATGCCACTGAGCTTCGTAGCTCACCCTATTACTCTCCCCTCCTCAGGTGCAGATCGAGACGATTGTCGACCTTGCAAGGCATCGGAAACTTCGAGCTAGTTAGGAGCTTGTCTTAAGTTAGTAATTTGGTTGGCCCTCCGAGCATTTCATCATGGAGCATACTTATGTATTTTGGATTTTAACTTTCATTTTGTATTATGTTATATTTCGAGAATACTTGTTGAATTTCTTTGAATGCAAATGACAGTTGGTTTATGCATGTGGAATGATGAATGTATGTTTAGAATGTATGCATATGTATGAGTATAGGTATTGTTATATGAATCGAATTATGTATTTGTATGGATGTTGGGATCGGGCCCGAAGGTATTTGGGTGCCCGTCGCCGGCGTAGCCTGAGGGGCCGCCTCGGGAATCGGGGATCCGGGGCCTGGGTCCAACATGTTTGGTATCAGAGCGCCTAGGTTTAGTGTCCTTGGCTTAGAATGCATATAGGATGCACTGTGTGATATATGATTAATCGTTGCATTGACTAAGTGACATGCATATCATGCATACATGTAGATTGACCTATAGCTAATCCTTAGTGTTTCCATTTGAAGGAGTACGATGCCACCTCGTAGAAGGACACGAAGAATTATGCAAGGATCTGCTGCACCTGACTTTCCGACTATAGAGGAGAGGACTGATGAGTCAGTTGCCCCAGGGAATGCTGAGGCTTCTGTAGGGCTAGGTAGTGAGCCCGTTCCGTTGCCGACTCAGGAGTCGCCAGCTATGCAGGAGCAAGTGCCTCCATTGGATCCGAGGTTGTTTCAGGCCTTTACCCAGGCATTTGTGCAGGCTATGGGTCAGATGCCACAGCCTTCTGTTTCAGCCCCAGTTCAGAAGGGAAGATGGTTTGACCGATTGAGGAAGTATAGGGCAGTCGATTTCTTTGGGACATCAGATCCCGAGGAAGCCGAGACATGGTTGCGGAAGACTGATAGAGTGCTAGACCAGATGGAGTGTGAGGATGACGAAAGAGTCATCTATGCTGCCAGTTTGTTTCAGGGAGATGCCCTGCATTGGTGGGAGACCGTGCCAGGCAGCCAGATGAGGCCAGTAGGGTTGGCATGACAGGATTTCGTGGTTGCTTTCAGGAAGAAGTATCTGTCAGAGGTATATGTTTAGCAGAAGCAGAGGGAGTTCCTCAGTTTAACTCATAGGGATATGACAGTCAGCGAGTATGAGCGCCGGTTTACTCAGCTATCCCGGTATGCTTCAGATCTGATGTTGAGTGAGGCTGCTAGATGTCGCCAGTATGAGTCGGGTCTGCACTTGGCTATCAGAGAGAAGGTGATAGTGCATAATTTCTGTGATTTCCAGCAGCTGGTTGAGGCAGCTCTGCAGGTTGAAAATATAGAGAATATCAAGAGTGCTGTGAACAAGAAGAGAAAGGACAGAGAGCAGTCCAGGAGGGGAGGCAGCACTAGTACTCTTATGCCAGACAGGAGTGCTAGGAGCTTCCCGGTCCAGTCAGAGGAGAGGAGCAGTGGTGCGAGCCGACCTAGGCCAATGAGGACTTCTACTGTTTCTCACCAAGCCTCAACGGTGGGTGGCGGTAGAAGGAGAGATGGGGATAGATCTTTCGTTCCGAAGTGTGAGCACTGCGGAAGGTCCCATAGAGGAGAGTGCTACAGATTGACATGAGCTTGTTTCAACTGTGGGGAGAAGGGACACATTGCCAGAGAGTGTCCTCAGCCTCCACGACAAGAGAGGAGTCAGATGCAAGCTCCGAGGAGTACAGAGACTATGGGACAGAGAACTGCGACAGAAGTAGGCAGTTCAGATGCAGCCAAGAGGGTGAATCTTCCGGGGAGACCGAGAGGGCAGGCACCAGCTCGGGTGTTTGCGATGACCCGGGAGGATGCAGAGACCGCTCCAGATGTTGTCACGGGTATGGTTCAGTTATTTTCTGATGATGTGATAGCTTTGATTGATCCAGGTTCTACTCACTCGTTGTTTCCTCGAGTAGACCCGTGTGTGATAGGACTATGAGCCCTTTGGATACTCCGCTGATGGTGAGTACTCCAATCGGCCAGTACATTGTGATTAGTCAAGTATTTAGAGATTGTGAGATTTTTATTGAGGGAGCACGGTTAGTGGTCGATTTGATGCCACTGAAGATGGGAGGTTTGGATACATTAGAAAAGTACAATGCTCGTTTGGATTGTAAGCAGAAGACGGTAGAATTTGAATTGGATAACGGTAGAAGAGTGGTGTTTACTAGGGACAGAAAAGCGAGTCCTCCCAGAATTGTTTTAGCATTGACAGTAGAGACGATGATGAGGAAGGGTTATGAGGCGTTTTTGGCTTACGTGATAGATTCCAGAGCAGACAGATGGAAGTTGGAGGATATTCCAGTAGTCAAGGAATTCTCGGATGTCTTTTCCGAGGAATTGCCAGGACTACCGCCAGCTAGGGAAATTGAGTTTCCCATTGAGCTTTTGTCAGGTACGGCGTCGATTTCAATTCCGCCTTATCGGATGGCTCCGGCGGAATTGAAAGAGCTTAAGGAGCAATTGGAGGAGTTGTTGGAGAAGGGGTATATTCGACCGAGCTCTTCGCCTTGGGGAGCTCCGGTTCTTTTTGTAAAGAAGAAAGATGGATCATTGAGGATGTGTGCCGATTATCGGAAGCTGAATCAGATAACTGTGAAGAACAAGTATCCGCTTCCTCGCATTGATGATCTGTTTGATCAATTGCAAGGAGCGAGATTCTTCTCTAAGATAGACTTGAGATCGGGTTACCATCAATTGAGGACAAAGGAGTCGGATGTGCCGAAGTCTACTTTCAGGACTCGGTATGGGCATTTTGAGTTCTTAGTTATGCCCTTTGAATTGACGAATGCTCCTGTAGCATTTATGGATTTGATGAATCGGGTCTTTAAGCCATTCTTGGACCAATTTATCATTGTCTTCATTGATGATATCTTGGTTTATTCCAAGAGTGATGAGCAGCTTGAGGAGCATTTGAGGATTTCTTTAGAGACTTTGAGGAGACACGAGTTGTATGCCAAATTCGATAAATGCGAATTTTGGCTGAGAAAAATTTCATTTCTTGGACATGTGATCTCAGAGCAAGGAGTTCATGTGGATCCAAAGAAGATAGAAGCTGTGGTGAATTGGGAAGCTCCAAAGAATGTGGCAGAGGTGAGAAGTTTTCTGGGATTAGCAGGTTATTACAGGAGATTCGTGGAGGGATTCTCTATGATAGCCGCTCCGATGACGAAGTTGTTGAGGAAAAATCAGAAGTTTGTTTGGAGTGATGAGTGTCAGAGGAGCTTCGAGGAGTTCAAGCGCAGATTGATGAGTGCCCCGATTCTGATTTTGCCATCGGGTGATGAAGGATATACTGTGTATAGTGATGCGTCGAGGAAGGGTCTTGGCTGTGTTTTGATGCAGGGAGATTGGGTGATTGCTTATGCTTCGAGGCAGTTGAAGCCTTATGAGTTAAATTATCCGACACATGATTTGGAGTTAGCAGCTGTGATTTTTGCCTTGAAGATTTGGAGGCATTATTTGTATGGAGTTCGGACGAGGATCTTCACTGATCATAAGAGTCTGAAGTATTTGTTGAGCCAGAAGGAATTGAATTTGAGGCAGAGAAGGTGGATCGAGTTACTCAAGGACTATGATCTGTTGATTGAGTATCATCCGGGCAAGGCCAATGTAGTGGCGGATGCCCTGAGTAGGAAGTCTTCGATTGCGCATGTTCGGACGGTATATCTTCCTTTATTGGAAGAGATGGCTAAGCTTAAGATCAGCTTGAAGCAGGAGGAACCGGATTGCCTCCTAGAAAACTTCCGAGTGAGGCCGATTCTCAGGGAGAAAGTTAGGGAATTGCAGGCACAAGATGCAGATTTGATGAAATTCCGAATGGTAAGGTTTCTGGGATAGATGTGAGGGATGATGGGCTTATGACAGTGGGGAACAGATTGTGTATTCCTGATGTGCAGGAGGTTAAGGCTGAGATTATGGATGAGGCACACAATGCGCCTTATGCTATGCATCCAGGTAGCACCAGGATGTACAGGGATTTGAGAGAGCATTTTTGGTGGAAGGCATGAAGAGAGATGTAGCAGAGTTTGTGAGTAAGTGTCTCGTGTGTCAGCAAGTCAAGGCTGAACACCAGGCGCCTTCAGGCATGTTGAGGCCATTGTCCATCCCGGAATGGAAGTGGCAAAGAGTGACTATGGACTTTCTGATGGGATTGCCCAGGACCAGTAAGAAGCACGATGCTATTTGGGTTATTGTGGATAGGTTGACCAAGTCAGCTCACTTTTTGGCGATCAAGCAGACTGATTCTTTGCATGTGTTGGCAAAGAAGTATATTAATGAGATAGTGAGGTTGCATGGAGTTCCGGATTTGATTATGTCAGACAGGGATCCTCGGTTTACTTTGAAGTTTTGGGGCGGTTTGCAGGAAGCTTTTGGTACTAAGCTGAATTTTAGTACGGCTTTTCACCCTCAGACGGATGGTCAATCTGAGAGGACCATTCGAACACTTGAGAGGATGCTTCGGGCTTGTGTGATGGACTTTAGAGGAGTTTGGGATGAGCATTTGCCGTTGGTCGAATTCGCTTATAACAATTCGTATCATTCGAGCATCCAGATGGCTCCGTATGAGGCTTTGTATGGGCAGAGATGTAGGACTCCGATCTGTTGGGATGAAGAAGGAGAGAGGCAATTGGAAGGACCAGAATTGATTCAGACGACGGTTAAGAAAGTCAATTTGGTTAGCGGCTGACTTAAAGCGACCTGAGATAGGATGATGAGTTATGTTGATGCTCACCGAAAGGAGATGTAGTATGAAGTCGGTGAGAAAGTGTTCCTTAAGACATCTCCTTGGAAAGGATTATTGAGGTTCGGCAAGAAGGGTAAGTTGAGTCCGAGGTATGTGGGTCCTTATGAGATCCTTGAGAGGATTAGACCACTCGCCTACAGGTTGGCGTTACCTCCGGAGTTATCGCAGATTCACGATGTCTTCCATGTGTCTATGTTGAGGAGGTATAGATCGGATCCTTCTCACATTATTCGGACTAGTGAGGTTCAGCTGAGGGATGATCTGAGTTATGAGGAGCAACCGGTGGAGATTTTGGATACCAAGGACAAGGTCCTCAGGAACAAGACGGTTCAATTAGTCAAGGTCCTGTGGAGGAACCATTCGGTAGAGGAGGCTACATGGGAGCCATTGGAAGCCATGGGGGAGAAGTATCCGCATCTCTTCGATGATTCAGGTAAATTTCGAGGAAAAATTTTCTTTTAAGAGGGGGAGAAATGTTAGACCCCGAATTTTTTTTATGATGATATTAAGCATGAATTGTGATAATTGTGGTTTTATGCCTTGATTGATTAACTTGAGAACATTAGTGGGTTTACTTGAGTTTAGTATGGTTGAATGAGAATTAATGGGTAAAAGTTTATGAGGGCATTTTGGGAAGTTACTTGAGTTGGAATGGATTTGGGCTTAGCTAAGAGGGGTATTATGGTCTTTGTCCCATTCCTTTAGGTTTAAGAGAAAGAAATTAGAAAAGGAAAGAAGAGGAAATAGAAGAAAGAAGGAGAGTGCGCCGTTGGTGGAAAAGAAGGGAAGAGAAGAGGGATTTTCGATCTTCAAGGTTTTCGACATATTTAAGACGTTTTCGGGTAAGTTCCGCTTTGCTTAGTCTTGTTTCCGTTGGATAAATCCATTAGATAAGTGGAATGTTTGAGAATCGATGGTTTTAGGGTTTGAAAGGAAAGAGGGTTAGATTTCGTTGGGTTACTGGTTTTGTGCATGGTTTTAAGTTATTAATGGGTTAGAAATGTAGTATAAGTCATGATCTAAAATTTAGATGTGTATCATTTGAGTTTGGGAAAAGAATGAAGTCAGAAAATGCAGAAAAGCAGGGGGTTCGAGTCGAACTCCGACCCGCGCGTCATGACTTCATGGAGAATTGGTGACATGCCATGCGCATACGAGTGTCTGCTTTGCGGCGCTGGAGTCGATTCGCCATGGCGACCCCTGTTTTCTGAAAGTGAAATTTTTAGTATTTTGGGTATATCTTTTGGTGTAGATGTCCAATTGAGGTGATTCTTGATCCGTTGTGACCTAGAAATAAAGGGCTACGAGTTGTATGAAGAAGGGAAGTTCAGAATTAGTCTGTAAGGGTTCGGAATTTTAGGAGGAGGTCGAATGTAGACCTTTAATGCTTTATTTTGATTGTCACGCTTTATGGAATATTTTCTTTGGATATTAATTAAATGAGAACTTGGTTTATTATAGGGAACCAAGCTGATTTGACCCAATCGCAAGAGGAAGGACAACAGTGAGTCTGATACTCAAGCGATATTAGGTAGGTAATATATTTATGGTTATTGTGTGTATGGGAAATTGCCTGATGTATGCTTTCTTGCATTATGTGACATTACTTGTGTTGAATTATATGAGAATATTGAACTTGCATTATGATTAAAATTATGCATGGCTTGATAGGCCTTATGGCAATGGACAAGAATGAGAATTTAGAAAACTGTGAAAAATACTTTGAGCACGAATCGAATGGATTATGTGATTTGTTTAGGTAAGAGAGTTACGGATGGAGTCACGTGCACGTTGACATAAAGCCTTCTCCTGGCTGCCCGCTTGAGGCCACGAGATCCTTGAGAAATCGGACTCAGATAGTTTACAGTATAGACTTCGGTTTATTCTGGATCGTTTTACAGAACTCTCGAACCATTTGTGTGCATTCATATTTGACTTGCTAAGCATGAGACATGATGAATTGTTATATTATGAATCCCATGACATATGATGATGATGATTGTAAAGTGATAAAAGTTGATTTATTTATGCTTGAATATATGAATATTCATATTGTTTGATTGTGTGGCTCGTTGCCAATGGCTATAAACGTATATGCCACTGAGCTTCGCAACTCATCCCATTACTCTCCCTCCTCGAGTGCGGATCGAGGGCGATTATCGACCTTGCAAGGCATCGAAACTTCGAGCTAGTTAGGAGCTTGTCTTAAGTTAGTAATTTGGTTGGCCCTCCGAGCATTTCATCATGGAGCATACTTATGTATTTTGGATTTTAACTTTCATTTTGTATTATGTTATATTTCGAGAATACTTGTTGAATTTCTTTCAATGCAAATGACAGTTGGTTTATGCATGTGGAATGATGAATGTATGTTTAGAATGTATGCATATGTATGAGTATATGTATTGTTATATGAATCGAATTATGTATTTGTATGGATGTTGAGATCGGGCCCGAAGGTATTTAGGCGCCCGTCGTCGGCGCAGCCCGAGGGGCCGCCTCGGGAATCGGGGATCCGGGGCCTGGGTCCAACAAGACAGATATAGTGATTAACAAATTACTTTGAACTAATTTCCTTGAGGCATTTATGGTTTAAGTTTCTCACTCTCAATTATCACCTAGATAATAAACGTTAATCTTGCCTCATTTCTAGCGAGCATAAACATTAGAGGTGATTTCTCGTGTGAGAGAGTCAATCTATAATCTGTCTTATATATTTATGATTCATCCCAAAATATATTTATACACAAACACATATATCCACGAATCAAATGATACACAATGCATAATCTTCGTCATATATTATATCCAAACATATGACATTAGACTGAGTGAACATACATAGGGAAATGTTTATCAGTACATTTCAACATCTACGTAGTCCTAGTGACTTTACATGCTCAATGTATATATCTCTAGAAGTTGGCTTTGTCATTGGGTCTACTATCATATCTCGTGTAGATATATATCTTATGTTCATTTATCCTCGTACAACTATATCTTTCACATAATTATACTTAGTATCTATGTGCTTTGCCTTAAAATAAAATTTGTAGTCTTTAGCATAAGCGATTGCAGCTTGACTATCACAATTGATGGTCACTGGATTAATTCACTTTTAGTGACTCCCAAATGTACAAAAAGATCGATGAAGCCACACAACCTCTTGTACTGTAGTTGATAATGCTATAAATTCAGCTTCTATTGTGGATAATGCAACGTAAGATTGTTTCTTACTTTTTCATGATATTGCTCCATAGTTTGGTACGAATACATATCCTGAGGTATATTTTCTTTCATCTAAATCTCCTCCCCAGTCTGCATCTGTATACCCTTGTATATATAGATCATTGCCTTAATAACATAATGCATAGTCCATAGTTCCCTTTAGATACTTCAATATTCTCTTTACTGCTTTCCAATGTACTTGCCCTAGATTTGATTGATATCTACTCACCATCCCAATAGTGTAATAAATATCTGGTCTTGTACATATCATTGCATACATAAGACTTCCAACTGCACTATAGTAAGGAACATTCTTCATTTGTTCCCTTTCTTGTGGCATCGACGGACAATTTCTCTTACTAAGGCCTTCATTTTTAGTAATCGGATTATCAATTGGTTTGCAATCTTTGCATATGGAATCGTTTAAGAATTCTTTGAATGTACATTGCTTGTGAAAGCGATAAAAATCTCTTTGAATGATCTTTTGAAATCTTGACTCCAAGAATATATGCCGCTTTACCCATATCTTTCATTTCAAATTCAGATGATAATTAATTTTTGATTTACGTAAGAAACACAATCATTACAAGCAATCAATATATCATCCACGTGTAAAGATAAAATCACGAATTTATCTTTGGATCTCTTAACATATACACAATAGTCTTCATCGATCATTTGAAAATCTTGCGAAATCATTACATTATGAAAATGAATATACCATTGTCTTGAAGACTACTTCAGGCTATAAATTGATTTTAATAATCGACATACTTTATTTTCTTGACCTGCCTTGATGAAACCTTTAGGTTATTTGATATAGATTTCTTCATCTAATTCTTCATCAAGAAAAGCAGTTTTTACATCCATTTGATGTAATTCAAGATCTATACAAGCTACTATATCCAGAATAAGACGTATTGAAGTAAACTTCACAACAGATGAAAAAGTTTCCTCATAATCAATTCCCTCTTATTATGTGTATCCTTTTACTACAAATTGTGCCTTATATCTTTCGATACTGCCATCAACTTTTCGCTTAATTTTGAGAACCCACTTGTTTCCAATTGATTTATGCCCTTCAGGGAGGTCAACCAAGTCCCATACATGATTTGAGCTTAAAGAAGCCGTTTGTTTTGTCATTGCTTTCAGCCATTCTTCTTTAGCAGGACCAGTAAGAGCCTCATTTACATTCCTTAGCTCTTCTTCCTCTTGCGGAACAATCATATCAATTTCTCCTTCAATCTCAAAACAACGTCGGGGAATTATTCCTTGATTACTTCGTCTTAACCTAGGTTCATCAAAAACAAATTCATAATTGATCTGATTGCTCCCACGGATCAGTCATCATAGAGAATCTTTCTGTGGAATTGCTCCCACTTGGTTGAAGTTCCCCATCTTGATTCTTCATAACATAATCATTCTAATCAAATGACTCATATAATAATAGGTTTTTTTTACCTATTTCCTCTTGCTTGGAAAAATCATTCTTTAAGAATGTTACATCTCGTGATTCAAATTCAGTTACACCTCTATTACCTTATTCACTAATGAACACATATCCTTTTGAGTGTTCTAAGTATCTAATAAAAATACTTTTTGTCCCTTTTGGGCCTAATTTTCCATGTTTATGATAGAGATCATGAACATAGGCTACACACCCCAAGGTCCGAGACTTGACATATCAAGTCTCCTACCAGTCTATAACTCATATGGTATGCTAGTAACTAATTTCATGGACACACGATTAAGCATATAGGTGGTTGCTAGCAACGCATCACCTCAAAAAGTGATTGATAAATTTGCTTGGGCCATCATAGACCTAATCATTTTTAGTAACGTCCTATTTCATCTTTCAGCGATGCCATTTTTTGTGGGGTTCTAGGAATTGTTAATTGTCTTTCTATTCCTTTCTCATCACATAAAGCCTTGAACTTTTTTGATAAGTATTCTTGTCCACGATCAGTTCGTAATGCTTTTGTTTTCTTATTTAATTAATTCTTAACTAAGTTCATGTTTTTTATTAAACAATCGAATGCTTCCAATTTATGAGAAATCAAATAGACATGACCATATCGAGTATAGTCATCTATGAATGTGATGAAATAAAATGCCCCAGGTTTAGCCCTTATATTCATTAGACCACAGATGTCAGAATAAATTAATTGCAGTAGATATAAATTGTGTTCCCTTTCCAAATGACTTTCTTGCCATTTTACCAACTAAACAATGCTCACATGTAGATAGATCTACTTGACTTAGATTACCTAAATGCCCTTCTTTAGTTAATCGACTAATTTGATTTTGACCAATATGACATAGTTTAGCATGCCACAAAGTTGCATCATTGTTGGAATTACTAGATGTAAATAATGAATAACTAATATTATTGTTTTCTTTTAACACATCCAGTACAATAAAACCATCCTATAAAAAACCATGACCATAATTAATAGATCTAAGATACAAATCCGTTCCACCACTGTGGAAATTTATATTAAAACCAATTTTAACTAACATCAACACAGATAAAAGATTCCTACGAATCTGTGGAGCAAATAATACTTTATATAGGATGAGGGGTTGCCCTTCACGCATATCCAATTTACATGTGTCAATTCCTTGTATAACAACTTTAGAATTATCACCTACATAAAGCCATCGACTACCATGTGGGAGTTTACGAACTCAACGAAGGCATCACGATCCTTCGCTACATGGTTGGTTGCTCCTAAGTCTGCAATTCACAAAGGATGTGATTCAGTTAGAAAATAGAACAAGAAACATTCACAAAACAAATGTTTATACTGTAAAGTTGTACCTTCTTCGGCTCGGTGCAATCTCGATCAAAATAGCCCTTATTACCACAATTATAGCGTTTCATGTTCTTCTTTTTGAAGGGACGTTTTCCCTTTCCAAGTTGGTTTCATTTTGCTTTCTTGGATTTCTGAGGAGAGTGGTTGAAGTTCTTATTCTTCTTCCACTTATATCCACCATGATGCTTGCGTTTCTTATTTATGGCTCCATGTGAGCTAGAACTAACTGCATATGCCTCAGAAGACATCTTAGAGACTTCAAGACGCTCTTCCTCCAAGATAAGATGCCTCGTAGCATCTTCCATTTTCTTGATGTTTTCATTATGAGTTAAGTGCATCTTCATATGCTCCCAACTCTGAGGTAGTGAACGAATCACATGTTGCACTTGTTGTTCATCAGACAGCCCATGACTAACATCATATAACTCATTTACCATGTTGGACATTTTCCTCATATGCTTTTGCTTTGTATCATCTAGGTGCTTCTTATAATTATCAAACTTAATTGTAAGTGACCTCAATTTGGTCACTGAAGCACCTCCAAAACAAGCAGCCAATGCGGACCACATATAGTTTCAAATTTACGGAACTTACGCATGATATCATTATCCATGCTACTCAGCAATGTGATGCAAGCTAAAGAGTTCTTTTTTTTTTCTATAATTCATATGCATCACAGTCCCTTCTATGTTAGGCTATAGTGCCCTCCTCAGGAACATCCATGTTTAGGTTTAATGGTTCAAGAGCCTCTTGCTCTTCCAGTACATATTGAATTTTTATACTTTAGATTTCCTAATTGTCACCATTGAGTTTCTCACCCCTATTAAGTTCAGCAACAATATTCTTCGAAATAGTAGCTATTTTGAAACACTAAGTTTTTATAATAAGAAAGAAATATATATGCACGTTAATTTCACAATAATAATTCATAGAGTAAATAATTTGATCACAATTGCTTATAAAATCAAAAGTCCACAAATGTGTTCAATCATCATTCATACAACAATCGAATCCTAATTATTTTACTTTAGACAAATTCTTATATACAATTCATGTAAACATATTATATAAATATTAAGACTTAGTTCTTATAAAACAACATATTGTATTAATTTTGCTTCAACCTACAAACATCCTATAGGTAACGAACCCTACATAGTTCACTAGTTCCCGTGACAGTTTGCGAAGCTTGATTTACTATATCTCTTACTATTTTCATTGGAAGACCTATAAGATATAAAGTCCTAATCAACTCCCTTCTATTAATCTCTTTAATAAATGTCATCACTAACAAATTATAAGTCTTTATGTTAGGCATATTATTCCAGGGCATTCGTAACAGTTCGCCTTGAGGTTGAGGTAATGTCGCAAGCAAAGCCATGTACTTTACTTCAATATCTACGTAAGCTAGGCAACCTCTAAAATATAACTCTTGCATCATGTTATTAACTGAAATAACATGTTGTGTTAGACCATCTCCAGGCATTAAATGCATGTTGACTAACTATACATACATGCTGCCAATTCGTCTCTTCTGTATCTCACATCGAATAAGCTTAAGCGTTTGCTTAATAATAGGCATTTTTCTGATAAACAAATTTTCAGGAATCAGAAGAGTGCACAAAATAAACAAATTATTTTGTCTAACACATAGTAAACTAATGCTCATATATGAAAATAATTTAATTGAAGTTGTTTAATTTAATTAATTTTTATTAACAATGTATTGAACTAATCAAATTATGTTATTAATTTTAATTAATTAGAAACTTATTTCTAATCTAATCATATTTACATATGAATAATTCACATTGTATTAGAAACTTATTTAAATTATAATTGAACTAGTCAATTTATCTTGGTTTAATTAGAAATTTATTTCTAATGAAACGCCTAATTTTAATTCAACGAAAATAAACTTATTTCTAAGTTTATTTTAACTAAACAAATTAATGTATTTTATTTTAATTTGAAACTAATTTAACAAAATTAATTAGTTTGGGTAAATTTAAAAACTTATTTCTAATTTACATTTAATTTAAATATTAATGTAGATATTAAAGTATATTCTAACCTTAATCTGGATATTTAGGCCTAAGCCTTCAATCCTAATAGAAGAAAGATATATATTTTGTGGGCCCAAGTCAAAGCCCATAAGGTATCTTGGACATGACCCATTTATGGTTATTATAATATATATCTCAAAAAATATAAAAAAAAATAAAACATATTCAATGTGTCATTACTTCTTCTTTCTTCTTCTATAATTCCTTCTCGTTAACTCTCTTTGGATTCTTGTTTAGGGAACAACATAAACTTTGAATTGAGAAAATCCAACAACCACACTTAGCAGACTCTAGATGAATGAAATATTACCAACGCAGTATAAGCATTTTCATTTTTCATGCATTCTTTAACAATGATGTTGCCAAATTGAAAAACACTTAAACGTCATGCTTTCGTGGATAATTTTTAGAGAGAGAAGTAACAAGAGGAAAGAAGAACAAAACAAATGTTTTTGTGTATCCGGAAAAAAAATCGTAAAAGACGAGTTCAATATAACAAAGGAAAAACTTGATGACAATCTCATATAATTATTCATAGATATTCAATCAATAGCTAAAGTTTAACACAGATTTGTTAGCATGCATATAAACAAAGACACAACCATGGCTCTGATACCAATGTTAGACATTAAACATGATAAAACATATTCACAAAGATCACCTTAAACATGATCGTCCATATGCATATAAAACAAAGAATCACATACTTGAATTCGTGTTATGTTTCCGCCGGTTATAGAACTTTCTATTTCCAATGTACTGCATAGTTATTCTTCTCCTTTATGTAAACTATAGGGAAGAAAAACAGAAGGAGCAAAAATGCATGCATGTTTTTATCATAAAACGTTGCATTCATATTTGTCTTCATATAACTACCTTTGGTAGTTATTCAAGAGCAATGACTATTGTACCCTTCATGGGTGTATATTAGTCATTAGAAAATCTATCATCTTCATCGCCTTCTTATGTCTTCTTCCATTTGCAATTTTTAGGTTTGTTTTCTTATCTGCTTGTATGTGTTTTCTAATCCGTTACTTGACAAATATTGCTATTATTTACGTTGAAAGATAAACATGTCTATCACCTTGTCTTGATAGCTTTAGAACTATAAAGGTGCCAAATTCTTCATTCTTGATCCATCCATACTGGGCCATAAATGGGACAGCAAAATAGTTTGATGGGTACTCAGAAAGACAGTCGATCTACAAATTATTACCCTCGTTTAGGTAATGCTATTTCAAAAGTTGAGAATTTCGGAGGTCAAGATTGATTCTTATGAGAAGGTAGGCTTAGTGCTTGTTTGGATGAGCTTTTGGGAGGTTAATAAGTACTTTTCTCCACCATAAAAGTCTTTTTTTAAGAAACATGAGTCTTTGACTATAAAATAAAAAAACACTTCGTTAATAGATATGGCTTTTTTGGCCTTTTTTACATGTTTTAATATTTATTTTGATATTAGTTTTACTTATATTATAATCCATATAAAAGATTTGATTAGATATAATTTCATTTATGTTTCACATAGTTTAAAATTATATAATAATTAATATATTGTCTTTGCATATTGTTTAATATACTTTAAATAATATCTATACGCATAAATAATTTTTAATACAAAATAAAATATAGTTAAAATTAAAAGTAACTTTTGTTTTTATGTTGCCAAACAGTCTATTGTATGAAGCTCTTTCAAAAAAGCTATTTTTTAAATAATAGCTAAACAATCAACTGACTTCTTAAAAAGTCCTAAAAAAATTTACAGAAAAAACTCTACTAATATAAGTTCAACCAATCAAACTTAGTTGATCATATTAACCGTTGCTTCACAAGCCCAAACGTCCAGTCAATATTAATAGGAAGACTCCTATTATAATTCTTGTCAGGGCTGGCGGGATAGAGGAGGCTACTTGGGGTTTTTCGTCAAAATTTTGATGTCGAAGAAGTTAAGGATATATATTTCTTCAGATGCATGATTGATCTTTTCCCTAGGAACAAAAAACATGCAAATGTCTTTGAGGTGTTTGAGAAGACGAGAGAAGCTGGATATTTCCCTAACTCTGATGTGATTGCTTTGGTCTTAAATGCTTAAGGGCAAGGACGACAATTTGAGAAGGTAGATGCTTTGTACAGGGAAATATATATATATATAGCAAAAGAAAAATAAAAACATTCATAAAATTTTTCATACTAATTAACATTAACCATCAACAGCTAACGAGAACAATATAGTCTACAATAACAATATTCAATATAAAAAATAAAGAGTACAACTTACATAAACAATAATATAAAACCTTCTAACACTGAAAAAAATTTAAAAATTTAAAAATAGTCAATTCTCAATTTGCCTAGATGTTCGTCATTCACTGAAAATTTCGCGTGCCAATCCAATTCTCCAATTTGTCCAAGCATTAGTTGGGTCAATAGTAGTGATAGACACCTCCTCAACAACTAGATTGGTGTGAAAATAATCCCCTAAATTACTCTCCATAGGATCAAAACTTATCTCCTGCCTAATAAAATCATGAAGCAAACAACAAGCCAAAATAAGTTGATTAGGTGTTTTTATTGGATAAAATGATGGTCTCCTAAGAATAGCCCACCTAATTTTTAGTAACCCAAAATACCTCTCAATTACATTGCGTGCACTCGCATGTTTCATATTAAAAAATTCCTTTGTAGTTCTTGGTTGATAACCTTAGTGCCATTCATTCAAATGGTACCTTTGACCCCTAAAAGGTGCAAGGAAGCCCTCACAATTTGTATAACCTGCGTCAACTAGGTAATAACAACCTATATAAAAAACACTACATAAGTTATACAAATAACATTTTCTCATATGCAAAATTCCAAACAACCTACCTTTATTATATAGGAAAGCTTATTATGAGGCACTTT
Source organism: Erythroxylum novogranatense (assembly GCA_029891385.1). Taxonomy (NCBI): domain Eukaryota; kingdom Viridiplantae; phylum Streptophyta; class Magnoliopsida; order Malpighiales; family Erythroxylaceae; genus Erythroxylum; species Erythroxylum novogranatense. The sequence goes on from CM057230.1 coordinate 51,832,266, forward strand.
TAGTCCATGTCTACTAGTTATTGCATTACGAAGAACTCGACCATCAGCTGCTGACCCTTCCCAACCAGGAAGAACATAAACAAATTGCATGTTAGGTGTGCACACACCTAACATGTTTGTTGGAATGTCACCCTTACGAGTTCGAAATCTAGCCTTATCTTTAATTGGCATATTAACCCTGATATATGTCCCATCTAGAGTACCTAGGCAATTCTAAAATTGAAATGAAAAAAGTATTATAAGAGACCTTAATCACATTCACTATATTTTCTTATAAATGTAATAGGGTAATTATCTACCTTAAACCACATCCACTGATGGTCCGAAGAGTTTGTTGGTATCGACTCAGGTTTATTAAACAAAAGTTCTTGCAAATGCATCACTGCATTTAGGACATTATGAAAAAACTGACTAATTGTCTCACTCGGCCTTCTAAAATTTTTCCTAATAACTCGATTTTTAATATGATGAGTAATAATATGTAAGAAAAATTACTACTTGTTCATCAATAAGTATGTTTTTTGTTGACTTTAATCCTCCTATACTTTCTAGCATTTCACATAGCTTAAAAAAAGCTTGCCTATTCATTCTAAACATTGAAATACATGACTCATCATTTTCATGCACAATTCGCCTCACATAATCTCGATTTGCATAAAAATTTAGAAAATAACTTTTAACCCTTAGCCTATAACTATATAAAGAAGCCTCCAATACCAACAAATTGAATAGCGAACTAACAACATGACATAACTCCAACCATACAGTCAAGACAACCACAATCCTTTTTGTTCTTTCCTTATTTCTATGTACACTCAAACTGAAACGAGCTACGATTGCAGAAAACATCTAATGTATTTACATAAATTTGTTCAAACAATATACAATGTAAGAGAATAACCATCAAATAATTCAAAATAGTTGAAGGCATAAAGTAGAATAAGGGAACAACCATCATTTGGAATTCTTGATGTTTCTATATAGAGGTCAATGTTTTATAGATTGTTGTTAGGATTTAGCTAGCCTATTCATTATATCTTAAATTAATTACATGTAACAAAAATAAGCTCTTATAATAAAATGTGCAAGAACTTGCCATTTTATGATCGTGAAGGCAATAGGTATAACAATTGACTTATAGAAAACCAAGTTTGAGACCCACTAAAGTTTAAGTTTCTAATACATGTTCCAAAACAAGTTACATTTAATCCAACCCAGCAACAAGGTTCTACTGTAGCTAAAACCTAAGATTAATTATGGTGCAGTTGTTCATGGTAAGAAATTCATTTTACCTTTGAACACAGCTCAACAAAAGAACGCAATTCACAATCATCAAGCAAAGCCTTGTCTGAAGTTTCAATAACTCCTATGTCTCCCTTTACACTAAAACTAACCATATGAAAATGTGTTAATTGGAATTCATAAGCCAATATAAAGACAATACTCTACTGATCTTGGTTTCCATCCTACATAAACTAAGTTGCCAAACTTGAGTGGTTCTACATTGGAAGGCCAATCAAAACCTGATCTGTTTGGATGTGTCATTCCCTTTAAGCATCACAGTAGTGTGACAAGTTATATATGTGTGAAAATACAATTGACAACTTTAGAAAATAGGGAGACACTTTAGTGCATAAGAATTGTAATCTCTCTTCAAATAGGTTAGGAGAAAGATTTGAATTAAGTGTTAGTATCATCCTAGTTTTTAGTACAATTGCTTCCTTCACTCTGTCCAAGAAGGAAAATAGTTCATGAAAGATTTACATAAATAGAAACTCAATTTCCCATTCTATTTTCATAAATCATATTAGTTTATTTTAAACCTAAGAATGATGGATTCGTAACTGGTGTAGATACTAAATATAGTATAATCTTCCAGGTTCTTACATAAGTTTAGTGATATTATAACTGTGAACAAGCAACTAGTTTGGTTTATCATAATTTGTCTCAATTTCCATCTGTTAATTGTGAAAAGTTCTAAAAAATCATGTATTACCATTCTGTTTTGATTTTTATGATACTGTAACTTCAATAATGACGAGCCTAACACTTTTGCCACATCCTAAAGATTCAAGCTTTATCATTTTATAAAAGAAACCATCACATTTCATATAAGCTAACACAATTTCATCAAAACAGACTGTAAAAGCTCAAAATATCCATGTTTTCGATAGGAAATAGGCTACAGAGTTCTTAGTAATAAATGTTTCAGATAAAACTTGACCACTGTGCAAGTTGCTTCAATTGTAAAGTTAAACAAGACTCATAAGTGCCTGTGAACATTTGATAATCCTAATAAACTTAAATGCACTAAAATCAGTTGACAGCAAGCACAACACCAGCAACGAATGATTTGAGCATAAAAACAAGTCAACAATTTGCAAACTCCAAATGGGCAGGACACTATATGAGTACAAAGGTTACCTTTTTTTTTTCTTCTGATACGCTGGTGGTGGGCAATCCTATTGTCTTGTCTTTTTCTAGCCTTTGCTTCAACACTCACTGTTGGGCCCCAAACCTTTCTTGTAGTACCCCCATACCATAAGATATGTATCGGGACGCCCGTAGGTCATTCCGACACACACCCTACGATAAGGGTGCGCTACGAACAACCACTAACACTCCACATGGCATCAAAATCATAAAGCATTAATATGAAAACCATAAATTCTCATTTCATAATCTCAAAGCAGTAAATTTACACAACTGGTATGTTCAGTGCATTACTCCAAAAGAAAATCAAACAAAAAGGCTAGCTAGGTCATCCTCAAAAGTGCCACCGACCAGGCCATGTGTCATGACTTCTCTTGCCAACTCAATCTACACGGCAGGAAAAGTCCCTCTGGAGCTATAAGTCTACTCTCTCGGTCCTGAAAAATAATTTGCAATTTTGGGTGAGTTTGCGAACTCAAGGAGGAACCATCATCGATGGTTCACCCAATTCATGCATATACACATACATAACACATTCGCACAATTATCTCATCAAATCACATTTAGTAGTACCACATAATTTTCATACCAATCCAAAGAATCAATTCAAATGCACATGGAATGTGTATGAGACGCTTTCAATTTATTACGTTGTTGTGGATCGCGCTGGCTTGTCCCATTAAGGGCGCATTAAACGGTGAGCCATAGGCTCTGAATCACTATGGGCTCAAGGCCCAATCACGTTGAGCTTTAAGCTCGCTATCGCTTCCGTCACAATCGCCATTCATCGATCATGCAATTATGCATGAAGTGCATATGTCCAAATAAAACAACACCAACATCATATCAGATCCCAATTCAACATATACACATAAGTCTTGTACAAGTAATCGCAAGAAAATCACATATGACACTTCTATGTCAGAATTTCCCAATTCATCGGACCTTCGGTCTGCAATCCAGGCACAAACAAACATAATTGTCCCTCCATTATTCTCCACAGGGTTCTAAGTGCAGAATTATAAACACTTACTAACCGAGGAACCATCTAGGTTACTCACCTAATAACTTCCGAAGCTAATGCCGGAAGTCTCGCAACGTCCGTGGGATGACGCTCCAACCGAGCCTCTATAACAATTAAAATAAGTAAACATTACCAACTGAATAGTTAAAAATATCAAACAATGCACATGGAATAAGTAAAACGTGTATAATGCATGTTCATGGCATTCCCGACCCTAATCCAAAATTTTCCCATAAAAAATCCGTCTAAAAATTAGAAACCTATTAGGCGGCGACGGTGCAATTTCGGACCTTTATAGTCCCCAATTAAACAAAATAAGGATTAAAGGCTCCGTTATTCGGGCCACGCCAATTTCCGTCCAAAAATTTCCAATTTCTCACAAAATGAAATTAAATATTCTACGAATCCAATGCCTCAAGAATCAGGTCAATCGGATGTCGGACGGAAAAGAAATTGACAAAATGAAAACACAGATTATCAATTAAATAATAATAATAAAATAATAATAATAAAATAAAAATAAAAATAAAAATAAAAAGTCCAGCCTCGTTGGGGGCGACGTCTCGCCCCAGCGGGGCTGACTAAATCGGCTCCGTCGCTAGGGCTTTTACGCCCCGTCACTAGGGCGACGCGTCGCCCTAGTGACCGGGCGTAATTCCATTACCCTCTCTTTTTTTTCCTATTTCCCATCCGAATTTCCAACAACAATAATTCTTAGCACACAAATCGGAAAAATACAAACCATAGCTTGTTGGAAAGATAATGAAAAGCTTTACCATTCTCATGAAGACCATAAAAATCAATTTCACCCCTAAGGGTGTCAAATATCCCATCAAAGCTACTGTCTACACAAAACCTCTCAAACAGTGCAATACTTTGCAAATTCAGTAACTACTCATTTCCTCAGTCAAAAATAACACACTAAATATTCTCAGTAAGTTCACAATGTTATCTCCAACTTTCATGAACAACTCAAAATCAAATTTACTTACTAACTAGGTCAAACAATTCACCAAAGCATCAACCCTCTGAAATCAACCAATCTGGACAGTGATGTTTCAAACAGTAATTATCTTAGCACAAATGTCACAAAAATCATTACCTTATATCCCTGAAAAGATAAGATCTCAAACTTCAATTTTCATGAGAACACAAACTCCAATTCGATTTTTAACAATTTCAAAACTGTTATGGAAGTTACTGCCATTAATAGCAATTCACAACCTAATGCAGGGTCAGTTTTTGCAAAATCATAACTCCCAACTCTGACCTCTAACAATTACACACCATAAATCATTTTCAAGATAATGTCTTCCTCTACAACTTTGCAGAAGATCACTCACACCAATTCAGTCCACAAAAATTGCTAAAATTGCTCCCAAGCAGAAAGCTCACAAAATCAACACTTTGACTAGGTTTCTCCAAAAAGCATAAAACCAATCAATAGTAATCAGTTCATATATCCCAATATACAACTCGAAAATTAGCAAGATCAGTGGCAATGGAAAGCTAACTCAATATGCCTCAACTTTCATAAAGACCATTTTTCCTAGTTCCATACCAATTAATTTAGAAAAATCAACAAAGTAATCAGGTCATAACTACGGATACTGTTCACAGGCAATAAAACAGTAACTTTCCATGCAAAATTTCGCCCTTCTAGCATTACAATTTAACAACACCTATTTCACACAAAATTGTAGCCAACATCCCAAAGTTTCATTGGGAACAAACTTCACCTCATTTGCACACCTACACAATAAGTTATGATCAAAACATTCCAACAGGTCAAACACCAATTTTCCAGATTTCAACATTACCCTAACTCCTATCACTCTAACATCAATAACACATCACTAAGCATCCATTCATACCTCTAATTCAACCACAAATTCATCACAACATACACTTCTATAATGACACAAAAATTGGCAGCACCTTCACAAATGAACTTCCTAAGTTTTCCATTCATCTATCCTTACAAACTCAATCCAAAACCAAGCTAAAATCAATAAAAAGTATAGTCATTCATTCATCCATAACTAAGTATACATTTAAACCCATTCAAACCTTCTACTATGATGATCAAGTAAATGTATAAAGGATCTCCATGCATGCTTCTAACTACCAAAAGCATAAAAACAAACATCAATACTTACCAATCAAGTTACAAACTCTTCAATTCTCCAACACTTTACAACTCTCCCACACTTCCTAACTTACTTCACCCACGGTTTTCATAAGCATAACAAAGAGTCTCATCAATTCAAGGCTTCAACTTGGTTTGTGTGTGATGATGAGCAAGCAAGGAACCAAGGAGAAATGTCTTGTATCGATAAGTAGAAGAAAATTCAAGGAGGAGGAAGATGACTTGGATGAATGAAGAAGAAGGCTTTCCAAGATATTCATTTACTTAAAAAGCTAAAGAGGAAGTCGAGATGATGATCATAAGAAGACAAAATCAATAAATCAAGAAGGACACTTGGCATTCAATGGGAAAAATGCAATTTATCAACTAATCCTATTTAGTTAAGTGCTAATTCCAATTAAGCTCTAATCATGGCACTAAAATAATTCCCTAACACCATTTAGCCAATAATCTAATGCCATTAGGCAACCCTTTTCAGTACAAAAGGCTCACTCAATCGATCGGTTGAATTTTTCGTCCGGGCAAAACCCCAAAAATTTCAGAAAAATTCTCATAAATCCCTAAAAATGTAAAACAATTTATGGCGCACTCCAAATAATTTTTTAAATACAACTTTCACATAAATTTCACAAAAGATCTCAATTAGACACTTATGCCGGAAATGTCATGAATGCATGTATACCATGTGCATGTGCAAAACAATCATCAGTTATAGAGGCTATATAATGTATGTTCATGCCGAGTTATAATCCAATTCTCCTAACCCGTCCCAAATTACCAATAAACCCTTCCTATGGGAGATGGGATGTTACAATTCTCCCCTCCTAATAAAAATTTCGTCCCAAAATTCTTACCGTTGATCGAAAAGATGAGGATACTGTCTCCTCATATGCTCCTCGGTCTCCTGTAGCCTCCTCACGAAAGTGGTTCCTCCAGAACCTTCACCAAAGGAATACTCTTATTCCTCAACTGCTTCACCTGTGTCCCGGCAATCAGACGGCCTCTACATAACTCAAATTACTCGATACCTCAATCTCCCGAGCCAGATCACATGTGTCGGATCCGACCGATATCTACGGAGCATACTCACATGGAAGACGCCATGCAACCGAGACATCTCACTCGGTAAAAGCTAGCCTCAGAGGCCAAATCCTATCCTCTCAAGGATCTCATATGGACCAATGTACCTAGGGCTTAACTTACCCTTTTCCCAAATCTCAAGACACCACGCCACGGTGACACCAGTAAGAACACTCTATCGCCTACATTGTACTCAATGTCCCTCCTATGCCGATCCACATAGCTCTTCTGTTCATCCCGAGCCGCTTTGATGCGACTCAATCGATTTCACCTTATCTACAAGATCCTAATCACCAGACCCTCAATCATCCTCACACCCTCTTCATCCCAATACAAAGGCGATCTACACGGCCGCCCATACAAGGCCTCATATGGTGCCATCCCGATGCTACTATGATAATGATTGTTGTATGCAAACTCAATCGAGCTAAACATCGATCCCATGCTCCTTTGAACTCCAATACACAAGCCCAAGCATATCCTCAACAGCCTTAATCGTCCTCTCACTCGCCCATCTCATCGAGGATGAAGCGTCAGATCAAGTTCACTTAGTACCCATAGAAGATCGCAAACTCGCCGTAACCTCAAGTAAATCTGGGATCCCATGCCGACACTATCGACATTGGGACCCCATGCGCCTCACTATCTCCGCCACATACTTCGGGCCAACTGATCCATGGTATTGTTCTCCTCATCGGCAAGAAATGGGCCGATTTATAATCGATCCACTATGACCCAGATAGCATCATCTTCGCCTCGGCGTCTAGGCAAACCCATAATGAAATCCATGGTAATTGCTCCCATTTCCACTCCGAATGGGCAACGAATGAAGCTTCCTATCGAGCTCGGTGCTCACTTAACTCCGCCGCACGTCAAACATCTAGATACAAACTCCGCTACTTGCTTTTTCATGCCAGGCCACCAGAAATGTTGCTTAAGAGTGTTATACATCTTGGTAGTACCAGGATGCATAGCATATGTGGCCATATGAGCCTCCTCCAATATCTCTCTCCTCAAGTCATCCACATCAGGCACACAAAGCCTCTGTCTCAACCACAAGGTCTCATCTCTCACATCAAACTCAGAACCCGAATCAGCTTTTACCTTCTCAATCAGTCTCACCATAACAGGATCCTTGTCCTGAACTCTCCTGATCCTGTCCAGTAGCATCGGTCTCAGTGTCAAAGTAGCCAATAAGACTCCATCCTGCTCCAGAGTCAACTGAACATTCAAAGCCCTCAACTGAATCAAATTAGGCAACCTCATTGCACAATCTGAGCTGTATTAGTATGTGACTTCCTACCGTAGCATCCGCCACCACATTAGCTTTCCTGTGGTGATACTCGATAGTACAATCATAGTCCTTCAACAACTCAAGCCATCTCCTCCGCCTCAAATTCAACTCTCTCGCTCAAGAATATCTCAAACTTTATGGTCGGTGAAGATTTGGAAAGTCTCACCATACGTAATGCCTCCAAATCTTCAAAGCAAACACTACTGCAGCCTAACTCCAAATCATGAACAGGATAGTTTACCTCGTGAGACCTCACCGCCTCGAGGCATAGGCAATGACTCTACCGTGCTGCATCGTAACACACCCCAATCCCTCGATGCGATGCATCATCAGATACCTCAAATCCTCCAATCCCGATGGAATAGCCAACACCGGTGCAGAGTCAACCGATGTTTTAGCTCCTCAAAGCTCTTCGACACTCCTCACCCATCCGAATGGCACATTCTTCCTCGAAGTTTTGTCGAGGGCCGAGATCAATGAAAACCCTCGACAAACCTCCGGTAATAACCGCCAATCCGAGGAAACTCGAATCTACAAACATTCCTAGAGCTTCCCACTTCAAAGACCGCCTCCACCTTACTCGGATCCACCAATACCCTCTCCAATACTATATGTCCCAAAATATCACTGATCCACCAAAATTCACATTTATCAATTTGGCATACAACTATCTCTCCTCATGGTCTGCGCAACACAATCCTCAAATGCTCACTATGCTCCCGTCTTCCCCGAATACACTAAAATGTCATCAATAAACACAATAACAAACCGATCCAGTAGGGCTGAAATACCTTATTCATCAAGGCCATGAAGGTCGGGGAATTAGTCAACCCAAACGGCATCACTAAAACTCAAAATGCCCAGACGGCTCTCAAGGCACTCTTAGCACATCGGCCTCGCAATCTTCAATCGATAGTACCACGACCTCGGATCCAACTTAGTGAACACCGAGCTCCTCGCAATCGATCAAATAAGTCATCGATCCTAGGAAGTGGATACTTATTCTTCATCACACCCGATTTAATCGCACGTAATCGATGCACGCCTCAAAGTCCCATCCTTTTCTTCACAAACAAAACTGGAGCTCCCGTGGTGAAACACTAGGTCCGATAAAGCCCTTCTCCAACAACTCCTGAATCGAGCCTTAAGCTCCCTCGCCCACAAAGTGCCATCCTATATGGAGGTATAGATATAGGAGCAAGACTGAACGAGGTCAATAGTGAACTCGTCTCCGATCCGTGGCAAACCCAGAACTCATCAGAAACACATCTAGAAATTCCCTAACCACGGGAATATCCTAAAGCCTCTGCTCAACTCTAGTGTCAACCACATGAGCCAGATATGCTTCACGTTCCCCCTGATCAATCTCGTGGCACTAAGGAAAGAGATCATCCGGCCGGTATCGCTGACCGACTCTCTAAACACCGCTCTAGTCGACCAGAGACTCTAAACAACCTCCTTGGTATAACAGTCCATAATAGCCCTATGGGCGTCACCATCCATCCCGTAATCACATCGATCTCTCTCGAGGCAACACTATAAGGTCTGCCCTCAACACTGCTTGATATATCTGGATCAAGCATCCCCTGCAGACCTCTCCCAATGCAGTCGTAGTACCTAAAGGTGTACTCACCTCTAGCCCATACAGTAACATCTCCCGATCCCCATGCAATCTACATGCCATATGAGGTGCAATAAAGAATGTGGATCCAGATCCAAGAATGCAAACGCCTCAAAATCAGAAATAAGGAGCATACCAGCTACGACATCAGGGGAATCCTGGGCCTCCTACCTCGTCATGGCATATACTCGGCTCGGGGCGTGGTCGATCGCCCACCTCACCCGCCCAAAGGATCCTCACTCTACCTCGGCCTCTACCTCGGCCTCTCAGATCGATCCACGCCCGATCCACCCACTCTACTCACAGATCAGAGTACTACTCCGGCTCGGCCACTACCAGTGACCGAGCTCCCAGGTAGTGGGCAATCCTTAATGATGATCCATGGAGCCGCATTTAAGGCAAGCTCCAGGTCAATCGCCAACACTCTCCAAAGTGCCTCTTCTCACAAGGCTCACGAATGGGAGAATCGCCCAAAACCTCGCCATCGCCATCGCCATCGCCACTGCATAAATCTCCTCTCGTCCAAAACCCGACCGTCTCGATCCTCCTCAAGATCTGAAGGCCCCGCTCTGGCCTTCTAAAACTCTTACCAGAGCTGCCTCGATCATCACTAACTCTCTTCCTCTAGACCCTTGACCCATCTCTCTCTCTCTCTGCCTCACAATCCGCTCCACTCTCACAAAGCAGCAGCCTCAACTCTATAAAGGAGCCCATATCGATCGGGCCAATCTCGCACGGATCTCCAGATTCAGCCCCATCTCAAACCTCCGCACCTATCCGCCTCGGTGGAAACCACAGAGCAAGATATCCCATCAACTCATTAAACCTAACCTCGTACTCTGCCATCACATCCTACCTGCCTCGGCTCAAAAACTCCCAGATCTTCATTTCCAGATACACCTTGGGCATATAATTGTCTCTAAAGCCCTCGGAAAATCTGCCCATGTCAAGCAAGGTCCGTGGTACCGCCTTTAACAGCCTTCCACCATGTATAAGCGGGGCCCCGCAGAAGAGATATCTTGCGAATCGAACCTCTCATCGTTCGCAATCCATCGATCAAGGACTCTCGAGTCCTCTCAACCATCCTCACCTCGGGGTCTCAGATCGCCATAGAAGTTCATGTTCTCGCCACGCAAAGAAATCGTATCTCCTCTCCCGTCTCACGGGGACTCTAGGAGGTACCTCAGATCGAGGCACCGAGGACTCTCTACTAGCTCCAACAGATCCCTGGTCAGCTGGTTGATCAATCTTATCACCAAATACGGATGACCTAAAACAAAACAAGAACTCTGATCAGTTTCTGCATTTCCCACAATAATTCAAGCCTAATTATGTACTAGTCCCAACAGATGCCAAACCATGCTCTGATACCACCTAATGTAGCACCCTCATACCATAGGATATGTATCGGGACGCCCATAGGTCATTCCGACACACACCCTACGATAAGGGTGCGCTACGAACAACCACTAACACTCCACATCGCATCAAAATCATAAAGCATTAATATGAAAACCATAAATTCTCATTTCATAACCTCAAAGCAGTAAATTTACACAACTGGTATGTTCTGTGCATTACTCCAAAAGAAAATCAAACAAAAAGGCTAGCTAGGTCATCCCTCAAAAAGTGCCAGCTGACCGACCTATGTGCCATGACTTCTCTTGCCAACTCAATCTACACGGCAGGAAAAGTCCCTCTGGAGCTATAAGTCTACTCTCTCGGTCCTGAAAAATAATTTGCAATTTTGGGTGAGTTTGCGAACTCAGTGAGGAACCATCATCGATGGTTCACCCAATTCATGCATATACACATACATAACATACCACGCACAATTATCTCATCAAATCACATTTAGTAGTACCACATAATTTTCATACCAATCCAAAGAATCAATTCAAATGCACATGGAATGTGTATGAGACGCTTTTCAATTTATTACGTTGTTATGATGGAAATGGCTTGTCCCATTAAGGGCGATAAACGGTGAGCCATAGGCTCAATCACTATGGGCTCAAGGCCCAATCACGTTGAGCTTTAAGCTCGCTATCGCCCGTCACAATCGCCATTATCGATCATGCAATTATGCATGAAGTGCATATGTCCAAATAAAACAACACCAACATCATATCAGATCCCAATTCAACATATACACATAAGTCTTGTACAAGTAATCGCAAGAAAATCACATATGACACTTCTATGTCAGAATTTCCCAATTCATCGGACCTTCGGTCTGCAATCCAGGCACAAACAAACATAATTGTCCCTCCATTATTCTCCACAGGGTTCTAAGTGCAGAATTATAAACACTTACTAACCGAGGAACCATCTAGGTTACTCACCTAATAACTTCCGAGCTAATGCCGGGAAGTCTCTGCAACGTCCGTGGGATGACGTTCCAACTGAGCCTCTATAACAATTAAAATAAGTAAACATTACCAACTGAATAGTTAAAAATATCAAACAATGCACATGGAATAAGTAAAACGTGTATAATGCATGTTCATGGCATTCCCGACCCTAATCCAAAATTTTCCCATAAAAAATCCGCCTAAAATTAGAAACCTATTGGCGGACGGCGCAATTCGGACCTCTATAGTCCCCAATTAAACAAAATAATGATTAAAGGCTCCGTTACAGGGGCCACGCCAATTCTCGTCCAAAAATTCCCAATTTCTCACAAAATGAAATTAAATATTCTACGAATCCGATGCCTCAAGAATCAGGTCAATCGGATGTCGGACGGAAAAGAAATTGACAAAATGAAAACACAGATTACCAATTAAATAATAATAATAAAATAATAATAATAAAATAAAAATAAAAATAAAAATAAAAATAAAAAGTCCAGTCTCGTTGGGGGGGACGTCTCGCCCCAGCGGGGCTGACTAAATCGGCTCCGTCGCTAGTCGCCCTAGTGACCGGGCGTAATTCCATTACCCTCTCTTTTTTTTCCTATTTCCCATCCGAATTTCCAACAACAATAATTCTTAGCATACAAATCGGACAAATACAAACCATAGCTTGTTGGAAAGATAATGAAAAGCTCTACCATTCTCATGAAGACCATAAAAATCAATTTCACCCCTAAGGGTGTCAAATATCCCATCAAAGCTACTGTCTACACAAAACCTCTCAAACAGTGCAATACTTTGCAAATTCAGTAACTACTCATTTCCTCAGTAAAAAATAACACACTAAATATTCTCAGTAAGTTCACAATGTTATCTCCAACTTTCATGAACAACTCAAAATCAAATTTACTTTCTAACTAGGTCAAACAATTCACCAAAGCATCAACCCTCTGAAATCAACCAATCTGGACAGTGATGTTTCAAACAGTAATTATCTTAGCACAAATGTCACAAAAATCATTACCTTATATCCCTGAAAAGATAAGATCTCAAACTTCAATTTTCATGAAGAACACAAACTCCAATTCGATTTTTAACAATTTCAAAACTGTTATGGAAGTTACTGCCATTAACAGCAATTCACAACCTAATGCAGGGTCAGTTTTTGCAAAATCATAACTCCCAACTCTGACCTCTAAAAATTACACACCATAAATCATTTTCAAGATAATGTCTTCCTCTACAACTTTGAAGAAGATCACTCACACCAATTCAGTCCAAAAAAATTGCTAAAATTGCTCCCAAGCAGAAAGCTCACAAAATCAACACTTTGACTAGGTTTCTCCAAAAAGCATAAAACCAATCAATAGTAATCAGTTCATATATCCCAATATACAACTCGAAAATTAGCAAGATCAGTGGCAATGGAAAGCTAACTCAATATGCCTCAACTTTCATAAAGACTATTTTTCCTAGTTCCATACCAATTAATTTAGAAAAATCAACAAAGTAATCAGGTCATAACTACGGATACTGTTCACAGGCAATAAAACAGTAACTTTCCATGCAAAATTTCGCCCTTCTAGCATTACAATTTAACAACACCTATTTCACACAAAATTGTAGCCAACATCCCAAAGTTTCATTGGGAACAAACTTCACCTCATTTGCACACCTACACAATAAGTTATGATCAAAACATTCCAACAGGTCAAACACCAATTTTCCAGATTTCAACATTACCCTAACTCCTATCACTCTAACATCAATAACACATCACTAAGCATCCATTCATACCTCTAATTCAACCACAAATTCATCACAACATACACTTCTATAATGACACAAAAATTGGCAGCACCTACACAAATGAACTTCCTAAGTTTTCCATTCATCTATCCTTACAAACTCAATCCAAAACCAAGCTAAAATCAATAAAAAGTATAGTCATTCATTCATCCATAACTAAGTATACATTTAAACCCATTCAAACCTTCTACTATGATGATCAAGTAAATGTATAAAGGATCTCCATGCATGCTTCTAACTACCAAAAGCATAAAAACAAACATCAATACTTACCAATCAAGTTACAAACTCTTCAATTCTCCAACACTTTACAACTCTCCCACACTTCCTAACTTACTTCACCCACGGTTTTCATAAGCATAACAAAGAGTCTCATCAATTCAAGGCTTCAACTTGGTTTGTGTGTGATGATGAGCAAGCAAGGAACCAAGGAGAAATGTCTTGTATCGATAAGTAGAAGAAAAATTCAAGGAGGAGGAAGATGACTTGGATGAATGAAGAAGAAGGCTTTCCAAGATATTCATTTACTTAAAAGCTAAAGAGGAAGTCGAGATGATGATCATAAGAAGACAAAATCAATAAATCAAGAAGGACACTTGGCATTCAATGGGAAAATGCAATTTATCAACTAATCCTATTTAGTTAAGTGCTAATTCCAATTAAGCTCTAATCATGGCACTAAAATAATTCCCTAACACCATTTAGCCAATAATCTAATGCCATTAGGCAACCCTTTTCAGATACAAAAGGCTCACTAATCAGTCGGTTGAAATTTTTCGATCCGCAAAACCTCAAAAATTTCAGAAAATTCTCATAAATCCCTAAAATGTAAAACAATTTATGGCGCTCCAAATAATTTTTAAATACAACTTTCACATAAATTTCACAAAAGATCTCAATTAGACACTTATGCTTAAATGTCATGAATGCATGTATACCATGTGCATGTGCAAAACAATCATCGCTTATAGAGGCTATATAATGTATGTTCATGCCGAGTTATAATCCAATTCTCCTAACCCGTCCCAAATTACCAATAAACCCTTCCTATGGGAGATGGATGTTACAATTCTCCTCCTAATAAAAATTTCGTCCCCAAATTCTTACAGTTGATCGAAAAGATGAGGATACCGTCTCCTCATATGCTCCTCGGTCTCCTGTAGCCTCCTCAATGAAAGTGGTTCCTCCAGAGAACCTTCACCAAAGGAATACTCTTATTCCTCAACTGCTTCACCCGTGTCCCGACAATCAGACGGCTCCTCCACATAACTCAAATTACTCGATACCTCAATCTCCCGAGCCAGATCACATGTGTCGGATCGGACCGATATCTACGGAGCATACTCACATGGAAGACGCCATGCAACCGAGACATCTCACTCGGTAAAGCTAGCTCAGAGGCCAAAGGTCCTATCCTCTCAAGGATCTCATATGGACCAATGTACCTAGGGCTTAACTTACCCTTTTCCCAAATCTCAAGACACCACGCCACGGTGACACCGTAAGAACACTCTATCGCCTACATTGTACTCAATGTCCCTCCCATGCCGATCCACATAGCTCTTCTGTCTATCCCGAGCCGCTTTGATGCGACTCAAATCGCTTTCACCTTATCTACAAGATCCCGAATCACCAGACCTCAATCATCCTCACACCCTCTTCATCCCAATACAAAGGCGATCTACACGGTCGCCCATACAATTACCTCATATGGTGCCATCCCGATGCTACTATGATAATGATTGTTGTATGCAAACTCAATCGAGCTAAATCATCGATCCCATGCTCCTCTGAACTCCAATACACAAGCCCAAGCATATCCTCAACAGTCTTAATCGCCCTCTCACTCGCCCATCTGTTCGAGGATGAAACGCAGATCAAGTTCACCTAGTACCCATAGAAGATCGCAAACTCGCTGTAACTCAAGTAAATCTGGGATCCTGTCGGACACTATCGACACTCGGGACCCCATGCGGTCTCACTATCTCCGCCACATACTTCGGGCCAACTGATCCATGGTATTGTTCTCCTCATCGCAAGAAATGGGCCGATTTAATAATCGATCCACTATGACCCAGATAGCATCATCTTCGCCTCGGCGGCCCTAGGCAAACCCATAATGAAATCCATGGTAATTGCTCCCATTTCCACTCCGAATGGGCAACGAATGAAGCTTCCCTATCGGAGCACGGTGCTCACTTTAACTCGCCGGGCACGCCAAACATCTAGATACAAACTCCGCCACTTGCTTTTTCATGCCAGCCACCGTAAATGTTGCTTAAGAGTGTTATACATCTTGGTAGTACCAGATGCATAGCATATGTGGCCATACGAGCCTCCTCCAATATCTCTCTCCTCAAGTCATCCACATCGTGCACACAAAGCCTCTGTCTCAACCACAAGGTCTCATCTCTCACATCAAACTCGTAACCCGAATCGCCTTTTACCTTCTCAATCGGCCTCACCATAACAGATCCTTGTCCCGAACTCTCCCGATCCCGCCCAAGAGCATCGGTCTCGAAGTCAAAGTAGCCAATAAGACTCCATCCCGCCCAGAGTCAATCAACATTCAAAGCCCTCAATCAATCAAATTAGGCAACCTCATTGCTCAATCGAGCTGCATTAGTATGTGACTTCCTACCGAGCATCCGCCACCACATTAGCTTTCCTGGGTGATACTCGATAGTACAATCATAGTCCTTCAACAACTCAAGCCATCTCCTCCGCCTCAAATTCAACTCTCTCTGCTCAAGAATATCTCAAACTTTATGGTCGGTGAAGATTTGGAAAGTCTCACCATATGTAATGCCTCCAAATCTTCAAAGCAAACACTACCGCAGCCTAACTCCAAATCATGAACAGGATAGTTTACCTCGTGAGACCTCACCGCCTCGAGGCATAGGCAATGACTCTACCGTGCGCATCGTAACACACCCCAATCCTCGATGCGATGCATCATCAGATACCTCAAATCCTCCAATCCCAGATGGAATAGCCAACACCGGCAAGAGTCAACCGTTGTTTCACTCCTCAAAGCTCTTCCGACACTCCTCACCCATCCGAATGGCACATTCTTCCTCGAAGTTTTGTCGAGGGCCGAGATCAATGAAAACCCTCGACAAACCTCCGTAATAACCGCCAATCCGAGGAAACTCCAATCTCAAACATTCCTAGGAGCTTCCCACTTCAAAGACCGCCTCCACCTTACTCGGATCCACCAATACCTCTCCACCACTATATGTCCCAAAATATCACTGATCCAGCCAAAATTCACATTTATGAATTTGGCATACAACTATCTCCTCATGGTCTGCAACACAATCCTCAAATGCTCACTATGCTCCCGCTCGTTCCTCTAATACACTAAAATGTCATCAATAAACACAATAACAAACCGATCCAGTAGGCTGAAATACCTTATTCATCAAGGCCATGAAGGCTGCGGGGCATTAGTCAACCCAAACGGCATCACTAAAACTCAAAATGCCCAGATCGGCTCCTCAAGGCACTCTTAGGCACATCGGCCTCTGCAATCTTCAATCGATAGTACCACGACCTCGATCCAACTTAGTGAACACCGAGCTCCTCGCAAATCGATCAAATAAGTCATCGATCCTAGGAAGTGGATACTTATTCTTCATCACACCCGATTCAACCGCTCAGAATCGATGCACGCCTCAAAGTCCCATCCTTTTCTTCACAAACAAAACTGGAGCTCCCATGGTGAAACACTAGGTCCGATAAAGCCCTTCTCCAACAACTCCTGAATCGAGCCTTAAGCTCCCTCGCCCACATGTGCCATCCTATATGGAGGTATAGATATAGGGCGAGACTGAACGAGGTCAATAGTGAACTCTGTCTCCCGATCCGGCGGCAAACCCGGTAACTCATCAGGAAACACATCTAGAAATTCCCTAACCACGGGAATATCCTAAAGCCTCTGCTCAACTCTAGTGTCAACCACATGAGCCAGATATGCTTCATGACCTCCTGCATCAATCTCGTGGCACTAAGGAAAGAGATCATCCGGCCGGTATCGCTGACCGACTCCTCTAAACACCGCCTAGTCGACCAGAGACTCTAAAACAACCTCCTTGGTATAACAGGTCCATAATAGCCCTATGGGCCGTCGGCCATCCATCCCGTAATCACATCGATCTCTCTCAGGCAACACTATAAGGTGCGCCTCAACACCGCTGATATATCTCGATCAAGCATCCCTAGCACCTCTCCCAATGCAACAGTAGTACCTAAAGGTGTACTCACCTCTAGCCCATACAAGAACATCTCCCATCCCCATGCAATCTACATGCCATATGAGGTGCAATAAAGAATGTGTGGATCCAGATCCAAAGAATGCAAACGCCTCAAAATCGTAAATAAGGAGCATACCACCACGACATCGGGGAATCTGGGCCTCCTACCTCGTCATGGCATATACTCGCTCGGGGCGTGGTCGATCGCCCGACCCTCATCCCGCCTAAAGGATCCTCACCTCACCTCGGCCTCTACTCGGCCCCTCTCAGATCGATCCACGCCGGATCCACCCACTCTACTCACAGATCAGAGTACTACTCCTACTTACCACTACCAGCAGACCGAGCTCCCAAGGTACTGGGCAATCCTGAATCGATGATCCATGGAGCCGCATTTAAGGCAAGCTCCAATAATCGCCAACACTCTCCAAAGTGCCTCTTCTCACAAGGTGCTCACGTAATGGGAGAATCGCCAAAACCTCGCCATCGCCATCGCCATCGCCATCTGTAAAATCTCCTCTCGTCCAAAACCCGATCGTCTCGATCCTCCTCAAGATCTGAAGGCCCCGCTCTGGCGCGCTAAAACTCTTACCAGAGCCGCCTGACCGTCACTAACTCTCTTCCTCTGCACTTGACCCATCTCTCGCTGTCTCATCTCCTCACAACCGCTCCCACTCACAAAGCAGCAGCTCTCAACTCTATAAAGGAGCCCATATCGATCGGGCCAATCCTCGCACGGATCTCCAGATTCACCCATCTCAAACCTCCGCACCTATCGCCTCGGTGGAAACCACGGTAGCAAGATATCCCATCAACTCATTAAACCTAACCTCGTACTCGCCATCACATCCTACCTGTCTCACCTCAAAACTCCCTGATCTTCATTTCCAGATACACCTTGGGCATATAATTGTCTCTAAAAGCCCTCGTAAAATCTGCCCATGTCAAGAAGCAAGGTCCGTGGTACCGCCTTAACAGCCTTCCACCATGTATAAGCGGGGCCTGCAGAAGAGATATCACAGAATCGAACCTCTCATCGTTCGCAATCCATCTCGATCAAGGACTCTCGAGTCCTCTCCAACCATCCTCACCTCGGGTCTCAGATTGCCATAGAAGTTCATGACCCCGCCACGCAAAGAAATCGATCTCCTCTCCCGCCTCACGGGGACTCTAGGAGGTACCTCGATCGAGGCACCGAGGACTCTCTACTAGCTCCAACAGATCCTCGTCACCGTTGATCAATCTTATCACCAAATACGGATGACCTAAAACAAAACAAGAACTCGATCGGTTTAGATTTCCACAATAATTCAAGCCTAATTATGTACTAGTCCCAACAGATGCCAAACCATGCTCGATACCACCTAATGTAGCACCCTCATACCATAGGATATGTATCGACGCCCATAGGTCATTCCGACACACACCTACGATAAGGGTGCGCCATTAACAACCACTAACACTCCACATCGCATCAAAATCATAAAGCATTAATATGAAAACCATAAATTCTCATTTCATAACCTCAAAGCAGTAAATTTACACAACTGGTATGTTCAGTGCATTACTCCAAAAGAAAATCAAACAAAAGGCTAGCTAGGTCATCCTCAAAAGTGCCAAATGACCAGACCCATGTGCCATGACTTCTCTGCCAACTCAATCTACACGGCAGAAAAGTCCCTCTGAGCTATAAGTCTACTCTCTCATCCCGAAAAATAATTTGCAATTTTGGGTGAGTTTATGAACTCAAATGAGGAACCATCATCGATGGTTCACCCAATTCATGCATATACACATACATAACACATTCGCACAATTATCTCATCAAATCACATTTAGTAGTACCACATAATTTTCATACCAACCAAAGAATCAATTCAAATGCACATGGAATGTGTATGAGACGCTTCCAATTTATTACGTTGTTATGACCGAAGCTCAAATCGTCCCCATTAAGGCGATTAACGGTGAGCCATAGGCTCAAATCACTATGGGCTCAAGGCCCAATCACGTTGAGCTTTAAGCTCTCGCTATCGCTTCCGTCACAATCGCCAATTCATCGATCATGCAATTATGCATGAAGTGCATATGTCCAAATAAAACAACACCAACATCATATCGATCCCAATTCAACATATACACATAAGTCTTGTACAAGTAATCGCAAGAAAATCACATATGACACTTCTATGTCGAATTTCCCAATTCATCGGACCTTCTATTCGCAATCCGAGCACAAACAAACATAATTGTCCTCCATTATTCTCCACAGGTTCTAAGTGCGTAATTATAAACACTTACTAACCGAGGAACCATCTAGGTTACTCACCTAATAACTTCGAAAGCTAATGCCGGAAGTCTCGCAACGTCTGTGGGATGACGCTCCAACCGAGCCTCTATAACAATTAAAATAAGTAAACATTACCAACTCAATAGTTAAAAATATCAAACAATGCACATGGAATAAGTAAACGTGTATAATGCATGTTCATGGCATTCCCAACCCTAATCCAAAATTTTCCCATAAAAAAATCCGCCTAAAATTAGAAACCTATTAAGCGCCGACGGTGCGCAATTCGGACCTCTATAGTCCCCAATTAAACAAAATAATGATTAAAGGCTCTGTTACCGGGGCCACGCCAATTCTCGTCCAAAATTCCCAATTTCTCACAAAATGAAATTAATATTCTACTTAATCCGATGCCTCAAGAATCAGGTCAATCGGATGTCGGACGGAAAGAAATTGACAAAATGAAAACACAGATTACCAATTAAATAATAATAATAAAATAATAATAATAAAATAAAATAAAATAAAATAAAAATAAAAGTCCAGTCTCGTTGGGGGACGTCTCGCCCAGCGGGCTGACTAAATCGGTCTCGTCATTTTAAGCCACTAGGCGCCCGCTGACCCAAGTGACCCATAATTCCATTACCCTCTCTTTTTTTTCCTATTTCCCATCCGAATTTCCAACAACAATAATTCTTAGCACACAAATCGGACAAATACAAACCATAGCTTGTTGGAAAGATAATGAAAAGCTCTACCATTCTCATGAAGACCATAAAAATCAATTTCACCCCTAAGGGTGTCAAATATCCCATCAAAGCTACTGTCTACACAAAACCTCTCAAACAGTGCAATACTTTGCAAATTCAGTAACTACTCATTTCCTCAGTAAAAAATAACACACTAAATATTCTCAGTAAGTTCACAATGTTATCTCCAACTTTCATGAACAACTCAAAATCAAATTTACTTTCTAACTAGGTCAAACAATTCACCAAAGCATCAACCCTCTGAAATCAACCAATCTGGACAGTGATGTTTCAAACAGTAATTATCTTAGCACAAATGTCACAAAAATCATTACCTTATATCCCTGAAAAGATAAGATCTCAAACTTCAATTTTCATGAAGAACACAAACTCCAATTCGATTTTTAACAATTTCAAAACTGTTATGGAAATTACTGCCATTAACAGCAATTCACAACCTAATGCAGGGTCAGTTTTTGCAAAATCATAACTCCCAACTCTGACCTCTAAAAATTACACACCATAAATCATTTTCAAGATAATGTCTTCCTCTACAACTTTGCAGAAGATCACTCACACCAATTCAGTCCACAAAAATTGCTAAAATTGCTCCCAAGCAGAAAGCTCACAAAATCAACACTTTGACTAGGTTTCTCCAAAAAGCATAAAACCAATCAATAGTAATCAGTTCATATATCCCAATATACAACTCGAAAATTAGCAAGATCAGTGGCAATGGAAAGCTAACTCAATATGCCTCAACTTTCATAAAGACCATTTTTCCTAGTTCCATACCAATTAATTTAGAAAAATCAACAAAGTAATCAGGTCATAACTACGGATACTGTTCACAGGCAATAAAACAGTAACTTTCCATGCAAAATTTCGCCCTTCTAGCATTACAATTTAACAACACCTATTTCACACAAAATTGTAGCCAACATCCCAAAGTTTCATTGGGAACAAACTTCACCTCATTTGCACACCTACACAATAAGTTATGATCAAAACATTCCAACAGGTCAAACACCAATTTTCCAGATTTCAACATTACCCTAACTCCTATCACTCTAACATCAATAACACATCACTAAGCATCCATTCATACCTCTAATTCAACCACAAATTCATCACAACATACACTTCTATAATGACACAAAAATTGGCAGCACCTACACAAATGAACTTCCTAAGTTTTCCATTCATCTATCCTTACAAACTCAATCCAAAACCAAGCTAAAATCAATAAAAGTATAGTCATTCATTCATCCATAACTAAGTATACATTTAAACCCATTCAAACCTTCTACTATGATGATCAAGTAAATGTATAAAGGATCTCCATGCATGCTTCTAACTACCAAAAGCATAAAAACAAACATCAATACTTACCAATCAAGTTACAAACTCTTCAATTCTCCAACACTTTACAACTCTCCCACACTTCCTAACTTACTTCACCCACGGTTTTCATAAGCATAACAAAGAGTCTCATCAATTCAAGGCTTCAACTTGGTTTGTGTGTGATGATGAGCAAGCAAGGAACCAAGGAGAAATGTCTTGTATCGATAAGTAGAAGAAAATTCAAGGAGGAGGAAGATGACTTCGGATGAATGAAGAAGAAGGCTTTCCAAGATATTCATTTACTTAAAAAGCTAAAGAGGAAGTCGTAGATGATGATCATAAGAAGACAAAATCAATAAATCAAGAAGGACACTTGGCATTCAATGGGAAAAATGCAATTTATCAACTAATCCTATTTAGTTAAGTGCTAATTCCAATTAAGCTCTAATCATGGCACTAAAATAATTCCCTAACACCATTTAGCCAATAATCTAATGCCATTAGGCAACCCTTTTCAGACAAAAGGCTCACTAATCAGTTAGTTGAATTTTTCGTCCGCAAAACCTCAAAAATTTCAGAAAATTTCATAAATCCCTAAAATGTAAAACAATTTATGGCGACTCCAAATAATTTTTAAATACAACTTTCACATAAATTTCACAAAAGATCTCAATTAGACACTTATGCCGGAAATGTCATGAATGCATGTATACCATGTGCATGTGCAAAACAATCATCGCTTATAGAGGCTATATAATGTATGTTCATGCCGAGTTATAATCCAATTCTCCTAACCCGTCCCAAATTACCAATAAACCCTTCCTATGGAGATGGATGTTACAATTCTCCCTCCTAATAAAAATTTCGTCCCAAATTCTTACCGGTTGATCGAAAAGATGAGGATACTGTCTCCTCATATGCTCCTCGGTCTCCTGTGTAGCCTCCTCGATCAGTGGTTCCTCCAGAACCTTCACCAAAGGAATACTCTTATTCCTCAACTGCTTCACCTGTGTCCCGGCAATCAGACGGCCTCTACATAACTCAAATTACTCGATACCTCAATCTCCCGAGCCAGATCACATGTGTCGGATCTGACCGATATCTACGGAGCATACTCACATGGAAGACGCCATGCAACCGAGACATCTCACTCGGTAAGCTAGCTCAGAGGCCAAAGGTCCTATCCTCTCAAGGATCTCATATGGACCAATGTACCTAGGGCTTAACTTACCCTTTTTCCCAAATCTCAAGACACCACGCCACGGTGACACCCGTAAAGAACACTCTATCGCCTACATTGTACTCAATGTCCCTCCTATGCCGATCCACATAGCTCTTCTCTTCATCCCGAGCCGCTTTGATGCGACTCCAATCGAGCTTCACCTTATCTACAAGATCCCGAATCACCAGACCCTCAATCATCCTCACACCTCTTCATCCCAATACAAAGGCGATCTACACGGCCATACATAAAGGCCTCATATGGTGCCATCCCGATGCTACTATGATAATGATTGTTGTATGCAAACTCAATCGAGCTAAATCGATCCCATGCTCCTTTGAACTCCAATACACAAGCCCAAGCATATCCTCAACAGCCTTAATCGCCCTCTCACTCGCCCATCTGTTCGAGGATGAAACGCAGATCAAGTTCACTAGTACCCATAGAAGACCGCAAACTCGCCGTAACCTCAAGTAAATCTGGGATCCTCGCCGACACTATCGACATCGGGACCCCATGCAGTCTCACTATCTCCGCCACATACTTCGGGCCAACTGATCCATGGTATTGTTCTCCTCATCGGCAAGAAATGGGCCGATTTAGTCAATCGATCCACTATGACCCAGATAGCATCATCTTCGCTCAAGGCCCTAGGCAAACCCATAATGAAATCCATGGTAATTGCTCCCATTTCCACTCCGAATGGGCAACGAATGAAGCTTCCCTATCGAGCCCGGTGCTCACTTTAACTCTTGCACGCCAAACATCTAGATACAAACTCCGCTACTTGCTTTTTCATGCCAGCCACCGTAAATGTTGCTTAAGAGTGTTATACATCTTGGTAGTACCAGATGCATAGCATATGTGGCCATATGAGCCTCCTCCAATATCTCTCCTCAAGTCATCCACATCAGCACACAAAGCCTCTGCCTCAACCACAAGGTCTCATCTCTCACATCAAACTCGTAACCCAATCACTTTTTACCTTCTCAATCGGTCCTCACCATAACAGATCCTTGTCCGAACTCTCCGATCCCGCCCAAGAGCATCGGTCTCAAAGGTCAAAGTAGCCAATAAGACTCCATCCCGCCCCAGAGTCAACTCAACATTCAAAGCCCTCAATCAATCAAATTAGGCAACCTCATTGCTCAATCGAGCTGACTAGTATGTGACTTCCTACCAGAGCATCCGCCACCACATTAGCTTTCCTGGGTGATACTCGATAGTACAATCATAGTCCTTCAACAACTCAAGCCATCTCCTCTGCCTCAAATTCAACTCTCTCTGCTCAAGAATATCTCAAACTTTATGGTCGGTGAAGATTTGGAAAGTCTCACCATACTGTAATGCCTCCAAATCTTCAAAGCAAACACTACCGCAGCCTAACTCCAAATCATGAACAGATAGTTTACCTCGTGAGACCTCAAATTGCCCGAGGCATAGGCAATGACTCTACCGTGTCGCATCGTAACACACCCCAATCCTCGATGCGATGCATCATCAGATACCTCAAATCCTCCAATCCCAGATGGAATAGCCAACACCGCAAGAGTCAACCGTTGTTTCAGCTCCTCAAAGCTCTTCCGACACTCCTCACCCATCCGAATGGCACATTCTTCCTCGAAGTTTTGTCGAGGGCCGAGATCAATGAAAACCCTCGACAAACCTCCGTAATAACCGCCAATCCGAGGAAACTCCAATCTCTCAAACATTCCTAGAGCTTCCCACTTCAAAGACCGCCTCCACCTTACTCGGATCCACCAATACCCTCTCCAAATACTATATGTCCCAAAATATCACTCGATCCACCAAAATTCACATTTATCAATTTGGCATACAACCTGCTCTCTCCTCACGGTCTCGCAACACAATCCTCAAATGCTCACTATGCTCCCGTCTCTTCCTCAATACACTAAATGTCATCAATAAACACAATAACAAACCGATCCAGTAGGCTGAAATACCTTATTCATCAAGGCCATGAAGGTCGCCGGGGCATTAGTCAACCCAAACGGCATCACTAAAAACTCAAAATGCCCAGACGGCCCTCAAGGCACTCTTAGGCACATCGGCCTCTGCAATCTTCAACTGATAGTACCCTGACCTCAGATCCAACTTAGTGAACACCTGAGCTCCCTGCAACTGATCAAATAAGTCATCGATCCTAGGAAGTGGATACTTATTCTTCACTGTCACCCGATTCAACTGCCTGTAATCGATGCACAGCCTCAAAGTCCCATCCTTTTCTTCACAAACAAAACCGAGCTCCCATGGTGAAACACTAGGTCCGAGCAAGCCCTTCTCCAACAACTCCTCGAATCGAGTTTTAAGCTCCCTCGCCCACAAAGCCATCCTATATGGAGGTATAGATATAGAGCAAGACTGAACGAGGTCAATAGTGAACTCGCCTCCCGATCCGTGGCAAACCCAGAACTCATCAGAAACACATCTAGAAATTCCCTAACCACGGGAATATCCTAAAGCCTCTGCTCAACTCTAGTGTCAACCACATGAGCCGATATGCTTCACACCTCCTGCATCAATCTCAGTGGCACTAAGGAAAGAGATCATCCGGCCGGTATCGCTCGACCGACTCTCTAAACACCGCTTCTAGTCGACCAGAGACTCTAAAACAACCTCCTTGGTATAACAAATTCCATAATAGCCCTATGGGCCGTCACCACCCATCCCGTAATCACATCGATCTCTCTCGAGGCAACACTATAAGGTCGCCTCAACACCGCTGATATATCTCGATCAAGCATCCTCGCACCTCTCCCAATGCAACAGTAGTACCTAAAGGTGTACTCACCTCTAGCCCATACAAGAATATCTCCCATCCCCATGCAATCTACATGCCATATGAGGTGCAATAAAGAATGTGGATCCAGATCCAAGAATGCAAACGCCTCAAAATCGTAAATAAGGAGCATACCACCACGACATCGGGAATCTGGGCCTCCTACCTCGTCATGGCATATACTGCCTCGACTGGGGTCGATCGCCTGACCTCACCCGCCTAAAGGATCCTCACCTCTACCTCGGCCTCTACCTCGCCCTCTCAGATCGATCCACGCCCGATCCACCCACTCTACTCATCAGATCAGAGTACTACTCCTACTCGGCCACTACCAAAGCAGACCGAGCTCCCAAGGTAGTTGGGCAATCCTAACTGATGATCCATGGAGCCAGATTTAAGGCAAGCTCCAACAATCGCCAACACTCTCCAAAGTGCCTCTTCTCACAAGGCTCACAGAATGGGAGAATCGCCCAAACCTCTCGCCATCGCCATCGCCATCGCCATTGCATAAATCTCCTCTCTCGTCCAAAACCCGATCGTCTCGATCCTCCCAAGATCTCAAGGCCCCGCTCTCTGGCGCTAAAACTCTTACCAGAGCCGCCTGACACACTAACTCTCTTCCTCTAGACCTTGACCCATCTCTCGCTGTCTCTGTCTCACAACCGCTTCCACTCACAAAGCAGCAGCTCTCAACTCTATAAAGGAGCCCATATCGATCGGGCCAATCCTCGCACGGATCTCCAGATTCACCCCATCTCAAACCTCCGCACTCTATCCGCCTCAAGGAAACCACAGAGCAAGATATCCCATCAACTCATTAAACCTAACCTCGTACTCGCCATCACATCCCACCTGTCTCACCCAAAAACTCCTCATCTTCATTTCCAGATACACCTTGGGCATATAATTGTCTCTAAAGCCCTCGTAAAATCTGCCCATGTCAAGAAGCAAGGTCCGTGGTACCGCCTAATGCCTTCCACCATGTATAAGCGGGGCCCGCAGAAGAGATATCACAGAATCGAACCTCTCATCGTTCGAATCCATCTGATCAAGGACTCTCGAGTCCTCTCCAACCATCCTCACCTCACGGGTCTCAGATCGCCATAGAAGTTCATGTTCCACGCCACGCAAAGAATCGATCTCCTCTCCCGCCTCACGGACTCTAGGAGGTACCTCGATCGAGGCACCGAGGACTCTCTACTAGCTCCAACAGATCCTCGTCACCGGTTGATCAATCTTATCACCAAATACGGATGACCTAAAACAAAACAAGAACTCGATCGGTTTAGATTTCCCACAATAATTCAAGCCTAATTATGTACTAGTCCCAACAGATGCCAAACCATGCTCGATACCACCTAATGTAGCACCCTCATACCATAGATATGTATCGACGCCAGAGGTCATTCCGACACACCCCTACGATAAGGGTGCGCCACTTAACAACCACTAACACTCCACATCGCATCAAAATCATAAAGCATTAATATGAAAACCATAAATTCTCATTTCATAACCTCAAAGCAAGAATTTACACAACCGGTATGTTCTGCATTACTCCAAAAGAAAATCAAACAAAAGGCTAGCTAGGTCATCCTCAAAAGTGCCAATGACCGACCTATGTGCCATGACTTCTCTTGCCAACTCAATCTACACGGCAGAAAAGTCCCTCTGAGCTATAAGTCTACTCTCTCGGTCCGAAAAATAATTTGTAATTTTGGGTGAGTTTATGAACTCAAATGAGGAACCATCATCGATGGTTCACCCAATTCATGCATATACACATACATAACATGCCTACGCACAATTATCTCATCAAATCACATTTAGTAGTACCACATAATTTTCATACCAATCCAAAGAATCAATTCAAATGCACATGGAATGTGTATGAGACGCTTCCAATTTATTACGTTGTTATGATCGAGCGCCAAACCGTCCCATTAAGGCGATAAACGGTGAGCCATAGGCTCAAATCACTATGGGCTCAAGGCCCAATCACGTTGAGCTTTAAGCTCTCGCTATCGCCCGTCACAATCGCCAATTATCGATCATGCAATTATGCATGAAGTGCATATGTCCAAATAAAACAACACCAACATCATATCGATCCCAATTCAACATATACACATAAGTCTTGTACAAGTAATCGCAAGAAAATCACATATGACACTTCTATGTCGAATTTCCCAATTCATCGGACCTTCTATTCGCAATCCGCACAAACAAACATAATTGTCCCTCCATTATTCTCCACAGGTTCTAAGTGCGTAATTATAAACACTTACTAACCGAGGAACCATCTAGGTTACTCACCTAATAACTTCCGAAGCTAATGCGGAAGTCTCGCAACGTCCGTGGGATGACGCTCCAACCGAGCCTCTATAACAATTAAAATAAGTAAACATTACCAACTCAATAGTTAAAAATATCAAACAATGCACATGGAATAAGTAAACGTGTATAATGCATGTTCATGGCATTCCCACCCTAATCCAAAATTTTCCCATAAAAAATCCGCCTAAAATTAGAAACCTATTGGCGCCGACGGCAGCAATTCGGACCTCTATAGTCCCCAATTAAACAAAATAAAGATTAAAGGCTCTGCTACCGGGCCACGCCAATTTCGTCCAAAATTCCCAATTTCTCACAAAATGAAATTAATATTCTACTTAATCCGATGCCTCAAGAATCAGGTCAATCGGATGTCTGACGAAAAGAAATTGACAAAATGAAAACACAGATTACCAATTAAATAATAATAATAAAATAATAATAATAAAAAAAATAAAAATAAAATAAAATAAAAGTCCAGCCTCGTTGGGGGACGTCTAGCTAGCGGGGCTGACTAAATCGGCTCTGTCAGGGCTTTTAGCCGTCACTAGTGACGACGCTGTCGCCTAGTGACCCATGCGTAATTCCATTACCCTCTTTTTTTCCTATTTCCCATCCGAATTTCCAACAACAATAATTTTAGCACACAAATCGGAAAAATACAAACCATAGCTTGTTGAAAGATAATGAAAAGCTCTACCATTCTCATGAAGACCATAAAATCAATTTCACCCCTAAGGGTGTCAAATATCCCATCAAAGCTACTGTCTACACAAAACCTCTCAAACAGTGCAATACTTTGCAAATTCAGTAACTACTCATTTCCTCAGTAAAAATAACACACTAAATATTCTCAGTAAGTTCACAATGTTATCTCCAACTTTCATGAACAACTCAAAATCAAATTTACTTTCTAACTAGGTCAAACAATTCACCAAAGCATCAACCTCTGAAATCAACCAATCTGGACAGTGATGTTTCAAACAGTAATTATCTTAGCACAAATGTCACAAAAATCATTACCTTATATCCCTGAAAAGATAAGATCTCAAACTTCAATTTTCATGAAGAACACAAACCCAATTCGATTTTAACAATTTCAAAACTGTTATGGAAGTTACTGCCATTAACAGCAATTCACAACCTAATGCAGGGTCAGTTTTTGCAAAATCATAACTCCCAACTCTGACCTCTAAAAATTACACACCATAAATCATTTTCAAGATAATGTCTTCCTCTACAACTTTGAAGAAGATCACTCACACCAATTCAGTCCACAAAAATTGCTAAAATTGCTCCCAAGCAGAAAGCTCACAAAATCAACACTTTGACTAGGTTTCTCCAAAAAGCATAAAACCAATCAATAGTAATCAGTTCATATATCCCAATATACAACTCGAAAATTAGCAAGATCAGTGGCAATGGAAAGCTAACTCAATATGCCTCAACTTTCATAAAGACTATTTTTCCTAGTTCCATACCAATTAATTTAGAAAAATCAACAAAGTAATCAGGTCATAACTACGGATACTGTTCACAGGCAATAAAACAGTAACTTTCCATGCAAAATTTCGCCCTTCTAGCATTACAATTTAACAACACCTATTTCACACAAAATTGTAGCCAACATCCCAAAGTTTCATTGGGAACAAACTTCACCTCATTTGCACACCTACACAATAAGTTATGATCAAAACATTCCAACAGGTCAAACACCAATTTTCCAGATTTCAACATTACCCTAACTCCTATCACTCTAACATCAATAACACATCACTAAGCATCCATTCATACCTCTAATTCAACCACAAATTCATCACAACATACACTTCTATAATGACACAAAAATTGGCAGCACCTACACAAATGAACTTCCTAAGTTTTCCATTCATCTATCCTTACAAACTCAATCCAAAACCAAGCTAAAATCAATAAAAGTATAGTCATTCATTCATCCATAACTAAGTATACATTTAAACCCATTCAAACCTTCTACTATGATGATCAAGTAAATGTATAAAGGATCTCCATGCATGCTTCTAACTACCAAAAGCATAAAAACAAACATCAATACTTACCAATCAAGTTACAAACTCTTCAATTCTCCAACACTTTACAACTCTCCCACACTTCCTAACTTACTTCACCCACGGTTTTCATAAGCATAACAAAGAGTCTCATCAATTCAAGGCTTCAACTTGGTTTGTGTGTGATGATGAGCAAGCAAGGAACCAAGGAGAAATGTCTTGTATCGATAAGTAGAAGAAAAATTCAAGGAGGAGGAAGATGACTTTGATGAATGAAGAAGAAGGCTTTCCAAGATATTCATTTACTTAAAAGCTAAAGAGGAAGTCGAGATGATGATCATAAGAAGACAAAATCAATAAATCAAGAAGGACACTTGGCATTCAATGGGAAAATGCAATTTATCAACTAATCCTATTTAGTTAAGTGCTAATTCCAATTAAGCTCTAATCATGGCACTAAAATAATTCCCTAACACCATTTAGCCAATAATCTAATGCCATTAGGCAACCCTTTCAGTACAAAAAGGCTCACTAATCGATTAGTTGAATTTTTCGTCCGCAAAAACCTCGAAAAATTTCAGAAAAATTCTCATAAATCCCTAAAAATGTAAAACAATTTATGGCGCACTCCAAATAATTTTTTAAATACAACTTTCACATAAATTTCACAAAAGATCTCAATTAGACACTTATGCCGGAAATGTCATGAATGCATGTATACCATGTGCATGTGCAAAACAATCATCAGTTATAGAGGCTATATAATGTATGTTCATGCCGAGTTATAATCCAATTCTCCTAACCCGTCCCAAATTACCAATAAACCCTTCCTATGGGAGATGGGATGTTACAATTCTCCCCTCCTAATAAAAATTTCGTCCCCGAAATTCTTACCTGGTTGATCGAAAAGATGAGGATACTGTCTCCTCATATGCTCCTCGGTCTCCCGGTAGCCTCCTCAATGAGTGGTTCCTCCAGAGAACCTTCACCAAGGAATACTCTTATTCCTCAACTGTTTCACCGTGTCCCGACAATCAGATCGGCTCCTCCACATAACTCAAATTACTCGATACCTCAATCTCCCGAGCCAGATCACATGTGTCGGATCTGACCGATATCTACGGAGCATACTCACATGGAAGACGCCATGCAACCGAGACATCTCACTCTAGAAGCTAGCTCAGAGGGCCAAAGGTCCTATCCTCTCAAAGATCTCATATGGACCAATGTACCTAGGGCTTAACTTACCCTTTTCCCAAATCTCAAGACACCACGCCACTGTGACACCGTAAGAACACTCTATCGCCACATTGTACTCAATGTCCCTCCTATGCCGATCCACATAGCTCTTCTGCTCATCCCGAGCCGCTTTGATGCGACTCAATCGCTTTCACCTTATCTACAAGATCCCGAATCACCAGACCTCAATCATCCTCACACCTCTTCATCCCAATACAAAGGCGATCTACACGTCGCCCCATACAAGGCCTCATATGGTGCCATCCCGATGCTACTATGATAATGATTGTTGTATGCAAAC